>CM033324.1:39011393-39356504 GCA_019359835.1 Pharus latifolius | reverse complement strand
CTAATTGATACTCTCTTTCTACTGATACTTGGTTTATCTTGTCTTGTGCTGTTCAATTCTCTTGATTGTATTGCAGACACAGACACAGTGTTGAATTGAATTGCGACTTGTCTCATATTTTTCTCTGCTCCAGTAGAACTACCCTTGTGTAATAATCTGAGTTCATTGCAAAGTTCTAAAGCATCTCGAGTTGAACTAAGTCTTGGTATCTTCTGTGAAGTTCTGTGATTAATAGTTGTGTTTAAACTCTTGTAATCAGTCTCTTGAGTCATTTGTGTGGTTTTGGGTCAGCTTTCTATTTGCTCAGTGTTCTTTTGCGTTGTAATGCTATGTCAAGTTGAGATATTAAAAGATCAATTCTTGTTGTCTTAAACATCTTGGCTCTTTGAAGAAGTTGTTCATTTGCAATTGAGTTCGCTGTTGAGTTAGTGGTTGTGTTGTATTGATTGAATATATTATGGTTGAGTTGTCGAGTGGAGTTGGCTGGGCTTTAGTGTTTACTTTGTACTTGTGTTTCGTAGATACTCGCCGTAGATTGCGATCGATGATGGTAGTTTGCGCTGCCTCGCGCGCTACTACTACACGATTTCTTTTTATTGCTTGTATTGCGAACACTAGTCCAGAATAAACATTAGTCGCCTGTTGCGGTGCGATCACCTCTGTCTTTCTCTCTCTTTCTTCTGACATCTCTCTTTCTTTCATCTGTTTTCATTTCTAATTCATTGAATTTAGTCTAGTTCTTCACGTTTTGCTTCTCTAGTCCCTGTGGAAAGAACGACTAGAATACTCGCCTTACTGCATCGTCCTCGTTCTATTGCGAGACGGTCTAGGCCGGTATCAATCGCGCAAAGCCTGCGACCATGTGTCCGCGCTTCTCAGGCCATCTAAGATCACACCAACGCACACTTACCTGGTTCGAATCTGTCTTGAACGAGACGTGCATTTATTTTGAACTAGCTCGGGTAACAATCCTCGTCACCAGGTACCCCAAAATCATGTTAATATTATTTTTGGTAGTTCCTCGTCTTATGCTTCTAAGCGTCAACTCAAAACTTTTTACCGCAGGGTAAATAAAGTTGAGACTCCCCTTGGAGAGCCTCAATATCCTCGTTGGTCGGAAACTCCTTTGACCTTTGATCGGGCTGGTTGTCCCAACACTACTACAGAAATGCTTTTCACTATCGGTTTAAAATCCACTCTACTATCGGTTCTCTTACCGCTAGTGATCGGCATGATAGAAGAAACGTAGCACACTTCTATCGGTTGAAAACCGTTAGTAAAACATCTACATTCCCAACGTTCACTAATCGCTAACGACTATTTCTTCTATTGGCTCGGATCTAAACCGATAGTATTGTGTAGGTTTTTTCTATCAGTTAGGTACTCGACACAGTTAGTACTAGAAACTTTATTCTATCGGTTGTAGTATATGAACCGATAGTACTGGAATATTTATTCTATCGGTTGTAGTATATAACAGATAGTACTGTGTAGTTTTTCCTATCGGTTATGTACTCGACACAGTTAGTACTGTAATCTTTCACATATACAGCAATACAGAGATACATTGGATCATTCACAAATACACCAATATTTACAAATACACCAATATTCACATATTGAATTTGTTTACAAATACACTAATATAGTAATATACACATGCATTGGACAGATTCAATTTATTCACATATTGATCGAGTTTATTCACAAATACATCAATGAATCTATTCACATATTGAGTTTATTCACAAATACAGCAATCAACACATTCAATATATATTACACAAGTCAGTTACAATCGATCGTTGATAGCCACTTCTTCCATGATATATTGAGCCCAAATTGTTCGCAGCTCCTTCAATTGAGGCAACTCATATTGGTCTTTCAACATGGCGCTCTGCATATATGTGTGTATGAAGTTAGGAACATACATCACATCCAATTAATATTCGACTTTGAGTCAGGAAAAATGGTTACCTTAGGAAATTGGGCAAAGTTTCTCCTGATCAGGTCATACATAAATCTCATGACATAGAAGCCACATTCCCACGATTGTGGCTGCTGATGGCACTAGGATAATTGCATATGCAAAGACATAAACCCACATTAACTCGAAAGAACTAATTAAGCTTAAATTAAAAGATTCATCATGAGTACTTCCATCTGTATTAATTACCTCATATTCTTGCCAAGAAATTGTTGTGCCCTTCGACGCGTCATGCCTCCCTCCAGCACTAACATAATTTTTGAAAGCCCTGTATTTAATTTAGCATTGCTGGTTAATATGTTATCATTAATTAGCTAGTCAGAGAAAAATTTAAAACAACTGTGTTACTTACGCGTCTATGTGCCACGTGAGGGTGAAAACATGTGCCACCTTGTCGCTCATCGAATCGAGGTAATAGACCTCATTCATCCATGGGAAAATGACGGCGAGGACCTAGTGACCCCTACATTGCATATATAAGCGAACCGTTTCATACATATGTTAGGCGTAATATACAAGAATGAGTTAAATTAGCAGGAAATGCACTAACCTTTGGTGGTACGGTGCAAGGATGAACTCTCGGTCCTGCTGCGCTAGTAGTGCCCTTGATATGTATTCCTCCGCATGTGCTTGGTCGTGCTCTAGCATCGTGAGGCTTATTTTGTCTGGGTCGAGGAAACCCACCTCGTCACATGCCCTCATCGACGCCAGTCTATACATGCACCTTGATGCAAAGTAGACATTAGTAAGTAGTGCATACAAAGTGATTAGATTTATGAAATGAACTGTGATAACTTCAGACAACAGCAAACTCACAGGACTCCAGTCCGTATGATGGACATATCAAGCTCCCGCCAGTTGAGGAGGTCGAACAAATCCTCGTGGGCCACCGATATGCTCCCGGCCTCACGGTGAAAATGACCTGGCCTGAAGTGAACCAAGAAGTTGATGTGGCGCCTAGACCGGGTTAGGTACCACTCGTGGAGACTTCTGGTTATTTGATCCTTATTGCGCAGAAGGTACTCTGACACGAGTGGGAACCCGTTCTTGAACGTACCCAGCTGGCGTTGTTTGGCCTTGCCTTTGACCTTGCCTTTGGCCTTGCCCTTGCCTTTGGGCGGGGAGCGAGTGTATACCTTCGAAGGTTGGGGCGCGGTGCCGCAGGCCTCATTTGATGGCGAAGGGTTTGAGGACATCGGAGGAGGCATGGGAGCCGAAGGAGCTCGATCATGCGTTGTGCCAGGGGTGGTGTCCTCAGGAAGTGAGCTGGTATCCATCGTCCACTTAAAGTACAAACGCATAAGTTAGATTTTGCAAATTGAGTATATTAACTGAGTTGTAAACTAGAATGGCTAAGGTTTACCTCCTGTAGTCTAACACCCTTCTTGGGCCACTATATGTACGAGCCCAATGCCTCGCCAATTGTCCGCATTTCGTCCGTTGGGACGGGCAACGGAAAAAAGCTGTAGCCCGGGAGGGCCATGTCCACCTGTACCTTTGCGAATCCAGGCTCCAGAGGTACACAGTGGATCCGGACATCCTCCCAAGACTGATATACTACCCCGTTTGCAACCACTACAGGCTTGTCGCCTATGTTGATTAATAGGTTACAGCTCTCCGGCTTCTACAATTTGCAACAATTATAACAGGTTAGCGAAACAGTTCTAACGTAACGAGAGTGGCATCAACTGAATTGCATATATAGCTCAAGAGTTGCAATACCTCAATTAGGTCCACCGGATCCACGTGAACCTTCGATCCGCAACTACTCGGCCTGGCAACATCAACCTCGGCAGTTGGATCTAAACCCTTGGACTGCACAACTCGGCTGAGGCGTTCATACTTCTCGTTCATTTGAGTGAACATGTCCGCGAATTGTGCAGTCACATCTGACCGTATCTTCTGAGACAGCTCCAATTCCCTTTCCTTCCAGCTGCGAGCCTTCTTCGCCTTTTGCCCGGGCTCCGAGAAGCCTTCCTTCCATGGCACCACACCCCCCACGGTTCGCGTCCGCACTGGATGCTCCTTGTTCCCTAGAGCCCTGGTAAGGATGTCGTTCTCCCTATGGGGAGTGAACAATCCCTCGGTCGCCTCCTTCGAGCAAGAGATCTGTTACATTCAAAGCTCTCCATTGTGAGGAAAAAATATATACAAACTTGTGCGCACACTAGTGATCATAGTTTTTTCTACCACACTCTATGATTCCAACCAGGAAGTTAGCCAACTTACGAGTCGCTGCACGACCTCGACGTCCCTGGGGTTTGGGAACTCCACAGTCCCCGTGGTTGACACGGTCCCTCTGGCCAGTCACCAGCGCTTGCATCGCGGATCTCGGAGAGTTGTAGGTCAGGGGAGTCAACGAAATTCGACGCCTCATCTTCGGCCTTCTTCCACTGCTCCTCCTTCCCCGCATAGCCGTGAGAGCCGAGCCGGTGTGGGTGGTCGTTCCTCCTCTGGATTGCCTTGTTATTCTCGCTGAGGGCCTTCGTACCAGAAACAAGAAAACTAATGCACCACTGGTTACTGCATACAATGGTGTAACCAAGCAAAGGAACCATACATACCTTGAACTCAGGGGTCCCCTTCTGTTGGGTGAATTGCTCCCATACCTCATCTGTTATGAAGGGGTACTTATCGCATGGAGATTTGCCGTTCGCGGGGAAGGTACTGACGAGGACGCTCTTGAAGGTTTTCCACGTGTTGTTCATGTCCTTCAAGAAAGCTATCTTGGGACCATCATCGGGGATGTTCCACTTGGCCTGTTTCAAATGGTGCATATAAGCAGGACTTACCTAATCTCTGGGATAAACCAAGGGAATGTGATTACTCAAGAGTTCAGTGATTTTGATTATTTTTACCTTCATTTCCACCCACAGCCTATCCCTCTCGTCGGCCTTAACGTCCTTCCAGCTCTGGACGGTGATCTTCACCCTTTCCTTTGCCAACAAACCAACATAGGCAGCATAGTGGCCGGCGTTCTTCCCGATCGGTCTCCCGAACTAGTTGAACTCACATGAAAGATCCGCGCGTTTGGCCAAACGGCCCAACATCGTCGCTCCTCGTGCCTTCCTCTTGCGCTGGGACGAGGCAGCGTCATCTACGTTCACCCTTGCCGAATCACTACTATCAGCCGAGGAAGATGCCGACATGGCTTTACCTAAAATTCCATGAACAGACCATCAATTGATATGAAGAAAGGTACATGACAAAGTTCATAACTAAAATGGAATGAAAATGATGAACCACCTCTTTTTGTTAAAATGTCAAATTTTCATTCAAAAGGCCAAAAATCATCAATTCCTATCAACATGGTCTTCAAAATATATTTAAAATGGATTTGTAAACTCAATTTGCAAAGGGTTGTCGAACTGATACCTTCTTGCTTAACATAAAGATCATTTGATAACTCTTGATTGTAAAATTAATCCTATTTGGAATATTTCATCACAAAAATATATCTCATGCAATGAAAATCATTTCTTTAAATTTTCATTTCAAATGTATTTGATTTGAGCAATAGTTGATTCTTTTCACAAATGAAATATGAACTCTGCAAAATTCAGACTTTTCAATGTACTATCGGTTGACAATAACAAACCGATATGACATACTCTATTTCCTATTGGTTTGACAATTAAAACCAATAGTAATTAACTATGTTAGTCTTAATTCAGATTATGGTCTTTACTATCGGTTCTAAATAAGAAACCGATAATGGACTACACTGTACGACAAATTGCTTGTGATTTTCATCAAGTCTGTAATTCTCATAGCTATCAAGTTTATAGTTCATGAATTTTCATCATAGCTAACAAGTATAAATGGATCACCTTGGTGTGCGACTCTACTGAGATCGATGAGAGTAAACCCATAATTGTCGACTTCAACACCTCGAGGGATTTCGACCCATTGGCATCGAAACAGAGGAATCTAAAGTAATACATAATCGAGCTCCCATATTTCCTCAATAACACTGTAATATGAGTCGAGTGCCCTTACTGCCCTGGCATCCTCTGAAATAGCAAGTAGTGTCACTCCACTACATTGCATACTACTCTTCTCGTCCTGAGTTCTCGTGTAAAATGAATAGCCGTTGATGTCATACCCCTGCCAAGTCCCTACAGTAAATCTAGGCCCTCTGGCCAACCATGTAACAACTTCATCTACGTCTCCCTCAGAAGCTTGCAGGACTCTATTTTCGATCCACCCAGCAAACTTCCTGTTATGTTCTCTGGTGACCCAAATCTCTGGCTTCGAAGGATTCTGTTTCCGTAACAGTTCCTTGTGCTCGTGTATGTATGGCTCCACCCCCGTCATGTGCTGTAAGACCCAAAAATGGGCTTTTGCATACAGATCACTAGAGGGGACGACTGCTTTAAATCCAATCGTTCCAATGCCCTGAAGCCTGCCCTCATGCCGGGACGTAGGAACGCCAATTGGGTCAACCCCGGCCATATAGTTGGTGCAAAATTCGATCACCTCCTCGGCGGCATAACCTTCAATGATACTGCCCTCAGGCTGATATCGATTCCTTACATATCCCTTCAAGATACCCATAAATCTCTCAAATGGATACATGTAGCGCAGGAACACGGGTCCACAAAACTTAATTTCTCTGACAAGATGGACAATTAGATGGACCATAACATCAAAAAAAGATGGAGGGAAATACATCTCCAGCTGACAAAGAGTTGTAGTCACATCGCGTTGCAAATCATCCAGTCCATCCAGATCAATTACCTGCAAGGACACAGTTGCAGCAAATATTCAGATCCAAAAAATCTGACAAGTTCCACGAATGGAGCTAATTAACTTGCTAGGAGTACACGCTTACGTACCTTGCTAGATATTGTGTTGAAGAAATAACATAGCTTTGTAATTGTCTCTCTGACTTTGACTGGGAGAATGCCTCTGATAGCAATGGGAAGCATTTGTGACATCAGTACATGACAATCATGGGACTTCATACCAACCAGTTTCAAGTCTTTCATGGACACAAGTTTTTTCAAGTTCGCCGAATACCCGCATGGAACTTTGACACCATATAGGCACTGACAGAGTTCTATTTTTTCTCTTTTTGACAAAGTATAGCAGGCCAGGGGGAGGTATGTCCGCTTTCCCTTTTCCAACGGTGAAAGCTCAGTCCTTATCCCCATGTCAAGCATGTCATGGCGAACGTTGATGCCATCTTTCATCTTTCCTGGAATGTTCAACAACAAACCAATCAAACTGTCACAAACATTTTTCTCTACGTGCATGACATCAATGCAATGTCGAACTTGTAAGTGCTCCCAATATGGCAAATCCCAAAGATCGATCTCTTCTTTCAAACATCTTTTCCTGGAGGTTTAGAACATTTACCGAACTCAACTTTGATGTCCTTCACACGCAAGTAAAGCTCCTTACCAGTCACAAACACTGGGGCTGATCCTTTCTCAGGCTTCCCATTGAATGACTTCCTCTTCTTAAGGTAGACGTGATGCATCGGAAGGAATCTGCGGTGACCCATGTACACTGTTTTTCTGCAGTTCGATAACCACATGCTTTCAGTTTCATCCAGGCAAATAGGACAAGCCTTGCCTCCTTTTGTACTATACCCCGACAAATTTCCATAGGCCGGGAAATCATTTATGGTGCAAAATATCATGGCCCGCAACATGAAATTCTCTCGCTTATGTGCATCCCACACCCGCACCCCTTCGCTCCACAATTTATGTAAGTCCTCGACTAACGGTGATAGAAACACGTCAATATCATTCGCGGGTTATCTGGGTCCTGAAATTAGTAACGACATCATGATGTACTTGCGCTTCATACATAACCAAGGAGGAAGATTGTAGATGCATAAAAGAACCGGCCAAGTGCTATGTCGACTGCTCATATTTCCGTGTGTATTCATACCATCCGTACTCAACCCAAACCTTATATTCCTCACTTCGCCGCTAAACTCACCGAATGTTCTGTTAATGTTTCTCCATTGAATAGAATCAGCTGGATGTCTTAGTTTTCCGTCTTGTTTCCGACCTTCAACATGCCAACGCAAATACTTCGCATCTTTCAGATTTGCAAACAGCCGTTTCAATCTAGGAATCACAGGCAAATACCACACAGTTTTGGCCGGAGGCCCTTTCTTTACCTCATCACATCCATTGTGATAAATTCTGTCCCCATGCTTATACCGCGATGCACCGCATCTTGGACAAACATGCAAATCCTCATACTCGTTATGGTACATAACACAATCATTTGGGCATGCATGTATTCTTTCAATTTCCATTCCCAACGAACACAATAGTTTTTTGGCCTGGTAAATTGATCTTGGCAACTCATTTCCCTCTGGAAGCATGTCCGCTAACAGATCCAATAGCGCCGTGAAACTCTTATCGCTCCAACCGTTGCTTGCCTTCAAGTTATATAATCTCAACACAGAAGACAACTTTGTAAATTTTGCACATCCAGGGAACAAAGGCTTCTCAGAATCAACAATAAATTTCTCAAATTTAGCTAAATCGTTTTCGCTGTAATCTTCTTCTACATCACATAACATTTCATCTAAATTATCATCATCTACATGGACTTCCGAATGAACATTATCAATGTTCTGATCATGATCATCATTACTGCAATCCACTTCCGGGTGCTGCTGAGTGGTAGCGGTGCTCGTTTCCTCAAGATCTTCACCATGCCATATCCAACGGGTATAGCATGCGTTAAAACCATGACAAATCAAATGACTCCTAATCTGATCAGAGTTGCCGAACTTTTTTAAGTTCATACAATCTATACAAGGACAATGCATATCTTTCTCTCCCTTCTTCGCCTTTTCTTGCTCAGTAAATTTAATAAACCCATTCACACCCTCCAAATACTCAACAGTAGTACGTTTTATTCCATACATCCAATATTCTCGGTCCATCTACAATTATTTCATAAAATTGACAAATTGAAATAAATAATTAATGACTCAGGGCATGTATGCATGAAACATCATCAATTAGCTAGGCCATATGTGTGTACAGCTGCTTAATTACATTAAATGGATATGTATGAAACCCTAATTAACTTGATGCATTAATTGGAAGAGCCAGCTAGCTAGCTGCTTAACTTCAGCAAGCTATAGCTAGCTAGCCAACGTAGCCTTCTAGCAAGTTTGGAGCTACATGTATCTAGTTTAATGAATTGCAAGTAGAGAGAGAGAGGGAGAGTGTGAAAGAGTGATCGAGAGAGAGAGAGGTGATGAGAAGATGACAATACTGAGGGGGATCGAATTATCAACCTCTCAGCTAGCTTCTCCAGATCACTCTAGCTTGGAGCGTGGATGCACGTACGGTAGAAATGAATCGAGGATGCAGAGCGCAGAGCAGGGGTCAAGATAAGTTGTACAATTTTACTATCGGTTCAAAAACACAACCGATGGTAAAATAAGGTCCCCACTGTCATAACCATTAGTTTAGATGACGTCATTTTACTATCGGTTTGTTTTATATAACCGATAATAAACTTTACTCTATTATATCGGTTTGTACAGTAGTAACCGATAGTAAAAAGTCCGTAATTTCACTATCAGTTACGAAAGAAAAACTGATAATACTATTTCATCTATTATATCGGTTGGTACAGTACGAACCGATAGTATAAAGTCCGTAATTTCACTATCAGTTACCAAAGAAAAACCGATAGTACTATTTCATCTATTATATCGGTTGGTACAGTACGAACCGATAGTATAAAGTCCATAATTTCACTATCAGTTACGAAAGAAAAACCGATAGTACTATTTCATCTATTATATCGGTTGGTACAGTAATAACCGATAGTAAAAAATGTTTGCATTTCACTAACAGTGTACCAGTATATAACCGATAGTAAAAAGCCTCTTCTCCGCCGTTGTCGTCCTATTCTATCGGATTTTTCCCATATTGCTTATAACCGTTAGAAGATATGGGTTAGTGGATTGCATTTCTATAGTAGTGCAAGGGGCTTATGCGACCATTGTGACTTCCTTTGGTCATCACCCCAATAATTAGCAACGCTAGGGTTGAAAGGGTTATGATAGACGGGGGCAATTCCTTGGACCTATTATTGGTCATGGCACTGGACGAGATGCAAATCCCTTGTTCGAAGATTAAACCCATAATTCACCTGTTTTATGGGTAATCCCTTGTCCCTCAATGATGCCGATGGGGCAGATCGTATTACAGGTCACATTGGGAAAACCAGATAATTTCCGAACATAATTGATTACCTTTGATGTGATTGATTGCGATTTGGCATATAACGCTATTTTTGGTAGGCCAACTCTTGCTAAGTTCATGGCGGCAGTGCATTATGCTTATCAATGTGCCAAGCTACCAGGCCCCAAAGGCGTTATTTCGATTCGAGGCAGCCGAAACATGACACTTACTTGTGATCGGCTATCTCTGGAGTTGGTGGATCAGCTTCTCCTTCAGGATATTAAAACTGCAACCACGTCCCCCGATACGACCAAAGTTGCCCCGTGACCAGATGAGAAGCTAAAGCTAGTTCCACTGTACCCAGATGATCCGTCTAGAACCATTCGGATTGGATCAGATCTAGACGACAAATAGGAACTCAAGCTCATTACTTTCCTTCGGGTTAATGTAGATGTGTTTGCATGGAAACCATCCGACATGCCTGGAGTCCCAAGGGAAGTAATTGAGCACAGGCTAGTGATTCGGCCTAGACAGTAACCAATAAAGAAAAAGCTAAGACGTTTTTCTATTGACCGACAAGAAGCCATCAGCTCAGAGTTGGACAAACTCCAGAAGGCAGGATTTATTCGCGAAGTCAATCATCCTGAATGGCTTGCGAACCCTGTGTGGGACCCTCATTTGAGGAATCCGGTGGCAACCGCCCAGGTGGGTTGCACTCAGAAAAGGTACATTGCAGCTCACAACAACAAGATGCATTATATAAAAATGCAAGTAATTAAAAACGAGTACTGGTCACAAGGACCAACATTACAATAACTGAGCGCCAAAATGACGCATTTAAGTGTTGATACAAATTAAGGAGTTTTCGACACAAAGGTCGGCACAAAATAAAACGACAATAACAAACAAAAGACTTCATCAGTCTTCTTCTTCTGCAGCAGTGGTGTTGTACGGGCCTTTTCCACATCTGACTCCACCTTGGTACATAACCCTCTATCAAGCTTGGCCTTCAGTTTCTTCTTCTTGTTCCACATTGGGTTTAAGACCGTAAGATTCAGGGTCGACGAATCCTTCTTCTAAATTTGTTTGTAAAAGCAAGGGTGAGCACATTGTCCACATGGTGCTCAACAAGTCCCAAATAAGAGTGCAAGTATGTATAGATGGGGCAAATTCTCAAGGAATGGCTCTTTGGCTTTAAATATGTATAGAGAACAGATTTTTGCACTTGGTTTTGAAGAAAAGATCTTTACTTTCGAAAGCGGTACTTTTAAAACCCTAAGCTAAATTCTTAGAAAATGTTGTGTGTGGCGGTCTTTCATGAGTCACCACTTTATTCAGATTTTGTGACAAACTTTCCAAAAGCTACTTGTGCTGCATCGACGTGAATAGAATCCACAGCGCGCAGACTCCATAACCTGGGAGCTCAGAGTATCCGATACTTTTTAAACTTTGCAAAGGTGTACCACCTTAATCCACCGATCATTCGGCTTTCAAGTCGGTACCTCTCCATGCGACTCTTACACATGTGACAAGGCCGAGATGACACAACAGTTTACAGTCCTAGCATTAACTATTCCCTGCCCGGTAAATAGACATCAAGTCTCAAGTACCGTTGTGGGTCCTCCCCACTGCCTTACTTCCTAGCCTGGGTCTATGTTCTCGCAAGACACATAGCCTCTCTTGATTACAGTCGCGCACGACTTAATCTGGCATAGGGCGTCTTCCTTCTTTCCACCTTTTCCTCTCATGATTTTTCTGAACTCACATCACTCATGGCCTTCTGCGGCCCACCAGTTCTCGCAAGACACTGGATCGACAACCATTGCAGGGAAGAGCTAATACTAAAGAAAGCTACTAAGTTGCGCCCGTCCCACAACCGGGCAAGTGGTTAGTACGTTTTTCATGCCGCATAGAAGCACAACACAGGGTTCTAGTCCTTATGAATCTCTAGTGAGGAGTCTTTCACATTCCCAGTGCGCACACAGCACCATCCAATCAAACCATCCTCACTATCGATTCCAATCACATTTTCTTTCACAAAAAGGGTTTTGAATATACTTTTCTCATATGTGACCATTCAACATTTAACAGATAATCTTGAGCATAGCATAGCCTAAGAATGATATTCTAGGGTGACAAGGGTGCATGGATATTCAATGTCAAAAGGGGCTTACAGTTATTTAGGTCATACCTAATCATTTTATTGAAACATAGCTCTTGTTTGAATCTAAGGCATGCATATACTTGAAAACAGTTAACATACTTCATTTCAAAATAGTAGGCTAGACATGATCAAGGGTTTGAGACTTGCCTTGCAGTGATGGGTCTAGCTGCTCAGATGAATCCTCGAAGATCTCCTCTGTTCCTTCAACGTCTGGTTCCACGGCGGATACAAACAACACATACACACTATATAAGCATACAAGCACTAGAAAATATTATGTAAATATATCATGCATGCAGGGAAAGGGTTTGGACAAGGTCAGTTGACATTGATCGAAGAGATGGGCTCAAAAGGACTTGAATGTCGAAGGGCTGACATTCGGCTCATGGCTTGACATAGCCCTAAATTGGTTCTAGGTCTGTTTTCTGGAGATGTGACAATAGGGAATATTGTAGAGCATGGTTCAAAAGGCTTAGTGGACAAAGTGGCATTTCAATTGCCCAAATGTAACAAGTCTAAATCATCCAATGCCACTGGTGGACATGCACTGACATAGTGCTAGACATGGTCAGAAACTAGGGCATTGCATAACTTTTGACTCAGGACTCCAATTGGTGCACAACTTTGTCTGGGGTTTAGGCCTTGATAACAGCTACAAAACTCTCAACAGGCTCAAGGGCAGAAAGTGGCCGGAGAGTGGCCAAATCCGGTGAGCAAACACGGTGGCCTGAACTACTGGACAATAATCTTGGCATGATCATAACATTTGATCTAGGCTGATTCATGGTTTGAGCCAGTGGAGTAAATTGCTCAGGGGGTCGAGGCCTAGCTAGATGATAAGGTTTCATCGGCTGGTTTGGCCAGAAAATGAACTCCGGCGATCGGGGCCGAAGACGAAGGCACCGATTTGGGCGTTTTCGTTCCAGGGCGTTTGAACTTAATTCCATGCTCGGGAAGCATCTAGGGGTCATCACGAAGCTATTGGTGTACTCAATTTTCCCAGAGAATGGCTGGAGAAGCACGGCGGCGTTCTCCGGCGAACTGCCGAGGTTCGAACATGGGATTTCGACGCTCGGGGCAAAATTGGCGATTCCAAACTTGCAGGCTTGTTCCTCCTAGCTTACTGATCATTATTCTCTACTGGCACGAGGATCAATTTGGCTTGAATCACTCGGCATTAGGGAAACAGGGGATTACGGGTTTTCCGGTGATTGCCGGCGTTGAGGTTCGCCGGGGGTCAATTAACGGCTATGGCACATACAGGGGGATAAGGGGATCTTACTGGTGGTGTCGGTTTGGAGGGGGAAGCTGCGAGCAAAGCTGGCGCCGTGAGCTTCAGAAGTTGCTCACCGGGGAAGAAGGTCTTCGCGGCGGCGCTGAGTAGCTTGGTTGCTCTCTGGTGGTGGAGACTAAGGCATTCAACTGCGGGTGGTGTGTGAAGAGATGCTGGGCAAGGGGGCTTTATATAGCCGCGGGGTTGAGCTCTCGGGAGTTGCAGCAATCGCCGGTGAGATATCCTCTGGCGCTGGAGTGGTCAACGAGGCATATCGGGACATGGCGGGAGCTCTGCCAGAGACGGGGTATCGCGCGGAATCGGGATTTCGTTAGGACGATGAGATAGCGATCTCCGGGATGGCAACCATGTGGCGTAAAGCTCCTGACAACAGCAGGCACGCGTGCGCGCGGGGAAGAACACGGCATAGCGCGGGTGAGGTGCTCCACGGTGGCGGCACGGTTGTGCGCAGGTGGTGGCTACGTGGCTGCGATGGTGGCAGCGCGGGGAACTTCGCCGGCGACGAGTCCAGCGGCGAGGCAAAGCGGCGGGGCGCTTGTCAAATTGCACTGGTCGTGGTCGAAATGGCACAGGGACCTGGTTGCAAACTTTGGACTGATTTGCGAAGGTTTGCACTAAACTGTGAGGGTTTTGGCTCGGGGAGTTGGGCCTATTTGCAATTCTGGAAATCTGAAGGGCTGATTTGAATTTTAACTTTGCAGCTGAGTGTTACTAAATGTCTTAGACTCATCCAGCAGGAAAAATGGTAACATCCGATAAGATCTGGTGGTTTTGACAAAAATTGAAAACAGGGTAAACAGGGTAATTAGGGTTTGAAACTTTTGTTGAGGCTGAAACTGGAGTTTCGGTTGAGATTTTGGAATTCTTCCAGAAGGGAAAAACGTTCAGAAAAGTGAAAGAAATATAATCACTTGATCAGATTTGAATTTGGAGATGATCTGGGACTTTTAGCCTTTTTGGGCTTTTTTGAAAATTCTGAAAGGAACTAAACTGAAACACTTTTGGACTGAAATGTGAAAATGATCTGGGAGATGAAGTTTAGCTGCCAACTTTTTAGGTTAAGGTAGTGGCATACCTAAGATCAAGATAGGGTTGAGACATCAGGGATTCCAAAGAAGATATGCTGACACGTAAGTAGAAAAGATAGCCAAAAATAGGGATGTTACACCCTGTGATGGTCCTAATGTCAAATGCTAAGTGGCGCATGTGCGTCCATTACACCAGCCTAAACAGTGCCTGTCCGAAGGATGATTTTCCTATTCCTCAATCGATCAGTTGGTCGATTCTGCAGCGGGTTGCGAACTGATGAGCTTTCTAGACGCTTACTCAGGTTACCATCAAATTAGCATGGCCGAAGATGATAAAGAGAAAACTGCTTTCATCAGACCATTTGGCACTTACTGCTACGTCAGAATGCCATTTTGTCTCAAGAACGCTGGTTCCACATACCAGCACTTGATGCAAAAGACCTTTATTTCCCAGTTGGGGCGTAATTTAGAAGCTAACGTCGATGATTTGGTTGTAAAGAGCTTAAAAAGCTCTAATCACATAGATGATCTTGCTGAAACTTTTTGTAATTTGAACAAGCATGGAATAAATTTAAATCCTAAAAAGTGCTCCTTCGGAGTTTCTTCTGGTAAAATTTTGGATTTCTTTGTTTGTTCGAGAGGAATTGAGGTTTATCCTGAAAAAATCAGGGCCATTGAACAGATGAGGTCTCCTTCGACTATGAAGGATGTACAGAGACTAACAGGTCACATGGCGACTTTAAGTCATTTCATATTGCGACTAGGTGAACGCGGACTGCCCTTCTTTAAGGCTCTTCGCAAACACAATGGTTTTACTTAGTCGGATGAAGCCGAAAAAGCCTTACAAGAGGTCAAAACATATTTATCTAGTCCGCCAGTACTGGTCTCTCCAAATTTGGGGGAACCGTTACTCCTTTATCTGGCTGCCACCCCTCACGCTATCAGCGCAGTTCTGATCGTGGAGAGGGAAGGTATACAACAACCAATTTACAATGTAAGCAAAGTAATTCATGGACCAAAGGAGCGTTACCCTGAAGTCCAAAAATTACTTTTCGCACTTCTGATAGCTTCCCGTAAGCTACGACATTACTTTCAAGCACATAAAATTACTCTGCCTTCGTCTTTCCAGTGGGAGATATTGTCTGAAATTCGGAGAAATCTGGTCTCATTGCAAAGTGGGCAATGGAACTTGGAGCGTTTGACATCCATTTCACCCTTCGCATCGCAGTTAAATCTCAAATTCTTGCAGATTTTGTGGTTGAATGGACTAATCCCGACCCTCCTGCGCAAGAATCTAAAGATTTACAATGCACCAACCATTGAACGATGTATTTTGATGGCTCTCATAGTTTTCAACATTCGGGGGCTGGAGTGGTCTTAACTACGCCTTAGGGCAACCAACTCAAGTATGTCATTCAATTACAATTTGTTGCGACCAACAACGCAGCAGAGTATGAAGGTCTTCTTGCAGGTCTTCGAGCAACAAAATTCCTTGGAGTCCGTCGGTTAGTGGTGAGGGTAGACTCACAACTAGTCGTAAACCAGGTAAGGAGTACAGCACCTCCAATGAGACAATGGCTCATTACCTGGGGGAAGTAAGGAAATTGGAAAAACACTTCAGTCATTTCGAAGTCCAATATATCCCCCAAAAGGATAAATACTCGCAGACTAATTATCAAAATTGGATCCTCACGCACATCCGCTCCAGCAGGAGTGTTCGTTGAAGTCTTAAAACACCCTTCGATCATGGCTTCGGTTGAGGATGACTTGGTGATAGTTCACGTCGCCGACCTTGGACATGAAGAAGATTGGACCCGACCATTGCGGATCTATCTTGAACATGGGACCTTGACCAAGGATGAAACTAAAAGTGATCAGTTAGTTCGAAAGGCGCGTCTATATAAAATCATTAATGGAATTTTATACAGAAAGGGTACTCAAGGAGTATTCATGCGCTGCATATCTCAAGAGGAAAGTAAATCCCTCTTGAAAGAAATTCATGACGGTGTATGTGGTGCACAAGCCTCTTATCATACGTTGGTCGGAAAAGCTTTCCAACAAGGATTTTAATGGCCTTTGGCACTTGATGATACCAGCATTTGGTCAAAACATGCCCACAGTGTCAATTTCATGCAAGCCAAGTTCATCAGCCTGCATATGCGTTACAAACTATTCCTCTAACATGGCCTTTTGCGGTCTGGGGAATAGACATAGTGGGTCCTATGCCACAAGCGGTTAATGGATACAAGTTTTTGTTCGTAGCCATTGACATGTTTACTAAGTGGATTGAAACTGAACCAATCCGTAACATTACCACCGCTGCGGCGAAGAAATTCTTTAATAAGAATATTGTCACACGATTTGGTGTTCCAAGTCGTCTTATTACCGACAACGGTTCCCAGTTCGTTAGTGGTCTCTTTTTGGACTATTGCGACAACATCGGGACCAAAGTGTGCTTTGCATCCCTGGCTCATCTACAGAGCAATGGAGCCGTTGAATGTGCCAAAGGACAGATATTACAAGGCATCAAGAAGCGTATTTTCAATCGCCTTAAAATGTGCTCGGGAGCTTGGGTAGATGAACTCTACTCCGTTCTATGGGCACTACGCATAACTTGTAGTCGAGCTACAGGTGAGACATCTTTTCAACTAGTATATGGTGCTGAGGCTGTCTTACCTATAGAAATTCGAATCGGTTCTGTTCATGTAAATTAATTTGATCATTCTGATCAACATGAACAATGTGCCCAAGATATTATCCTCCTTGAGGAGAAACACAATCGGGTGTTGATTAAGTTTGCAGTATATTTACAAGCTTTGAGTAAATACCATAGTAAACAGTTGCGACCTCGTAGTCTCAACATGGGCGACTTTGTTTTACGAAAAATACAAAACCAGTCTAATCGCAACAAATTCTCCCCTCAGTGGGAAGGCCCTTATACTGTGGTCTCAGTACTGTGATTAGGATCAGCCCGATTAGCAATGGAAGATGGAAGGATCTTATCCAATACTCGAAACATAGATCAGTTACGCAAGTTTTCGTGTAAGTAATCCCCATTTCTTTTTATCCTTTTCAATTAGCATGATTTTGTCAAAAATAATGCGTACTTTCCTTCAAATTGTGTTATGGTTGAATTCTTTTGCCCCATCCTTTCCGAGCTATGCTCGGGGGCTGGTAGCCGATGATCATCTTATTACAGTAACCAAGTTGGATTCATTGGCCGATCTCATGATCGCATCTAAATAAGACATCCCTAAATAAGTCATTTCTCAACACATACGGGACTTACTAGTATGTCTCTGATCATTCGAGGGGCTGCTAGTTCGTAATAAACTTTAGTTTTATATTAAGATCACTATTGGTGCGGCCAGGTGATCATATTTGTCGTGGTATTGCGAATACCCCGGCAGGTTTTGTGAACGATCCCAGCGAAGATTACGCGGCGCGGGCTGACCGGATGACCGGTCCTCCCTCGCAGGACAAACACTAGAAATAATACGAGGATTTATACAGGTTCGGGTCCCGGTGGGGGCCCTAGTCCTGTCGGTGCGCTCCCGACCGGAGTCGGCCGGGGAGGCTCTCTCCGGGGGAGAGGCTTCCGGAGCACACCTGTTAGTTTTTTAGCTATTCCAACAAATGAATCACCTCCTAACAACTGAGGGGTACAAGGGCTATTTATAGCCCCAAAAAGAAGCAAAAAACCTAAACTACCCCGGAAGCCACCGTCGGATTGAGGGGCAGGAACGTCCTTCTCTCGGTCAAACGCCTTGGATGCTTGAAAGGTGGTCGCTGATTCCCGAGGCGCTCATCGCGTGACCTGCACGTGCTAAACAACTCGAGACTTTACCTTTAGAAGGGCGATGAGGCCCGGGACCGGCGCCGGAGGCCAGGTCCCGGGGGCCAAAGGGCGACGCCCGGGGAAGCACCAGAGGCCAGGTCACCGGGCAAAAGGCGGCGCCCGGGACGGCGCCGAAGGCCAAATCCCGGGGGCCAAACGGCGGCTCCCGGGGAGGCACCGGAGGCCAGGTCTCCGGGCAAATGGCGGCGCCCGGGACGGCGCCGGAGGCCAGGTCCCGAGGGCCAAAAGGCGGCGCCCGGGGAGGCCAGGTCCCCGGGCAAATGGCGGCGCCCGGGACGGCGCTGGATGCCAGGTCTCGGGGGCCAAAAGGCGGCGCCCGGGGAGGCACCGGAGGCCAGATCCCCGGGGAAATGGCGGCGCCCGGGACGGCGCCGGAGGCCAGGTCCCGGGGGCCAAAAGGCGGTGCCCGGGGAGGCCCCGGAGGCTAGGTCCTCGGGCGAATGGCGGCACCTAGGGAGGCCCCGGAGGCCAGGTCCCCGGGCGAATGGCGGTGCCCGGGACGGCGCCGTAGGCCCGGTCCCGGGGGCCAAAATAGCGGCTCCCGGGGAGGCCCCGGCGGCCAGGTCCCCGGGCGAACGTGACGCAACTTACCTGGACTTAGCCACACGGAGATTTCCCCCAACAGGAACCCCCCATGCCCCCCGGGGATGATGCTCAAATCCCCGGTGGGTATGGTACATGTTACCGGGAAAATCTCCAGACCAAGTCACCGGAGCCGTGACGCTTCGGTTTATGTGCCCCGTGCTTAAGTCCGCACCGCTTCGCCATAAATGCGCTCGCGGTTCGAACTGGCGCCTCGATTCGCGCGCCAGTCCCTTCGTTTCCCGCGCACGGTTTGAACTTCAATGGTCCAGATTGCTCCGCGGGGTGCCACGGGGTGCCCATCTGGACCACGGCTCGCCCCTATAAATAGGGCCTTAGGGGGCCCGGGAACTTCATTCCAAACTTCTCATCCTTAGCGCGTTTAGCTCTCCCGGTAGCTCTCTCCCGGTAACCCTCTCCCGGTAACTAGCTCCCGATAGCAAGCGTCCGGAACTTCTTAGACGTAGCCTCCTGAAAAGTTAGCCTCTGGAAAAAACTAACCTGATGGCACCGAAGGGTCGAGCGAAGACGACCGACGTGCCCGCGGAGGAGGTCGCTCCGGACTTCCTCTGGGCATCCGAGTTCACGGCCGAGGACGCGGAGTCCTTGGTCGAGCGTGGAGTCGTGGAAGACGGGGACATCCGGGTCCCCGCGAAGAAAGACGGAGCCCCCCGCCCCAGGCCCAGAGAGGTCGTGGCCTTCGAGGCCTTCCTGGAGGCGGGGCCCCGGCTCCCGGTGCATCCCATGCTCCGGGAGTTTTTGAAGGAGTACGGGGTGGCGCTCAACCACCTCACCCCGAACGCCATCGTCCGGATGGGCCTCTTCATCTGGCACTTCGAGACGGCGACCAGGAGGGAGCCCACCCTACGCGTCTTCCGGTACTTCTACGAGCCAGCGACGCGGAGCTCCCACCTGGTGAAGGGGGCACCCAAGTCCCCCTTTGGCTCGGTGATGGTGCAGATGCTGCCGTCCCGGGTGGCCGACTACCCGGCGGCAGCCTCCCGGGACCATTGGGGCGACTGGATCCGGAGGTGGTTCTACCTCCGGGTCCGGGACGACGAGGTGACGTACGCCTCGGAGCCCGCCTCTTATAGCAGGTCGTCCGCGCCGAAGCCTCCGTTGTGGACGGACGAGGAGCTCGAGCTCCTCGGCAAGGTGATCATCTCCCGGAAGGCCCGCTCTATGCGGGACGCCGCCGAGGAGATGATGCTCCTGAGGATCTCCCCCTTCGCACGCGGGAGGAGGGGGATCGGCATGGGCCCGGAGCAGCGGCCCCCGGTCAAGCCGGTGACCCGACATAAGTCCCGGTAACCTGCTTCATTGTACTTGCAAATTTTTCAAAATTTGTCTAACTCTTTACCTCTTGTAGTCCGGCCATACCCGGCGGCGCGGGAGAAAGCGGAGAACCTCCTGGGGAGGTGCTTCGCCGACGAGCACGAGCGCGTCGTGCGCCTCTTGGGGGAGGGCCCTCCCCGGAACCTGCTGGCTGAGGCGTACGGGCTGAAGCTCCCGGAGAGGAAGCCCCTCCCCACCCCTGGGTCACAGAAGCGGGGGAAGGACGCGACCGGGGCCTCTAAGCCTAAGAAGGCCAGAGTCCAAAAAGCCCCCGGCCTGTCGACGACACCGGCAGCGACACCTGTGAGGCCCCAGGGAGAGACCCTCGGGACCGAGCACGCCCGGGCGCCGCCCCGGAAGGAAGCAACACCCCCTCCCCCGAAGATCCCCATTGAGGCTCGGGGGAAGGAACCGGCCGCGGACGGGGCCGCCTCCGACTCGGCGAACTACGCCCCATCGCCGCCTTCGATAGCGGCCCCGCCAGCACCCCCGGCCCCCTTGGAGCCGGAGAAGCTGGAGGTGAGGTTCGCGGAGGCCTCGCCTTCGCGGATGGAGTGGCCCGTGGACGAAGGGGGGAGCCCCTCGGTCTATGAGGTCCCGCCGGAAGTGGGGGCCCTGGGGGCCCTCCCGCCCGGGAAGGGGAAAGGGTTGATGATCCCCCCCCCGGCGAGGGACCCCTTCCGGGGCTTCCTCGGCCACTTCCTCGGGGGGCACCTCCGCAATGAAGACGACGACGACCGCCACCCCGACCGAGGTCGTGCCAGGCGCCCAGGTCCGAGAGCACACTACCGGCCGCGGCGGGACCAGCACCGGGCGGGAGACCCCCCGCTTTCCGCAGGGGAGGTCGAGCACTACGCAGAGACCTTCGTCGCGAGGGGGACACTCCACAATCGCTTCGCGGAGCTTCGGTCCCTCCAAGCCCAGGTATTCACCCGAAGCGGTTGTCGCTTTCTTTTGGCTCCTTGCATCCAAAATTTTTCTAACTCTGGAATTTCTAGGGAGCAACAATTACCTGGGGCGTCGAGCAGCGCGTCATCCGGCTGCTCAAGGACGCGGAGGACAGGACCGCCTCCTGTAACACCCTGGTTTTGGGGGTGAAAAGTTTTTGCATAAAACCCTGCATGCATGTATCTCTGTAGTAATAGCCAGATCAGCTAAATCCTAATCTCTCTCAAACCCTAAAAGTCTCCAAATCTATTATCTAGATCCAGATTAAGATCTGACCATCCAGATTTAACCTACCAGTTATTCTGGAGATAAAAGTCTTCAGGAGCCAGATTGAATTCTAACCCTAACTCCCAGTATCTAAGTCTCTTTCTGTTTTCGAAAACAGGAAATCCAGATTTACCCTAAGTACCCCAGTTTCCAGATAATTGAGTTATCTTGATTTAACCCTATCCAGACTCAAGTATCTCTTGGAATATGTTCCATGATATATCCTCAACTAACTCCAAAAAGTTGGGAACCAGATTAATTCATCTAAACACTTTTCGCGGATAAGTCCAAATTTTACTGCGAATAGGTCCTTTTCGGTTTACTGAAGGCCTGAAAAGGCTAAAATCCACGAATCAACTCAAACTCCAGAATTTCTTCAGGGAACACCTCCCAAATACTATTTGATATAGATCTCCCTTTTTATCAGACTTCAAAATCTCTCTCCAATCACCAGAAGTCGAGATCGACAAAACCCATATCTGTTTTACCCTAATTTTACCCTATTTTCGAAAATAGGTGGAATCCCTCAAATCTTATCAAACTTTCTCCAAATTTGAGCTAAATGAGTATTAATAGAAATATTATACTCAGCCATGGAATCAAATTCCAAATTGAACCACTCAAAGACCAGATTTGCAATTTAGTCCAAAGCCAAATCAAAAATCATAGCAAATCAGTTTCGACCACAGGCTACTGTGCACGACCAGGCCGTTCGATCGACCACGAGCGCCGGAGTTTGGTCGTCGCAATTGCCGCTGCTGTAGCTTCGTCACCTGCGTTGCCACCTCCGCCACTGTTTCATTGCCGCGTGTGTGCCTCGTATTCGCCACCGTTGAACCACCTCACCCCGCCAGCAGCGCCTTCGTTTCCCCGCGCGCGCGCCCGACAACGGCAGCCCAACCGCGCCACGTCACAAGCATGCCTGGGGGAAGCATCAAGTCGCCGTTGCATCAACCAGGACTGCGCGCCAGGCTGCAAAAGCCGGCACGGCCGCTGGAGCGTGTCACTTCGCTGCTGTCCCGCCCGGCCAGTCAATTCGCCGTCGATTCGAGCTTCAATTCTCCAGGCAATTCCAGCCGTTGCAAGCTTCTAGCTGTGCCTATAAAAGCCACCCCAGCCCAACTCGAAGACACTCACACCAAAACCACTCAAGTTCCTAACCACGCCGTTCCCTTCGTCTTCTTCGGTGAGCTCGAGAGGAGGCTCACGGTGCCAAGCCAATCCACTGCACCGAGCTCCAAATTGAAGCTACCAGTAAGTAACTCTCATCCACTTACCTATGTAGTAGCAACCAATTGAACTCTATCGCACCTCATCGCCGGCAATTGCTGATTTTCCCCGACAACTCCGGCGAGCAATTAATCCCTAACTAAACCAATTTAGCTCTCAAGCCTGTGACCAAACATGATCAGTGGACTGTGTGGAACACATCTGAGCAACCAGAATCACCAATTTTGCTAAAACTTGAAAAACCCCAAGTTTACACCTTGCATGCAAACTGGAACTCACCGTTAAGCTTCTCTGGTGATTTTCCAGTTAAATTGACTTCACACCTAGCTTTGTTATGCCCCAGAGACCCTCCTCAAGCAAGGACTCGAGTTCATTTGCCCTAGAACAGAAATGCCCAAATCAGGATTGAGTTCATCTTTCCTCCAGCCAATATCTTCTAAATTCACCCACTCCAGCTCAAACCACCTTGCCATTTAGATGTTTTGGACCATTTTGAGCAACTTTGTCTTCTACCATGACCCCTGATTCGGCCTAGAACAGGAGTTATGGCTATGCCCTAGTTGCTGTACTGTTTGTGCTGCAGGTACTCCAGACCAGTCAACTTCTTCGCTGGTTTTCATCACTTTCCAGCCATCTCCTGCCCTAGATCCTGTTGAGACATTTGTTCCTGCTACAAATGCCTAACTACCAAACAAAGTGGTGCATCATTTGGAGCCTTGAGTCAAAAGATATGGCTAACCCTAGTTTCTGGCCATGTCAACCCTATGCCAGGCTATGTCAGCCAGTGGCATTAGCCCTGTTCACCCACCTCTGGTCGTGTAAAATAGAAATTACTTTGTCAAATAGCTGCCTCACTACCTTGTGCACCATATGCTTGAATCAAAACCTACTTTGGCCACTGGAAACTGTTCAAACCATGTCAATGCCATTCTAAAGCACTGTCAGCCTATATCAGCCAGTGGCATTGAGCCTTTTCACCCACTTCCAGCCATGCACTTTGAAAATAACCTTGTCCCTTAGACTCCTGACGTTGTGATCTACACTTTTCCCTACTGTCACAACTTGAGTTGAGCCCTCTATCACCCATTGACCTTATGTCGATGCCTTGAACCGAATGCCCACCTAAAGACATTCGCTGTTTTTGGACGAACCAGTCACCACCTTGATATTACCCTGATATTTTGGAACCTTGTAAACCTTAACAACTAATCTTAACCCTGGTTACCATAGTTAAACTCAAATCGCTTCCAAACCTTGTATCACCAGAGTGTTTTCTCCTTGCATCATTGCATGTAGTGGATTAGTAAGAATAGAATGAATTGTAATGCCTGTTTGCTTGTTTGATCTTGTTCAGAACAAGAGCCCGAAGTTGAAGACCTTGTCACGGAATCTTCATCAACTGCGGATACTTACGTCGCGGAAGGCAAGTCATACTTTGATCATATTGAACCTATATTTTATGAATTGCTACGCTATTCCATGAGTAGATATCTCATTAATATTGCATGTGTTGAGATCAATGATATTATGGCAGTGATAGATTGAATACTTGAGGAATGTGAACTTGTTAAGATAGCAAGCCATGAATTAATAAAAGTATAAACATATACATTTATATTCATGAAATAGAACCCCTAGCCGTGACCAGTGTTTTGGTATGGAATGGTGGTAGCACTGGAGGTGCTTGGCTGCACTGGAGGTGCTTGGCTGCACTCGATGTGCAGGCACTGAAGCTGCATGGTTAGTGGCATGATCTGGTCACTGGCATATAAGGACTAGAACCTTGTGTTGTGCGTCTAGTGGCATGAAAAACGTACCAATCACTTACCTGGTATGGGACAGGCGCAATCTAGTAGCTTTCTTGGTATTAGCAGTTCCCTGCATGGCTTGTCGATCCGGTTTCTCACGTGGAAACTGGTGGGACGCAGTTCGTCCATGAGTGATGTGAGATCAGAAAAATTATGAGAGGATAAGGTGTAAAGAAGGAAGACGCCCTACGCCAGATTAAGTCGTGCGCGACTGTAATCAAAAGAGGCTATATGTTCTGCGGAAACATAGGCCCAGGCTAGGAAGTAAGGCAGTGGGGAGGACCCACAACGGTACTTGGGACTGGATTGTCCATTTACCGGGCAGGGATACTGTTAATACTAGACTGCAAAACGTTGTGTGATCTCGGCCTTGTCACATGCGTATAAGTCGCATGGAGTTGGCCCGACTTGGAAGTCGAGTGAAAAAGTGGATTTAAAAAGAGGTACACCTCTGCAGAGTTAAAAATGTATTCGAATACTTCGTACTCCCGAGTTTTTGGAGTATGCCGCGGTTGATTAAATCCATGGGGTGTGACACAAGTATTGTTTTATAAACTAAAACTTGTTAGTTCAAGATTACCCAAGTGGCATGTGTTGTCACGATAAGGGGCATTACCATGGACTGTCATGTGTTGACGTGTCGCGGTGATACCATAATATAGAGATCATATGATAACTAAGAGGCATGTGGTTTATGCCCTAAAGTATATGAGATACTGCTATCAGTATAAGATTGAAAGGCTTGAATAAAAGTAATGTGATATGAGGTTATATCGCCTTGGATATGGGATATATGAATCATTATCAATATGATTTATTTACTGCCATGAGTATGATTGAAAGATGAATCGGAATGAGAAAGAAATGTATTTTGAGAAAAACCCTTCACTCTTTCCCCAATAGCATAGGTTCATGTCATTTATACTGTAAATATATCCCTACCTTCCCTATGACTTGCTGAGTATGTAGGTACTCACCCTTGCAACAACTCATCAATAGATGGAGCGTTCTACAACCTTGGAGGATATCCTGAAGATGCTGCGGACCCAGGAGATGATGAGCAGTTTCCTCTGGAGCCCTGATGTGGTGCTGTCTTGCTGTCAACCTCTGTTTCCTGTGGATTGCTTTTGGGCCTAGCTTCCGTCGACTAGATGTGTTATTTTGTTGGACCCTTGTGCCTTGTAAGGCAGTGTACCTCGTTTTGTACTAAGGCCTGATGGCCATACAATTATGACTACTGTATTATTTTGCTGCTTCAATGTATTCCTGTGATTGACTCATCCTGGGAAGTCAAGTGGTTTAAGGGACCAGCTGCACCGAGCTGGGCTCCTCACAGGTGATGTCACAGTCGTGGCAGACACGACACCTCCTTCTTGAGCCAGCGGGACGAAGCTCTCCAGGAGTTGGCCCGGGTTCGAGCCCAGGTCCACATCTCGGAGACTGTCAACGGCCGTCTCCGGGAGGAGGCGAAGGCGAAGGAGGAGGCCTTCCGGGAGCTCTAGGGGTCGAGCGTCCGGGCGGTGGTGGGCGCGGGCCACTCCTTCCGCTCGGCCCTCGAGAGCCTTGGCGTAAGCCTAGGCTCCGAGGGCGGCTCGGAGGTGCCCCCGGCCACACTCGCGGAGGCTATGCGTTTTCTTAACGCAAGTCTCCATGATCCCAGAGGCAGCGGATGCCCGGGCGCGAGGCCGGGCGATCCCCGTCATCGCAGCTACGGCCGGGCTCGTCGAGCACCGGGGAGTGGGCGCCCGAGCGATCAGGGGCCGCATCCCGCGGAGCTTCCCCGAGTTCTTCGAGCCCTCGCGCCAGGAGGTGGAGCAGCTCGCCGGGGGCTTCTACGACCGGATCATCCGGGTGAGGTTCCCGGCACCGGCACCTCCGGCCACAGACGCCCCAGCCCCGTCACCGATGGAAGCCCCCCGGGGGGAGGACGCCAATGAAAAAGTATGAGCCTCCCCCCGGGTCTTAGTTAGGACCCTTTTCCTTTCTTAGGACTTTTGATCCCGGTAGCTTCTTAGAAGAAGCCCCGGACACTTGTAAAAAGATATTTTGAATGCAATAGAGTTAGAAATTTTTCTAAGTCTTTGAATTGAATGCAATGTTACCAGGGTTCCCAGGAGGTTACTCCCGGGCGAAGGTCCGGGAGGGGCTCTCCGGGGGACGCCCAAGCGGCTTTAATATTGCTAAGCCTCATCTCCGGGGAGCGCAGCGGGGATGCCGTCCGGGAGCCCATCCGGTTAAGGTGGCATCCGGAGTGGCATTTGGACAATTTTGACAATCATCGCGCCGAATTGGCCCCCCGCGTTCGGGGTTCTGGATGATACCTCCTCTTCGGATACTTCCACCGGCGGGATACGAGTTCTGACCCGAAGATGTGCTCCGGGACGCTCGGCGCCGCGTGCGCGCATTGTACCGGGACTTGGCCCGGGAGCTAGCGGAGAGCCTCCGGGAGTATTAGGCGTAGGAGCCTTAGGATGTAGTGGATCCCCCGGGTTAGAGCCCGGGTTGTACCGTTTCCGAAACCCACCAGAGGGGGAAGATGTCCTCTGGGTTACAATCGATAAAGCTGTTTGCTTGCTTCTTCTTTCATTGTCTTTTTATTTTTTCTTCTTGGATGGTCTGGACGACTCCTTTTCACAAGAATGAGCTAAGTCTGCTCGTGGGCGGTGCGGTCGACACTCGGGGTTCCTTATCCCCCCTGCCCACAACGGGCCGGAGGATAGCTCCGCGCGCTCTGGGGGTAGCAAGGCCCCCAGGGTGGAAGTGCCCTGTAGCATAGGAATTTTTCTAAGTGAGAAAATTTTAAAACAAGGTTTCTAAGGGAAAGACCTTCCGGGAGACAATCGTCCGGTCGCCGTGAGAACGGGGAGCCGGGAACAAGGCCTCGTGTGGAAGAAACATCCAAGAAAGCCCGACGAGATTTCCGGAGACGAGGATTGTCCGGTCGCCGTGAGAACGGGGAGCCGGGAATAGGGTCTCCGGGGAAGAAATGTCCGAGAAATCCGTAACTTCTCCGGGAGACAATCGTCCGGTCGCCGTGAGGACGGGGAGCCGGGAATAGGGTCTCCTGGAGGCAATCATTCGGTCGCCGTGAGAACGGGGAGCCGGGAATAAAGTCGCCGGGAGGCAATCATCTGATCGCCGTGAGAACGGGGAGCCGAGAATAAGGTCGCCGTGGACCAAATATCCAAGAATGCCATTAGACGTCCCATTGGGGAGAACGTCTATTCCCGGAGGAGGAAGAGATATCCAAGAAAGCCATTAGACGTCCCATTGGGGAGAGCGTCTACTCCCGGAGGAGGAAGTGCCCGATGACGGGTCTTGAGTGTTTGGGCAGGGGACTAGTCTCCCAAAGTGACTCGTTACCACGGCCGCTGGGGACCGGGTTGCCGTTTACACCCTCAGTCCACGAGGGCTGATCGTAAGCCGCCCTACAGGAGGGACTTGCTGGGTCGGGGCCCACTTCCTCATGGGGAGGGCATCCTCACGGGGAGGGCTTCCTCGCAGGGAGGGCATCCTCACGGGGAGGGCATCCTCGCGGGGAGGGCATCGCCACTAGGGGCGGTAATGAGAAGAACCTGCAATGAGACAGTTGAAGAGCAAGACCTATGTATTGCTAACAAAATGAAGTACAGTGCCTCCCCTTGCGAAGTCGCGAAAGGGGAGGAAAAGGTAAGTACAGTGTCCCTCCTCCCCCTCTGGCGTGACCACTCCGGGGGAGGGGACAGGCCTGTAAGGCTAAACATAGAACTTGCGAAGTAGACGGAAGTTCCACGTGTGCTTCAGCTCCTGCTCTTGAAGGTTGGAGAGCTTGTAAGCCCCCGAGCCCAGGACCGCGGAGATCCTGTAGGGGCCCTCCCACTTGGGGGAGAGCTACCCCTGGGCTTGGGGGTCTGTGACGCGCTTGAGGACAAGGTCCCCAAGGCGGAAAGCTCTCTCGCGCACGCGCTGGTTGTACGCGCGCGCCATCTCTTGCTCGTAGATGGCGTGGCGGAGGAGCACTCGGTCGCGTTCCTCCTCCACGAGGTCGATCTCCAGGCGCTGGTTGGCCTCGTTGGTCTGGTACGCTGCGGGCGTGGCTCCCTCCAGGAGCTCGACCCGCATTGACCGGAAGCCGATCTCCGGGGGGAGGACTGCCTCCTCCCCGTAGACCAGGGAGAAGGGAGTACGCCCCGTCACCCGGGATGGGGTCGTGCGCATGGAGCAGAGGATGCTAGGGAGCTCCTCTGCGCATGCACCCCACTTAGAAGCGGTTTGCTCGAGTCTCCGGTGCAACCCCTGTAGGATCACGCCGTTGACCCTCTCGACAGCCCCATTGCTCCGGGGATGGGCCACTGAGGTGAAGTGGATGACGAGCCCTAGGCCTTCGCAGAATTCCCGGAAATAAGCCGAGTCGAATTGGGTCCTGTTATCCACGGTGATTTCCCGGGGGACACCAAAACGACATACGACGTTGCTGGACGGCCCGGGCCGTGATGCTGGCCAAAGGCTCCGCCTCAACCCACTTTGTAAAATAGTCGACCGTGACTACCGCATACTTGTATCCTCTGGGCGCTGGGGGGAAGGGCCCTAAGAGGTCCATCCCCCAGCACACGAAGGCCCAAGTGATGGGGATTTTCTGCAGCGCTATAGGGGGGAGCTTCGAGCCCTTGGCCATCTTCTGGCATGCTTCGCATGCGGAGACAAGGTCTCGCGCGTCGCACATGACCGTGGGTCAGTAGAAACCCTGCCGGAGGGCCTTGGCCGCGATGGCACGCGGGGCTAGGTGAGAACCACAGCTCCCCGTGTGGATGTCTTTGAGAAGTTGAAGTCCTTCCGGCCGGGGGAGGCAGCGCAGGAGGGTGGAAGCCCCCCGCTTGTAGAGCCTCCCCTCCAGCAGGAGATATGCCCGGGCTTTAGCCCGGAGGCGTTTAGCCTCGGTCTCACTAGGAGGGTCCCCCTCCCCCTTGATGAAGGAGATGAGGGGGTCCATCCAAGACAAAGTCCGGGTGATCTCGGCGACCTCCGGGACATGAGGCTCGTCGCCCGTGTCCGGGGAGGCCACCGAGGGCTTCGTGATGATTTCCAAGCAAGCCCCCTTGGGGAGTGATTCCCGGGCGCTTGCGGCCCGGGCCAAGGCGTCGGCCCGGTCATTGTCCCTTCGCGGGATATGCCGGGCCTCGAGGCCGTCGAAATGCCTCTCCATCTTTCACACCTCCTGCAAATAAAGACTTAAGTTTGCGTCATGGCACAGGTAAGACTTGTCCATTTGGCAAACTACGAGCTGAGAATCTCCCTTGACTAGGAGGCGCCGGATCCCCAGGGAACGCGCAAGGCGCATCCCGAGGAGCAAAGCCTCGTATTCAGCGACGCTGTTAGTTGCGGGGAACTCAAACCGCACGGTGTACTCGAGTTCCTTCCCCTCGGGGCTCCGGAGGACTACTCCCGCACCAGCCTCGGCGAGACACAGCGACCCATCGAACATGAGAGTCCAATGATCACTGCGTCGGGGCGGCATAGGGAGGTCTTCGTCCCCGGACCCAGAGGCGGGAGTCCACTCTGCGACGAAGTCGGCGAAGACCTGCGACTTGATGGCGGAGCGGCCGGTAAGGGACAGGGAGAAGGGGGCGAGCTCGGCCCCCCACTTCCCAATCCGGCCGGTGGCTTCTTTTTTCCGCAGTACCTCCCCCAGGGGGAGGGACGACGGGACGGTGATGGGGTGCCCCAGGAAGTAATGGCGAAGCTTCCTAGACGCCATCAGGAGGGCGTAGCAGATCTTCTCCATTTCCGTGTACCGAGTTTTGGCCCCTTGGAGGGCCTCACTCACGGAGTACATGGGACGCTGCTGCCCCCCTTGCTCCTTCACCAAGACCGCGCTGACGGCGACGGGGGTCACGGCGAGGTAGAGGAGCAAGGGCTCTTCTGGAGACGGACTCACGAGCATTGGAGGGCTCGTGAGGTACTTCTTGAGGTCGTCGAATGCCTCCTGGGCCTCGGGGGTCCAGCGGAACCCCTCGAGCCCTCGGAGGATCTTGAAGAACTGGAGGCCTCACTCCCCCGACTGGGAGACGAAGCGGCTTAGCGCGGCTAGGCGGCCGGAGAGCCGCTGGACATCCTTGACGGAGCGCGGCGGGGGCATGTCTAGGAATGCCCGGATCTTCTCAGGGTTTGCCTCAATGCCCCGCTGGGACACGAGGAAACCTAGGAGCTTCCCCCCACACACCCCGAAGGCGCACTTCTCCGGGTTGAGTTTGAGCCCGAACGCGCGGAGGTTGCGGAAGGTTTCAGCCAGGTCGTCGATGTGGGAGGCTGCGCGGGACTCTTGACGACCGCGTTGTCTACGTAGACTTCGACGTTGCAGCCGACTTGACCTTTGAAGACCAGCGTCATGAGGCGCTGGAAGGTCGCCCCCGCGTTCTTGAGCCCGAAGGGCATATGGACGTAGCAGAAGGTTCCGAGGGGAGTTATGAAACTCGTCTTTTCCTCGTCCCCTTCCGCCATCCGGACATGATGGTAGCCCGAGTAGGCGTCTAGGAAGCTCATGAGCTCGCACCCCATAGTGGAGTCGACGAGTTGGTCAATCCGCGGGAGCGGGAAGTTGTCTTTGGGGCAGGCGCGGTTAAGGTCGGTGAAGTCCACGCACATCCGCCACCTGCCGGTTGACTTCTTGATGAGGACGGGGTTTGTGAGCCACTCGGGGTGCAGGACCTCCCGAATGAACCCCGCCTCTCGGAGCTGGGTGATCTCCACCTTGATTGCTTCTTGGCGCTCGAGGGAGAGTTTCCGCAGCTTCTGTTTGATCGGGGGGTGACCGGGGGCCACTGCGAGCTTGTGATCAATGACCTCCCGGGCGACGCCCCGTATGTCTGAAGGCTTCCACGCAAAAACATCGGAGTTTTCGCGCAGGAAAGCCGCTAGTTGCGCTGCTTGCTCCTCGGGGAGCTCCGCCCCGATCCGGACGATTTTGTCTTCGTCGCCCGGGGACAGCAGGATCTTCCGGAGGCCCCCTTCCGGACGCGGCTTGAGGAGGGGCCTCCCGGGCGGTGGCGTGGCGGCGTCTAGTTCCAGGGGGAAGCCTCCCCCCCGAGCGTCTTTATGAGGTTGACGCTTCCGATTGTGGCCGCAGCGCGCTCGTATAAAGCACGGGCCATGTCTTGATCTCCCCGGACGTGGATCACACCATGCGGCCCGGGAATCTTCATGCAGAGGTAGTTTTGATGGGTGGCAGCCCCCAGCCAGTTGATTGTGGTCCTCCCCATTATTGCGTTGTAGGAGGAAGGGAGGTCCACTACGTCAAAGCGGACCAGCTCGGTCCGGTAGTTCTCTGGGGTGCCGAATGTCATAGGAAGATCTACCTTGCCCACGGGGTGGATCGCCTTCCCCGGGACAAAACCTTGCAGGGGCCCGGCAGCGGGCTGCAGGAGCTTCTCATCCACCTGCATCTCTTTGAAGGCCTTCAGGAATAGGACGTCGGTGGAGCTCCCGCCGTCCACAAGGATACGGGCCAGGTGGCAGTTGTAGATGGTCGCGGAGACAATGAGCGCGTCGTTGGGGGGGAAGCAAACCCCTCGCGCGTCTTCCGCCGTGAAGGTGAGGGGGACGTCCGACCACTTGGGTGGCGGAGACGTGTGTAGCACCCCCACGACCTTAACCTCGCGTGCGTACTCCTTACGCTGGCGCTTAGAGTCCCGCCCGGAGGCGGACCCTCCCACGATGACATTGATGCGGCACTGAGAAGTTTGAAAGGGGAGAGCTTCTGAAGGCTCCCCCTCCTGCGTCTGCTGACCCCCCGCGGGAGCGGGAAGGGCCGGAACAGCTTACCGAGGGAGCAAGGAGGCCGGAGTCCCCTCCCCCTGCCCGCGCTGGTCGAGGAACGCCGCGAAGTGCTGCAATAGCTGGCTGCAGTCTCGGGTAGCGTGGGTACTGGACCCGTGGAAGCTACACCACGGTCCTTCCCGCCTTGTCCCCGCGGGGCCTTCTCGGCCGCGCGAAGACTGTCCTCCCCCATGGCCTTTCGGCTTGGGGAAGGGGCGGTTGCCCCTCGGGGGGTCGCGCGAGCCGCCTCCGCCCTCGAGGACAAAGGTGTCCCGAGGCCGTGGCTCGTTACGCCCCCCTGCCTAGGGCGCTTGAGGGGATCCCTAGCCCCCCGGTCGACGGGGGCGGGAGCCCCCTGGGTCTTCTTCCAGATGTCGTCTTCCTCCGCCCGAGTGTACTTTTTGAGTACGTTGAAGAGCTCGTCGGCGGAAGAGGGGCAGCTCCGGGAGAGCCTTCGGTGGAGCTCCCTTGGGAGGATGCCGCTTTTGCCGGCTTCGATGACCGTGGAGTCAGGGACGTGGGCCACTTTGCTCTTCACCTGAGCAAAGCGCTTGAAGAAGCTTCTGATGGTTTCCCCAGTCCTCTGCCGGACAGTGTACAGCTGCGAGGAGTCCAGGGGGCGCAATAGTTCCCCTGGAAGTTCGCGCAGAACTCCCGCTTGAGCTGCGTGAAAGACTTGATGGAGCCGGCCTTCAGGTTGTAGAATCAGGAGCGGGCGATGCCGGTGAGGTAGAGGGGGAAGACGTTTCATTGTACCGTCTCGTCCCCCCCGGCCGCGGAGATGGCTGTAGAGTAAACCTGCACAAATTCGTAAGGGTCCGCCACACCGTTATAGTGCTCGATGTGCGGAGGGCGGTAGGGCCGCGGCCATCGGATGCTGCGAAGTCTTCGGCACAGGGGCTGGTTAGCCCCTTGCACTTCCCGGGGAGAGTCCCGGTCGCTGTCTTCTTTGACGGGGGACACACCCTCGTTATTGGAGTCGGGGAGCGGCCAAGAGGTCCGCTGGAGTGGCGGTGGCGATGCTTCTCTTCTGGACCGGGGCTGAGTTCCCGGACGTCCGGGCTATTCTCCGGAGAGGCTGGGTCTTCCGCGGGTCTCTTCCCCCGACCGGTACGAGAGCGAAGCTCCCCGCTCCAGCGGTCGGGGGGAAGTTCTTCCCCGCGCTCGGGTGAATGCATTCGCTCGACCTCCCCCCGGACAAAACGGACCTGTCCCACCGATGGAGGGAGCTTATGCACTGTAGCTACCGGCCCGGAGGCTTCCAGGGCCAGCTGAGGGGAGCCCCCTGCGAAGACCCCCGGGACCGGAAAGGGGGAAGCCCCTGTATTATCCGGAACCGGGGAGGGGTCGCCCACGGCGACGTTTGGAACCGAAGTGGAGGGGGCCCCAGTGGCAACGACCGGAACCAAAAAGGGGGAAGCCCCTGTAACATCCAGAACCGGTGAGGGGGGAGCCCCCGCGGCGACGTCCGGGACCAGGGAGCCGATGCGGGGGGGAGTTCGCAGAGGCACGGGAGCTGCTCTGTCGACCGCCCCCGGTGCGGTAAACACGACGCAAGGGACGGGACTGGCTCCTGGCGTAGGGAATGGGCATGGAACGGGGTACCCCCTGGTGCCAAGAAGGGCCCGGGCAGGAAGTAGCCCCCCGGCACCAGGACGGGCCCGGGTGCCGGGAGGGTCCGGACGTATATCCCACAGGGGGAGGGAACCCCCCGGCGGGATCATACGGGGCGGCCAGACCTCCGGAGGCCGGAGGGGCCACCGGATAATCCATAAACGGGGGCATAGTCCCCGGGTATGGGTGCGACGCAAATGTGGGGGCCGGAGGCCACGCCAACACGCTGTGCAGCTCATCCATTGAGCGATGGGCGCAGAGCTGGCCCTCCACTAGAGCCTCAAGCAGGGCGTCCCGGGGAGCCGGGGGAGCCGTCGGGGGGAGACTGGTCCCGGCCGAGGTCCCCGCGGTCACCGGGAGCGACCTGGAGGTTGAAGCACCTAAGTTAAGAGGAAAGGCGGGAGCCGGTAGCTGATCCTGACCGCCTCCGGGCGGAAGTGCCGGGACAGCCGTGTCCCGGACGGGCGGCACCGAGTCTCCGAGACTGGCGTCACTGGGAAGTGTGCGAGCCCTTGTTCTTGGGGGAGCCATGGCATCTCGTCACGAGTCCCCACGGATGGCGCCAACTGTCGTGGTATTGCGAATACCCCGGTAGGTTTTGTGAACGATCCTAGCAAAGATTACGCGGCGTGGGCTGACCGGATGACCGGTCCTCCCCCGCCGGACAAACACAAGAAATGACACGAGGATTTATACAGGTTCGGGTCCCGGTTGGGGCCCTAGTCCTGTCGGTGCGCTCCCGACCGGAGTCGGCCGGGGAGGCTCTCTCCGGGGGAGAGGCTTCCAGAGCACACCTGTTAGTCTTTTAGCTATTTCAACAAATGACTCACCTCCTTACAACTGAGGGGTACAAGGGCTATTTATAGCCCCAAAAACAATCAAAAAACCTAAACTACCCCGGAAGCCACCGTCGGATTGAGGGGCAGGAACGTCCTTCTCCCGGTCAAACACCTTGGATGCTTGAAAGGTGGTCGCTGATTCCCGAGGCGCTCCTCGCACGACCTGCACATGATAAACAACTCGAGACTTTACCTTTAGAAGGGCGATGAGGCCCGGGACCGGCGCCGGAGGCCAGGTCCCGGGGGCCAAAGGGCGACGCCCGAGGAAGCACCGGAGGCCAGGTCCCTGGGCAAATGGCGGCCGCCGGGACGGCACCGGAGGCCAGGTCCTGGGGGCCAAACGGCGGCACCCGGGGAGGCACTGGAGGCCAGGTGTAACACCCTGAGTTAGGGGTGGAAACTTCCTTTTTCATCAATAGCATGCATGCATGTATCTGTAGTAATAGCCAGATCAGTTTCTATCTCAAGCCCTAAAATCTCCCAAAATTTATCCTGTGACCTCAAATCAAGATCAGATTGTTCAGATGTGATCTATCAGTTACTTTGAACTTAAAAGTCTTCAGAACCCAGATCCAATTTTATCTCTAAATTCCAGATTTATTAACTTCTTCTGGTTTCGAAAACAGAAATACCTTATATTACCCAAATACCTTAAGTTTCAGAAGTGCAGATTTAATCAAAATCTTGACCAAGTTCAGATCAGATTATTCCTGGAATATGATCATGGGTATGTCAATACCTTAATATAAAAAGTTGACAGCCAGATTCTGCTATCTAGACTCTTTTCACAAATTAGTCCAAGAATTATCGCAAATTAGTCCTTATCTGTTATCTGAAAATCCCAAAAGGCTAAAATCTCCAGATTAACTCCAAATTCAGAATTTCTTTGGCAAATCTTCTCAAAATGCTATTTGCCACAAGTTTCTCTTCTGTTCAAATTCCAAAATCTCATCCTAAGTGCCAGAATTCAAAATCAAATGAAATTCAGATTTCAATTACCCTAAATTACCCTATTTTCAGTTTGTATCAAAAACTATTCAAATATGTAAAATCTTATCATTTATCTTTGCCAAATATCCTGTTGAATATAATATACCAGATTAGTGAAATCAATTTCAGTTTAACCGTTCTAAATCTCCAGATTTACATTTCAGTCCAAAACTCAAAGAATTGAAACTGCAGTTCAGTCCATTTTCGACCAGGACAGCAGCAAGCATTCGACCAGGCCGTTTTACTGTGCGCACGACCAGGGCTCGCCGTGGTTTCCTTGCGCCGTGGTTGCTTGCCGCCGGTGAAGCTTCGCCTGCAACTTGATCGTGCATGCTGTTGCGCACGTGTCCTCGCCTCAGCCGTCACCGTGGCAGCGCCGCTGCAACGTCAACGACCAGCGCTTGCTCCCGCGCGCGATCACAGGCTTTTGTCAGCAATCCATCGCCACGTTGCCTTGCCGCACCAGTTGTTGTCGCCACCGCTTGCTCCATCTTTGCAAAGTCCCGATGAACGACAATGTGGACAGTTGCAGTCCTGTCGCCGTCGCAATCACCGTTCTTCGCTGTGTCTTCGCCGCTGATGCTCAGCACGCAATCCATCTCATCTTAGCTGCCAATTACTTCGTTGTCTCCTCCTTGCAAGCTTCGCCTGGCCTATTTAAGCACTCCTGTGCTCAGTAGCTCCCTCCATACTTCACCAGAAACCAGCCAAGTTCCAGAAATTGCTCTTTTCGTTTTCTTCTCCGGCGAGCCGTCGAGGAAGCTCACGGTGCCAGCACTCTACAGATCATCTCCTGCCAAATTAACAACACCAGTGAGTTTCCCTACTCATTCTCTCTGTGTGATATTATCTAATTGCTCCCCGGTGACCTCTATCGCCAGTGATCGCCGGGATTGCTAAATGCCCTGTTCCGGCAATGCAGTCCAAATCACCTCGAATTAGCTCTCATTGCTATAGAAGAAGTTGATCAGTGAGTCATTTCCAGCAAGCCTGTGCATCAAGATCTCCAGATTGAGCTCGAATCGAAGGTATCCCCAAATTCAAGCTCTACCAGTCGCCGGCGATCGTCACCAGGCTTCTCCGGTGATCCCCCGGTCAATTTGATGTTACCAGAAGCTTCCCTATACCTCCTAGATGCTCTCCAAGCAAGGAATTAAGTTCTTGTTGCCTGTGGCAGAAACCCCCAATCAGCAGCGTTTTCTTCTCCGGCGCCGATGATCGGAAAAGTGTTCCCGGCCGTTTCAGCTCAAATCACTTTGTCCACTGTGTGTGCCTTAACTTCCTGAACATTTTTGTCTTCTAGTCCGACACCTAGATCGGCCTAGATTGGAAGTTACAGCCATGCCAAGATCTTGTCCAGAACTGATCTAGTGCAGCCAGTTCATCTCAGTTCATCATCAAATTTCTTGCTTTCCAGCCATTTCCTGCCCTAGATCCTGTTAACTTAATTGTTCCTGTTACTCAAGCCTACCTCCCAGACAAAGTGGTGCATCATTTGGAGCTCCAGATCAAAAGTTATGCTGAGCCCTAGTTTTTGGCATTGTCAACTCTATGCCAGAGCTTGTCAGCCAGTGGCATTGACCTTGTTTACCCACTTCTGGTTGTGCATTTTGAAAACCACTTTGTCCACTGAATTTGTAGAGTTGTGATCTACATTTTCTTCTACTACCACAACTTGAGATAAGCATCCTAGCTTTTCTTAAAGCTATGTCCAAGCTTTGATCCGAATGTCAATCTGTTGACATTCGCTGTTTTGATTAAACCAGCCACAAAATTGTTATCCCTATTGCAATCCTGACACCCTAAGATTATCTAATCACCATCCTTAGCCCAAATTCCTTGAAACCCTAGAATCTCGACTCAGTTCAGTTTGCAGTTCAACTTATCTCCAGTTTAGTTCGATCATTCTTGTTGTGCATTTCTGCATATAAGTCATAAAACATTTTAATATTAAAAGTAATTATTGTGTGATTGTTTGTCGTCGAGCAGATTCAGAAGCTGACTTTGAAGATTTTGCTGTTGATCCGTCATCGACTGCTGTATCTTACGACGCGGAAGGCAAGTCATATCCTTGGTCATCTTGAACCTATATTTTAAATGTTGCTAAAACATAACCTTGAATATAGGCAATATTGCATGTGAAAGATTGAGAATGGTTGATTTATCAATTGGCAGTACTAGACTGGTTATCTGTGAAATGTGAAATAAACAAGTTTTGAGCCATGAACTATTATATGTATCTATATACTTATATTCATGAAATAAAACCCCTAGCCGTGACCAGAAAAATGGTGTGGATGGCTGTAGCACTTGAGGTGCTAGACTGCAAAGGAATGCAGGCACTGAAGGTGCAGGGTTGTGGATGGTCTGGTCACTGGCATATAAGGACTAGAACCTTGTGTTGTGCGTCTAGTGGCATGAACAACGTGCTAACCGCAAGCCTGGTATGGGACAGGCCTGAACAAGTAATTATGTGGATCGCACATGAAACCCCTGCATGAGATGTGTAGTGATGCACGATAAACACGGAGCGCGGCTCCCACACATATCACTGAAGGTGATCAAGCACGCTGACCCAGTAATGGGAATAAGCAATGGGGTGGAGGTTTGGATACAACCTGCCACAACTGTGCCTCGCTGAGAGCCACAGGGTCGGGGGTGAATTGTGAGTAAAACATAACAAAAGTTCTTGTTATTTCCACCTTGCCGCTCACAGTATGAAGTGAGTCAGGGGTCCAATCATTTTGATATGATAGGAAAGGTTTGAAAGTGGAATATCTTGCGGGTAAATTGGTACCTCTTGCAGAGTTAAAAACGTATTCGAATACTCCGAGCTCCCGGGTTTATAGGAGTCTGCTGCGGTAGATTAAATCCACGGGGTGTGACACAAGTACTATTTTCTAAATAAAATATGTTTAAATCAAGATTACCCAAATGACATGTGTTGTCATGATAAGGAGTGCTGCCGTGGGCTGTCGTGTGTCGACGTGTCGCGGTAGTGCTATAATCTAGTGAACATGATTGATGATGTTATATTATGAAAAGTGCTGCCATAAGATGAGATGAGAAAGGCAAAGATTATTTTACAAATATCCATAATTCTTGACTAGTCTAGGTTCATATCATCACTACTATATGTATCTACTCTTACCTATGACTTGCTGAGTACGTAAGTGCTCACCCTTGCAACATTCAACTTAATAGATGGAGCCTACTTTGATCAAGATGATGGCACGGAGTACTTCGTGGATCCAGAAGGAGGAGAATCAGTTCCGCCAGAACCCTGAAGTGTGTTGTTCTGCCGTCAACTTCTTTTGTGGGAGGGTCACCTATCTTCTGCTGCGTAGTTAAATATTTTGTTAAACCCTGAATGCCTTGTAGGCATTATAATCCTCTTTATGTAATATTAAGGCCAGCAGGCCACACTGCTTAATATTTTGTGAGTACTCTGTTGCAATGTAATATACTCCTGTGTTTGACTCATCCTGGGAAGTCAAAGGTTTGTGAGAATGGGACTAGCTGCAGCGAGCTAGGTCTTTACAGGAGTAGTCGTTGTCCCAGTCTCGGGGCGCGACACCAGGTCCCCGGGCAAATGGCGGCGCCCAGGACGGCCCCGGAGGCCAGGTCCCGGGGGCCAAAAGGCGGCGCCCGGGGAGGCACCGGAGGCCAGGTCCCCGAGCAAATGGCGGCGCCCGGGACGGCGCCGGAGGCCAGGTCCCGGGGGCCAAAAGGCGGCGCCCGAGGAGGCCCTGGAGGCCAGGTCCCCGGGCAAATGGCGGCGCCCGGGACGGCGCCGGAGGCCAGGTCCCGGGGGCCAAAAGGCGGCACCCGGGGAGGCCCCAGAGGCCAGGTCCCCGGGCAAATGGCGGCGCCCGGGACTGCGCCGGAGGCCAGGTCCCGGGGGCCAAAAGGCGATGCCCGGGGAGGCCCCGGAGGCCAGGTCCCAAGGCAAAGGCCCGGTCCCGGGGGCCAAAATAGCGGCGCCCGAGGAGGCCCCGGAGGCCATATCCCCGGGCGAACGTGACGCAACTTACCTGGACTTAGCCTCACGGAGATTTCCCCCAACAATATTTAGTTGAGACATTCATTTATAAACTATTTCTTAACGTATAAGGAACTCGCTAGATATTCCCTAATCATTAATAACCCATATTTCTCCCGAGATTATAATACAATACCTTTAGTGTTATGATCTCAGGAAGGGGCTAGAGGAATATGGCCATAATATAAAACGAAATTAAATACATCTTTTGGAAAATTGACAGGCATGCATTTGCATATTTTCTACCATAATTGTATATGTACAGGTACAATTTAAACAGAGGATCATTGTTCATTACAATGAAATCACAATAAGCCAAGTTCTTTCAAACGATCTTCAATCAATGGCTTGACTTCTTCGAGGATAGCCTCAAGCTGATCATCACTCTCAAACTCTGCATCTCCTACCACCGGATTCAAATTCAAATTTGGGCCGTGGTGATGTCTTAATTTGCACAAAATGGCAGAGGCTACAGATCTTGCATTGGTCTTCAATGCCTCCTCTTGCCGTTTTGTATCTTCAGGAAGATACTCGAGAAGTGAGTCAGCTTGAGCCGCAACCAGTTTGCATGATTCGCTGAGGCTTAAGTTATCCTTTTGAGGATCAATCATATCAGCCTTTAGCAAATTTGCAACCATCTTCAGCTTTCCAAAAACCTCCGATTGAATGCTACTGTAGGATGAGATTGTTGCCTTCAGGGTTTCCCTCTCGTCACAGATAGAATCGATCATCTTTTTAAGGGATTCAATGGTTGTACTTTGGTGCTCGATGGTTGCACAAAGTTGCCCAGTTTGAGTTTCAGCTTGGGCGCACTTCTTCTGGAAGTCATCTTTCTCTTTTGAAAGAGTGCTTATCTGTTCCTCTTGTACTGTATGAGCACAGTAATTGAATTTAAAGAAATTCATGTAAAGAAATAACTCCTTTTGGTCAGAAGTACACTTACAGGAAAGCTTTAACCATGCCTCGTTGAGTTCTTTCTCCATGGAAGAAAGTCTCATTGCTGCGGCTCCCTCCTAATCTCGCCGATCAACCATGCTCTTTGTCAAGGAAGAATTTTCCCTGTGATAAGAACGGCAATTGTTATTCTTAAATAAAGTTTAGGATAAAATAGTATAGGGGTGCTTACTGTTGTAACTAGCTGATCTCCCTTTGCATGACCTCAATATGATCTACTAGAGCTTTTGACCTGGTCACCACTTGGTTCAGATCCTGAAACACAGTAAACCTGTTGCTTAAGCTTGAACATTAATTCCTAAAATCTTCGATCCCAGAGAAGTTAAAGAAGTTTTTCACTTGCCTGTAAAAGATCGTTGATTGTGGTCTTTAGTGAGCCCTCGGGTTCAGTTGAGGAACCCACCATTATATCAGTTTTTTCCCTGACAACAGGACCGGCAAATGTGGTTTCTTGCTGATTTGGTCCTACTGTCGAGACCAATGTGATCTCCATCTGATCAAATTGGATACAATGGCCTAAGGGGCTACCTCTGCCACGGTACCTACACCTGTGTCACCTGTGACCTCCACGGTAGATATTGCACCGGTTTTTGGGGAGGCCTGCAGGGCACTGGACACAGGGTACCTGGAAAAATCAGGACTTGTCACATTTCTGTTTTTAAACAAGAATGATTTAGCAAGATGTGATATCCTTACTTGATTCAAAACCCCTTCCAAGGTTTGGGTTTCAGTGATGCGCTTTGGGGAGAAAGAAGCACACTGTGCGCCCCTGTTGAAGTGTCATCAACACCTATCCTTGTTCTCTTTTTCTTGAACAGGACAGTAGCTTCCTCTCCCAACATGTTCAGAAGATGATTGGGATATGCAATGGAGTAAAAAACTGTAAAGTGTGAAGTTCTTACCACAACAGCTCCTTCGGTGTTTGAAGGAGGTGTCACCAGTCCTACTATAGCTACAACCACGACTTCAGAATCCTCTGCGACCATAGTTGCTGAAATATTGGCCTCAGGGCTGGGAATTTCCTCCGTGGCCGCAAGTTCTTCTGCGACCACACGATCCCCTGCCTCAACATTTGCCTCCGCCATGGAGGACAATATGTTGGCAATGATGGGAAAGGATGGCCCCTCTGGAATGTCAATCTTCAAAGGGCTCATTGCCTTCCTCTTGCGATAGATGAGAGGAACGTCGTCTTCCTCATCCTCTCTCCCCTCACCCTGTACGACTAAGAAGTTGTCTTCTTTGCTTTTGAAGAAGCCCCCTTATGGTCTTCGTTTTAGATGTTCTAGGGGTTGGCTCCTTCATCTTCTTGGTTCTAGAAGAGATAGCCTTTACTCTCTTTGATGCTGGCCTCCCAGAAGTTCCAGCATCATATCTAGGACACTTTGTCCTAACAACTTGCCGCTTCAGCAGCTGCGCCATTTCATAGTTGGTGATTTGATATCAGCAGGCATAATTGAGCAAGCTTTCCAAAAGAAGTCTTACCTTTTGATGTTCTTGTCTCAGATCGTCGCTGTTGATGATCAAGCTTTGAGGACGGGGTGATCCTAGAGCTCCTTTTGTTGCCACATTGTATGGTCTCAGAAGGCTATTTGTCCTCTTGTCAATTTCTAACATGAACAGGACTAATTCACAATGGTGATTGCTCAGTATGACATTGCTCATTAATAGTAATATACAAATTGTGAAGAAAGGGAAACTTACCATTGTTATAGTCCAAGGTACTATCAACCATGGACTACACCTCCCAGGCAGGGTGCTCCCAGGTTCTTCACAAAGTCACGGATGATGTCCCATGCGATCAATCCCTGGCGGACTAAGTGAAGAATCACTTGTGCTTACTTCTGCAAGTCAGCATCTAACACTAGGACGGTGTCCATTTCGCTGCTCTTCACAGGTCGTCGGTTCTCAAACCAAAGATTACTCTCCGCCGGTGTAGAGCAGTAGAACCATTTCTAGCTCCTTCCATGTATAGAATCGTGCAGTGGGAAGGAGGGGTAATCCTTTTTCTCCTGTAGGCGAAAGTACACACACCCAGCCGCGCTGGGGCTTTTGGACCATGCTGAGAAGTAGAACCGTCGGAACAGATCTACGCATGGAAATACTGTAATGCCCCAGATTTTTGCTACTCTTTAGTAGGTCAATCAGTGCATCTCTATTGAATTCCTCGGATGTCTCGACCACGTCTCAGATAAAATCTAGAAGAACCTCCGAATCTTGACCTGGTCTAGATCAATTATCTCAGGAATATGATCCAGGGTATGCCAATACCTTAATTCAAAAAGTTGGCAGCAAAACTCCATCATTCAGACCATTTTCGCAATTCAATCCAAAAGTATTACAGATTGATCCTTTTCAAATTTTTCCTAAAGCCCGAAAAGGCTAAAAGCCACAGATTAGCTTCAAATCTAGATCTGATTTAGGGAATACCTCCCATTCACTTTTCTATACAAAAACTCCTTCCGCGAGAATCTCAAAATCTCACTCTAGATCCCAGATTTTAGACTTTGACAAAATCCAGATTTGAATTACCCTTTTTCATTTTCGCTCAAAACTCAGAAACCCCAGATTTTGTCATTTGTCTTTGCTAAACTATTTGCTGAGTTATTTGAGCTACATCAGTGAAATCAAATCCTGTCCTCAGCAATTTTTTCACTGAATTTACAAATCTGTCCAGACCAAGTTTCAGAAATTTCGTTTCAATCCAAAACTTGTTTTGCCCGACCGGCATGCCTTCGACCAGTGCGCCACCACGATTCGTTGCCACCGGCCAGCTTCCGCCTTCGCCAGCGCGTGTGACCGTTGAGGCCGCATGTAGTGCACGTGTCACGCCAGAGCCAGCCACCATGGCAGCGCCCACGACCAACAGCTTTGACCAGCGCCTTCTCGTCTCGCGCGCACGCGTGCCTGCAGCCGTGTTAGAGCTTTTGCGCCACGCCATCGACATGCTGAGGCCAGCTAGTCATGCGCCTCTGCATCAGCCAGAAGTTCCGTGAACACCACCTCCCAGCTGACAAAGCTATGGCAGCCTCTACATGTCGTCTAGTCGCCACTACACACCATCTTAGTCGTCGCCACTGTCCACCGACCCATCAATTCGACGTCAATCCTTTGCTTCAAGTCTCGAGAGCTCCAGCCATGCCTATATAAGCCACTGCAACCAAAGCCATCTCCACACCTCCGGAAACCAGCTAAGTCTCAGTTCTTCTTCGCTTTCTTCTTCATCTCCGACGAGCCGCCGAGGAGGGAAACGACGCCAGAGTTCACCTCAGCTCCATTTCTCCATCCAACTTCACTGGTATGCTCCTGACACCCATCTCCTTGTGTCATTTCAACTAATTGACCTCCAATGAACTATATCACCGGTGATCGCTAGGATTTCAATTTGCCCTGTTCCCGCTACCACCCTAGATCCCGTCCAAATTAGCCTGCCCTCCTGTACAAGAAATCGATCACCAGAGCCCATTGAACAAGCCTATTCAACGACATTTTTAATTTAGCCCATAGCCACAGTTTTCCTATTTCTTCGCGCGACGCCATGGACGTTTGACGTCACCGTCATGATCCACTGTGTCACCGATCAAATTAACCTCACCTACATCTTCCCTGTGTCCCATAGATAGTGTAACCGAGCCTACCTTATTCTGCATAGCTTTGAATCAACGGCGCCCATTTCAACCGTCATTCCCGAGTCTGGCGTCAACGCCAGTGAGCCTCCAAACACCGTTGTAGCCAAATTCCTCGCTCCAGCACCATTAGCACTGCCCCAGGAGCAAAACCCCTCAATCAATTTCTAGATTCATCAACCACAACACTCTGTCACCATATCTCGTCTCGGTTTCTCAGAGTCGATGACTTCGACCTCACCGTTCATCGCCGTCCATCCACCACTATTCAATTAATCTTGTCAGTAGCACCCTTTCTACCCCACCTACATGTTTGACAAAGTTGGCGAAGCAACGCATGCGTGAATTGTCCAGACGCGCAAGCCTTAGTCTCGACAGTGCACTGGCATTTAGTTTCTCTGTGCCAGGGTTCTTTTTGCATATTCTTTGATTTCCTGGACTTTTCTGCAAAAACCAGTTTGTAATTAACCACCTTACTGTATTTGGCACCTAATGCTCCAATTTGTGCTGACCTTGACCTTTTGGAAGTTCCAAATCAACCCTATGCCATTCTCCGACATTGCCAAGCCGCGAACCGAATGCCAACCAGCAGACATTCGTGCGTCTGAGCCAAACCTTGAGTATCTTCTCCCTCTCAGGGTCATCTCCAACCAGATTACTTCGCTTGCATGCATGTTTATACCTTTATATATAATATTCGATGGTAAATAATTTCTGTATGCTTATGTATTGTATTGTTAAATTGCGTGCGAGAATAGAACTAGAAGTGGAAGGAGCAAAAGACGTATTTGAAGACCCCTTAGAGCAATCAGACCCCGCTTTGCAAGGCTAGTCTCTCTTTCTCCTTGATCATGTCTCTCCTAGTATTTTAAGTAAACTAGGCTATTTACTATTTTAAGTATGCGCATGCTTTATTTTCAAATGCTATATTGGAAGAATATGAGTAGATATGACCTAACTTCTCGAAATCCCTTCATGTTCGTATATCCTATGCACTCAATTGTCGCCCTAGGATGTTATGCTTAAGTTATGCTTATGCTTGAATGTATGTACTAAATGCTAAATGGTCATCTATATGAAATGTGTGTTCAAAACCTCTTTTGTGAAGTATAAGTTAGAATCGAAAGAAAGGATTGTTTGTAAGGTTGGTGCTATGTGCGCAATGGTAATGTGGTTTGTTCCTCACTAATGGTTCATAAGGACAAGCGTTGGATCTAGGTCGATCTAAGCACCTCGATTTTGATGATTAATGACGATTTGGATAAATCCTTAATGATTAATATTGATCTGCATAATGACAGCTTTGAGGATTAAATGACAACTTGTATAAATCCTAGTTTAGCACAAGTACATTGAATTGTTAATGTTAAACCCTAGAAGTCAATGACTCCCAATTATGGTTTAACAATTGATGTATATGTTGAGGGGGAGCTCTGTGTTGTATCAATCATGTGCTAAGTGTAAATTGGAATGTCATGTGATAAATCTGGAAGTTTGATAACTCCTTCATTTGTGGTATCGAGATCGATGCATGAGTTGAGAGGGAGCTTGGTGGTTGCATCATTCTTATTTTTATCATGACATGAGTAGTATGGATCGTGTGCGTATGTCTTCATCATATATAGATCTATATGATTGTGTGATTCATCTCTTACTCATTTGTCGCTTATCGAAATTGGTTTTGTCATTTCACCGAAGAGAGAAGCCGTTGAGTTAACTCCTGTGTGGAGTGATTTCTCTAGTGGTCATTAATGACGAACTGTACATGAGACTAACGTTTGTGCATTGAGTGTATGTGTTCTAGTCTCAGAATGGTTGCAGGATGAAAGCAAGCAAGGGTATGAAGAGGATTGTCGTGGTATTAAGAATACCCCGGCAGGTTTTGTGAACGATCCTAGCGAAGATTACGCGACGCAGGCTGACCGGATAACCGGTCCTCCCCCGCCGGACAAACACAAGAAATGACACGAGGATTTATACAGGTTTGGGTCCCGGTGGGGGCCCTAGTCCTGTCGACGCTCTCCCGACCGGGGTCGACTGCGGAGGCTCTCTCCAGGGGAGAGGCTTCCGGAGCACGCCTGTGAGTTTAGCTATTCCAATAAAAGTGATTCGATCCATTACAACAGAGGGGTACAAGGGCTATTTATAGCCCCAAAAAGAAGCAAAAAGTCTAAACTACCCCAGACGCTACCGTCGGATCGAGGGGTAGCAACGTCCTTCTCCCGGTCAAGTGCCTTGGATGCTTGACAGGTGGTCGCTGATTCCCGAGGCGCCCCTCGCGTGACCTGCACGTGATGAATATACAGGGAATTTACCTTTTAGGAGGGCGATGATGTCCAGGACATGCCCCGGAGGCAAGGTCCCAGGAGCCAAAAGACGGCCCCCGAGACGTACCCGGAGGCAAGGCCCCGGGGGCCAAATGGCGGCGCTCGGGACGTACCCGGAGGCAAGGTCCCGGGGGCCAAATGGCGGCGCCCGGGACGTACCCGGAGGCAAGGTCCCGGGGGCCGAATGGCGGCGCCCGGGGCAGGCACCGGAGGCAAGGTCCAGGGGTCCAAATGGCGTCGCTCGGGGCAGGCACCACAATCCCCGGGCAAGTGGCGGCGCCCGGGACCTGTCCCGGAGGCAAGGCCCCGGGGGCCAAATGGCGGCGCCCGGGACATAGCCGGAGGGAAGGCCCCGGGGGCCAAATGGCGGCGCCTGGGACGTACCCGGAGGCAGGGTCCCGGGGGCCAGAGGGCGGCGCCCGGGGCTGTAACACCCTAGTTTTGGGGGTGAAAAGTTTTGCATAAAAACCCTGCATGCATGTACCTCTGTAGTAGTAGCCAGATCAGCTGAACTCTAATCTCTCCCAAACCCTAAAAATCTCCAAATCTATTCTCTAGATCCAGATCAAGATCTGACCATCCAGATTTAACCTACCAGTTACCCTGAAGATAAAAGTCTTCAGGAGCCAGATCAAATTCTGACCCTAACTCCCAGTACCTAAGCCCTTCTCTGTTTTCGAAAACAGGAAAAATTCAGATTTACCCTAAGTACCCCAGTTTCCAGATGATTGAGTTATCTTGATTTAACCTTGTCCAGACTCAAGTAACCCCTGGAATATGTTCCTAGGTTCATCCTCAACTCACTTCAAAAAGTTGGGAGCCAGATTAATTCATCTAAACACTTTTCGCAGTTTAGTCCAAATTTTACTGCGAATAAGTCCTTTTCTGTTTACCTGGAAGCCTGAAAAGGCTAAAATCTGCGAATCAATTCCAACCCCAGAATTTCTTCAGGGAACACCTCCCAAATGCTATTTGATACAGATCTCCTGTTTGATCAGACTTCAAAATCTCTCTCCAATCACCAGAATTCGAGATCGACAAAATCCAGATTTAGTTTACCCTAATTTTACCCTATTTTCAAAAATAGGTGAAATCCCTCAAATCTTATCAAACTTTCTCCAAAATTGAGCTAAATGGGTATTAATAGAAATATTATACTCAGCCATGAAATCAAATCTCAAATTAAACCTCTCAAAGACCAGATTTGCAATTTAGTCCAAAGCCAAACCAAAAATCATCGCAAATCAGTCCCTGGTTCGACCAGGCTACTGTGCACGACCAGGCCGTTCAAACGACCACGAGCGCCGGAGTTTGGTCGTCGCCATTGCCGCCGCTGCGGTTTCGTCGCCGGCGATCTCCAGCGTCGCCACCTCCGCCACTGCTTCCTTGCCACGTTTGTGCATCGTGTTCGCCACCGTGGAGCAGCTTCATCCCGCCAGCAACGCCTTCGTTCTCCCGCAAGCGCGCCCGACAACGGCAGCACAGTTGCGCCACGTCGCAAGCATGCCTTGGGGAAGCATCACTTCGCCTTCACCTGCACCAGAGCAACAGGCTAAAGCCGGCACGGCCGCTGGAGCGCGTCACTTCGCCGGGATTCAGCCGTGTTGTCACCTCCAGCCCGCTTCACTTCCCCGTGCATTTCCAACCGTTGCAAGCTCCTAGCTGAGCCTATAAAAGCCACCCCAGCTCAGCTCAAACACACTCACACCCAGAACCACCCAAAATCCCTAACCACGCCGTCGTCTTCGTCTTCTTCGGCGAGCTCGAGAAGAGGCTCACGGTGCCAGGCCAATCCACTGCACCGAACTCCAAATTGAAGCTACCAGTAAGTTACTCTCAACCACTTACCTGTGTAGTAGCAGCCAATTGAGTTCTACCGCACCTCATCGCCGGGAATTGCTATTCTTCCCCGACAACTCCAGCGAGCAATTAAACCCCAATTAAACCGATTTAGCTCTCGAGCCTGTGATCAACATTGATCAGTGGACTGTGCGGAACACATCTAAGCAACTAGAATCATCAATTTTGTTAAAATCTGAAAAACCCCCAAATTCAACCGTGCATGTTCACTGTGCTTGCTGATTTAGCTTATCTGTTGAATGTTTGGCGAATCCAACTTCACACATAGCTTTTGTATGCCCCAGAGACCCTCCTCAAGCAAGGATTCGAGTTCGTTTGCCCTAGAACAGAAATGCCCAATTTTTGTGTCTTCTTCCCTAGCTCCGGTCGCCGGATTTTGTTCCCGGCCGTTTCAACCCCAACCACCTTGTCTAGTAGATGTGCCTCGACCCCAGGAGTATTTTTGCCTTCTAGCTCGACACCTGGATCGGCCCAGATGAAGAGGTATCACCATGCCAAGGTTTTGTCCAGAAACTGTTGAGAACAGCTCGGCCACCGTGTTCTTCGCCGGTTTTCATCACTTTCCGGCCATCTCCTGCCCTAGGTCCTGTTGAGACATTTGTTCCTGTTACAAATGCCTAACCACCAGACAAAGTGGTGCATCATTTGGAGCCCTGAGTCAAAAGATAAGGCTAACCCTAGTTTCTGGCCATGTCAACCCTATGCCAGGCTATGTTAGCCAGTGGCATTAGCCCTGTTCACCCACCTCTGGTCGTGTAAAACAGAAATTACTTTGTCAAATAGTTGTCTCACTACCTTGTGCACCATATGCTTGAATCAAAACCTACTTTGGCCACTGGAAACTGTTCAAACCATGTCAATGCCATTCTAGAGCACTGTCAGCCTATGTCAGCCAGTGGCATTGAGCCTTTTCACCCACTTCCAGCCATGAAACTTGGAAATAACCTTGTCCCTTAGACTCCTGACGTTGTGATCTACACTTTTCTCTACTGTCACAACTTGAGTTGAGCCCTCTATCACCCATCAACCTTATGTCGATGCCTTGAACCGAATGCCAACCTAAAGACATTCGCTGTTTTTGGGCGAACCAGTCACAATCTTGATATTACCCTGATATTTTGGAACCTTGTAAACCTTAACAGCTAATTTTAACCCCGATTTCCATAGTTAAACTCAAATCGCTTTCAAACCTTGTATTACCAGAGTATTTTCTCCTTGCATCTTTGCATGTAGTGAATTAGTAAGAATAGAATGAATTGTAATGCCTGTTTGCTTGTTTGATCTTGTTTAGAGCAAGAGTCCGGGGTTGAAGATCTTGTCGCTGATCCGTCATCGACTGCTGATACTTACGACGCGGAAGGCAAGTCATACTTTGATCATATTGAAACCCATATTTTATGAATTGCTATGCCATTCCATGGGTAGATATCTCATTAATATTGCATGTGTCGAGATCAATAATATTATGGCAGTGATAGATTGAATACTTGAGGAATGTGAACTTGATAAGATAGTAAGCCATGAACTAATAAAAGTATAAACATGTACATTTATATTCATGAAATAGAACCCCTAGCCGTGACCAGTATTTTGGTATGGAATGGTGGTAGCACTGGAGGTGCTTGGCTGCACTGAATGTGTAGGCACTGAAGGTGCATAGTATGTGGTATGATCTGGTCACTGGCATGTAAGGACTAGAACCTTGTGTTATGCGTCTAGTGGCATGAAAAACGTACCAACCACTTACCTGGTATGGGACAAGCGCAATCTAGTAGCTCTCTTGGTATTAGCAGTTCCCTGCATGGCTTGTCGATCCGGTTTCTCGCGTGGAAACTGGTGGGACGCAGTTCGTCCATGAGTGATGTGAGATCAGAAAAATTATGAGAGGATAAGGTGTAAAGAAGGAAGACGCCCTACGCCAGATTAAGTCGTGCGCGACTGTAATCAAAAGAGGCTATGTGTTCTGCGGAAACATAGGCCCAGGCTAGGAAGTAAGGCACTGGGGAGGACCCACAACGGTACTTGGGACTGGATTGTCGATTTACCGGGCAGGGATACTGTTAATACTAGACTGCAAAACGTTGTGTAATCTCGGCCTTGTCACATGTGTATAAGTCGCATGGAGTTGGCCCGACTTGGAAGTCGAGTGAAAAAGTGGATTTAAAAAGAGGTACATCTCTGCAGAGTTTAAAAATGTATTCGAATACTTCGTGCTCCCGAGTTTTAGGAGTATGCCGCGGTGGATTAAATCCACGGGGTGTGACACAAGTATTGTTTTATAAACTAAAATTTGTTAGCTCAAGATTACCCAAGTGGCATGTGTTGTCATGATAAGGGGCGTTGCCGTGGGCTGTCATGTGTTGACGTGTCGCGTTAATACCATAATATAGAGATCATATGATAATTAAGAGGCATGTGGTTTATGCCCTAAGTTATGAAATACTGTTATGAGTATAAGATTGAAAGGCTTGAATGAAAATAATGTGATATGAGAATATATCGCCTTGGATATGGGATATATGTATCACCATCAATATGATTTAATTACTGCCATGGGTATGATCAGAAGTTGAGTAAGAATTGAGAAAGAAATGTATTTCGGGAAAAACCCTTCACTCTTTCCCCAATAGCATAGGCTCATGTCATTTATACTGTAACTATATCCCTACCTCCCCTATGACTTGCTGAGTACATAAGTACTCACCCTTGCAACAACTCCTCAATAGATGGAGCGTTCTACGACCTTGGAGAATGCCCTGAAGATGCTGCAGACCCAGGAGATGATGAGCAGTTTCCTCCGGAGCCCTGATGTGGTGCTGTCTGCTGTCAACCTCTGTTCCTGTGGATTGCTTTTGGGCCTAGCTTCCGCCGACTAGATGTGTTACTTTGTTAGACCCTTGTGCCTTGTAAGGCACTGTACCTCATTTTGTACTAAGGCCTGATGGCCATACAATTATGACTACTGTATTATTTTGCTGCTTCAATGTATCCCTGTGATTGACTCATCCTGGGAAGTCAAGTGGTTTAAGGGACCAGCTGCACCGAGCTGGGCTCCTCACAGGTGATGTCACAGTCATGGCAGACACGACAGGGGCAGGCACCGAAGGCCATAATCCCCGGGCAAGTGGCGGCGCCCAGGACCTGTCCCGTGGGCAAGGTCTCGGGGCCCAAATGGCGGCGCCTGGGACATACCCGGAGGCAAGGCCCCGGGGGCCAAATGGCGGCGCCCGGGACGTACCCGGAGGTAGGGTCCCGGGGGCCAAATGGCAGCGCCCGGGGCAGGCACCGGAGGCCACAGTCCCCGGGCGAATGGCGGCGCCCGGGACGTGCCCCGGAGGCAAGGTCCCGGGGGCCAAATGGCGGCGCCCGGGGCAGGCACCGGAGGCCACAATCCCCGGGCAAGTGTGAACTTACCTGGACTTAGTCTCGCGGAGATTTCCCCCAACAGCAGCCCCCCATGCCCCCCGGGGACGATGCTCGAGTCCCCGGTGGGGTATGGTTCACATTAACGGGAAAATCTCCGGACCTAGTCATCGGAGCTGCCGTGACGCTTCGGTTTCCATGCCGGGCGCTTATGACCGCGCCGCTTCGTTATAAATGCGCGCGCGATTCAAACCGGTGCCTCGGTTTATGCGCCAGTCCCTTCGTTTCCCGCGCACAGTTTGAACTTCAATGGCCCAGATTGCTCCGCGGGGTACCACGTGGCGCGGATCTAGATCACGGCTCGCCCTTATAAATAGGGCCTTAGGGGGCCCCGGAAGCTCATTCCAAACCTCAGCCCTAGCGAATTCAGGTCTCCCGGTAGCCCTCTCCCAGTAGTAATCTCCAGGTAGCTCTTTCCAGCAGTTAGCCTCCTGAAACGTTAGCCACTGGAAAAAAGAAAGCCAAACCTGATGGCACCCAAGGGTCGAGCGAAGACCACGGAGGTGCCCCCGGAGGAAATCCCTCCGGATTTCCTCTGGGCGTCGGAGTTCTCGGCCGCGGACGCGGAGTCCCTTGTCGAACGAGGGGTCATCGAGGACGGGGACATCCGAGTCCCCGTGAAGAAAGACGGAGCCCCCCGCCCCAGGCCCGAAGAGGTCGTGGCCTTCGAGGCCTTCCTGGAGGCGGGGCTCCGGCTCCCGGTGCATCCCATGCTCCGGGAGTTTCTAAAGGAGTATGGGGTGGCGCTCAACCACCTTACCCCGAACGCGCTGGTCCAGATGGGCCTCCTCATCTGGCTCTACGAGACGGCGACCGGGCGGGAGCCCACCCTTCGCGCCTTCCGGTACTTCTATGAACCAGAGGCGTGGAGCTCCCACCTGGTGAAGGGGGGACCCAAGTCCCCCTTCGGTTCAGTGAAGGTGCAAATGCTGCCGTCCCGGGTGGCCGACTACCCGGCGGCGGCCTCCCGGGACCACTGGGGCGACTGGGTCCGGAGGTGGTTCTACCTCCAGGTCCGGGACGAGGCGGTGGTGTATGCCCCAGAGCCCCCCTCCTACAGCTGGTCGTCCGCGGCGAAGCCCCAGGTGTGGACGGACGAGGAGTTCGAACTCCTCGGCAAGATGGTCATCTCCAAGAAGACCCGCTCGATGCGGGACGCCGCCGAGGAGATGATGCTCCTGAGGATCTCCGCCTTCTCACGCGGGAGAAGGGGGATCGGCATGGGCCCGGAGAAGCGGCCCCCGGCCAAGCCGGTGACCCGGCGTTAGCCCGTTACCTGCTTCTTCATATTTATAGCTTTTAGAAAATTTGACTAACTCTTTACATCTTGTAGTCCGGCCATACCCGGCGTCGTGGGAGAAGGCGGAGAACCTCCTGGGGTGGTATTTCGCCGACGAGCACGAGCGCGTCGTGCGCCTCGTGGGGGAGGGCCCTCCCCAGAACTTGGTCGCTGCGGCCTACGGGCTAAAGCTGCCGGAGAGGAAGCCTCTCCCCACCCCCGGGTCGCACAAACGGGGGAAGGACGCGGCCGGGGGCTCGGAGCCCAAGAAGGCCAGGGTCCAGAAGACCCCCGGCCCGTCGACGACGTCGGCTTCGATGCTGGTAAAGGCCCGGGACGCGACCCCCGGGACGGGGCGCGCCCAGGCGCCGGCCCGGGAAGATGGGACACCTCCTCCCCCGAAGAGCCCCGTTGAGGCCCGGGAGAAGGAGGCGGCCATTGGCGGGGTGGCGTCCGATTCGGCGGACTACGCCCCGTCGCCACTCTCGGCGGCGGTCCTCCCGGCCCTCCCGGCATCTTTGGAGCCAGAGAGGCTGGAGGTGAGATTCGCGGAGGCCTCGCCTCCGCGGGTTTGGCCGGTGGACGAGGGGGGGAGCCCCTCGGTCTACGAGATCCCCCCGGAAGAGGAGGTCCCGAGGACCTTCCGGCCCGGGGCGGGGAAAGGTCCGATGATCCCCCCCGGGCAGGGACCCCCCACCGGCCGCGACGCCGGCGCCGGGGGAGAGGCCCCTCTGCTTCCCGCGGGGGAAGTCGCCCGCTATGCGGAGGGCCTGCACACCCGGAAGGTGCAGGCCTTCGTGGCGGAGGGAACGCTCCATGAGCGTTTCCAGGGGCTTCAATCCCTCGGGGCCCAGGTAACCCGAGTTGGTGATGTCTTCATTCGTTCCCTGCATTTGAGTTTTTTCTAACTCTATATTTTGTAGGTGGCAACTGTTACCTGGGGCCTTGAGCAGCGGGTCGCCCGGCTGCTTAAGGAAACGGAGGACCGGGCCGCGACCTCCGTAGGGCAGCGTGAGGAGGCCCTCCGGGAACGCGATGAAGCCCTCGCGGAACTGTCCCGGGTCCGGGCCTAGGTTCATATTTCCGAGGCCATCAACGGCCGCCTCCGGGAGGAGGCCAAGGCGAGGGAGGAGGCGCTCCGGGAGCTCGAGGGCTCGAGCGTCCGGGCAGTGGCGGACATGGGCCGCTCCGTCCGTTCGGCCGTCGAGAGCCTTGGCGTAAGCTTAGGCTCCGGGAGCAGCTTGGAGGTGCCGCCGGCGACCCTCGCGGAGGCTGTGCATTTTCTCAACGCACAGGTCTCAGCCATTCCGGAGGCTGCCGATGCTCGGGCACGGGGCCGGGCGATCCCCATCGTCGCGGCCGCTGCGGGGTTTGTCGAGTTCCGGGGGGTCGGTGCCCGGGCGATCGGGGGCTGCATCCCCCGAAGCTTCCCAGACTCCTTCGAGCCCTCGCGCCGGGAGGTCGAGCAGCTTGCCGAAGGATTCTACGACCGGATCATCCGGGCGAGATTCCCGACTCTGGCGCCTCCGGCGGGGGACGCCCCAGCTCTGGCCTCGGAGGAAACCCCCCGGGGGAGGACACCAGTGAAAGAGTATGAGCCTCCCCCCGGGTCTTTAGATAGGACCCTTTACTTTCTTAGGACTTTTGATCCCGGTAGCTTCTTAGAAGAAGCCCCGGACACTTGTAAAAAAGACATTTTGAATGCAATAGAATTAGAAATTTTTCTAAGTCGTTGAATTGAATGCAATGTTACCAGGGTTCCCGGGAGGTTACTCCCGGGCAAAGGTCCGGGAGGGGCTCCCCAGGGGACGCCCAAGCGGCCTTGATTTTGCTAAGTCTCATCTCCGGGGAGCGTAGCGGGGGCGCCGTCCGGTAGCCCGTCCGGTTAAGGTGGCATCCGGTGTGGCACTTGGACAATTTTGACAATCATCGCGCCGAATTAACCCCCCCGCGTCCGGGGATCCAGATGGTACCTCCTCTCTGGATACTTCCACCCGCGGGGTACGAATATTGGCCCGAAGATGTGCTCCGGGACGCTCAGCGCCGCGTGCGCGCATTGTACCGGGACTTGGCCCGGGAGCTAGCGGAGTGCCTCCGGGAGTATTAGGCGTAGGAGCCTTAGGATGTAGAGGATCCCCCGGGTTAGAACCCAGGTTGTACCGTTTCTGAAGCCCACCGGAGGGGGAAGATGTCCTCCGGGTTTCATGATGAATAAAGCTGTTGCCGCTTTTGTTGTCTTTTTATTCTTTCTTCTTGGATGGTCCGGACGACTCATCTTAACAAGAATGAGCTAAGTTTGCTCGTGGGCGGTGTCACCCGCACCCGGGGGTTCCTTATCCCCCCCGCCCACAGCGGGCCGGAGGGTAGCTCCGCGCGCTGTGGGGGTAACAAGGCCCCCGGGGTGAAAACAACCTGTAGCATAGGAATTTTTCTAAGTTACAAAATTTTAAAACGAGGTTTCTTAGGGAAGGACCTCCGGGAGACAATCGTTTGGTCGCCGTGAACGGGGAGCCGGGAATAAGTTCTCGTGTGGAAGAAACATCCAAGAAAACCCGATGAGATTTCCAGAGACGAGCTTCCTAGGAGATGATCATCCGGTCGCCGTGAGAACGGGGAGCCGGGAATAGGGTTTCCGGGGAAGAAGTGTCCGAGAAATCCATAACTTCTCCAGGAGACAATCGTCCGGTCGCCGTGAGGACGGGGAGCCAGGAATAAGGTCGCCGGGAGGCAATCATCCGGTCGCTGTGAGAACGGGGAGCCGGGAATAAGGTCGCCGTGAGGCAATCATCCGGTCGCCGTGAGAACGGGGAGCCGGGAATAAGGTCGCCGGAGACCAAATATTCAAGAATGCCATTAGACGTCCCACTGGGGAGAGTGTCGAGCGTCGACTCCAGGAGGAGGAAGATAGATCCGAGAAGCCCATTAGAGGTCCCGCTGGGGAGAGCGTCTAGCGTCGACTCCCAGAGGAGGAAGATAGATCCGAGAAGGCCATTAGACGTCCCGCTGGGAAGAGCGTCTAGCGTCGACTCCCGGAGGAGGAAGATAGATCCGAGAAGGCCATTAGATGTCCCGCTGGGGAGAGCATCTACTCCCGGAGGAGGAAGTGCCCGGAACGGGTCTTGAGTGTTTGGGCAGGGGACTAGTCTCCCAAAGTGACTCATTACCGCGGCCGCTGGGGACCGGGTTGCTGCTTACACCCTCAGTCCACGAGGGCTGATCGTAAGCCGCCCTACAGGAGGGACTTGCTGGGTCTGGGCCCACTTCCTCGCGGGGAGGGCATCCTCACGGGGAGGGCTTCCTCACGGGGAGGGCATCCTCGCTGGGAGGGCGTCCTCGCGGGGAGGGCGTCCTCGCGGGGAGGGCATCCTCACGGGGAGGGCATCGCCGTTAGGGGCGGTAATGAGAAGAACCTGCAATGAGACAATTGAAGAGCAAGACCTATGTATTGCTAATAAAATGAAGTACAGTGCCTCCCCCTGCGAAGCCGCGAAAGGGGAGGAAAAGGTAAGTACAGCGTCCGTCCTCCCCCTCCGGCGTGACCGCCCCGGGGGAGGGGAGAGGCCCGTAAGGCTAAACGCAGAACTTGCGAAGTAAACGCAAGTTCCACGTGTGCTTCAGCTCCTGCTCTTGAGGGTTCGAGAGCTTATAAGCCCCCGAGCCCAGGACCGTGGAGATCCTGTAGGTGCCCTCCCACTTGGGGGAGAGCTTCCCCTGGGCTTGGGGGTCTGTGACGCGCTTGAGGACAAGGTCCCCAAGGCGGAAGACTTTCTCGCGCACGCGCTGGTTGTACACTCGCGCCATCTCTTGCTCGTAGATGGCGTGGCGGAGGAGCGCTCGGTCGCGTTCCTCTTCCACGAGGTCGATCTCCAGGCGCTGGTTGGCCTCGTTGGCCTGGTACGCTGCGGGCGTGGCTCCCTCCAGGAGCTCGACCCGCAGTGACCGGAAGCTGATCTCCTGGGGGAGGACTGCCTCCGCCCCGTAGACCAGGGAGAAGGGAGTACGCCCCGTCGCCCGGGACTGGGTCGTGCGCATGGAGCAGAGGATGCTAGGGTGCTCCTCTGCCCATGCACCCCGCTTAGAAGTGGTTTGCTCGAGTCTCCGGCGCAACCCCTATAGGATCACGCCGTTGACCCTCTCGACAGCCCCATTGCTCCGGGGATGGGCCACTGAGGCGAAGTGGATGACGAGCCCCAGGCCTTCGCAGAATTCCCGGAAATAAGCCGAGTCGAATTTGGTCCCGTTGTCCACGGTGATTTCCCGGGGGACACCAAAATGACATACGACGTTCTTCCAGAAAAACCGCTGGACAGCCCGGGACGTGATGCTGGCCAAAGGCTCCGCCTCAACCACTTTGTAAAATAGTCGACCGCGACTACCGCATACTTGTATCCTCCGGGCGCTGGGGGGAAGGGCCCTAAGAGGTCCATCCCCCAGCGCACGAAGGGCCAAGTGATGGGGATCGTCTGCAGCGCTATAGGGGGGAGGTTTGAGCCTTTGGCCATCTTCTGGCATGCCTCGCACGCGGAGACAAGGTCTCGCGCGTCGCGCATGACCGTGGGCCAGTAGAAGCCCTGCCAGAGGGCCTTGGCCGCGATGGCACGCGGGGCTAGGTGAGAACCACAGCTCCCCGCGTGGATGTCTTCGAGAAGTTCAAGTCCCTCCGGCCGGGGGAGGCATCGCAGGAGGGCGGAAGCCCCCCGCTTGTAGAGCCTCCCCTCCAGCAGGAGGTATGCCCGGGCTTTAGCCCGGAGGCGTTTAGCCTCGGTCTCACTAGGAGGGTCCCCCTCCCCCTTGATGAAGGAGATGAGGGGTCCATCCAAGACGGAGTCCGGGTGATCTCGGCGACCTCCGGGACATGAGGCTCGTCGCCCGTGTCCGGGGAGGCCACAGAGGGCTTCGTGATGATTTCCAAAAAAGCCCCCTTGGGGAGCGATTCCCGGGCGCTTGCCGCCTGGGCCAAGGCGTCGGCCCGGTCATTGTCCCTCCACGGTGACTCTTGACGACCGCGTCGTCTACGTAGACTTCGACGTTGCGGCCGACTTGATCTTTGAAGACCAGCGTCATGAGGCGCTGGAAGGTCGCCCCCGCGTTCTTGAGCCCGAAGGGCATATGGACGTAGCAGAAGGTTCCGAGGGGAGTTATGAAACTCGTCTTTTACTCGTCCCCTTCCGCCATCGGGACCTGATGGTAGCCCGAGTAGGCGTCTAGGAAGCTCATGAGCTCGCTCCCCGCAGTGGAGTTGACGAGCTGATTAATCCGCGGGAGCGGGAAGTTGTCTTTGGGGTAGGCGCGGTTATGGTCGGTGAAGTCCACGCACATCCGCCACCTACCGGTTGATTTCTTGACGAGGACAGGGTTTGCGAGCCACTCGGGGTGCAGGACCTCCCAAATGAACCCCGCCTCTCGGAGCCGGGTGATCTCCACCTTGATTGCCTCTTGGCGCTCGAGGGAGAGTTTCTGCAGCTTCTGTTTGACCGGGGGGTGATCGGGGGCCACTGCAAGCTTGTGCTCAATGACCTCCCGGGCGACGCCCCGCATGTCCGAAGGCTTCCACGCAAAAACATCAGAGTTTTCGCGCAGAAAAGCCGCAAGTTACGCTGCATGCTCCTTGGGGAGCTCCGCCCCGATCCGGACGGATTTGTCTTCATCGCCTGGGGACAGCAGGATCTTCCGGAGGCCCCCTTCCGGACGCGGCTTGAGGAGGGGCCTCCCGGGCGATGGCGCAGCGGCGTCTAGTTCCGGGGGGAAAGCCTCCCCCCAGGGGTCTTTATGAGATTGACGCTTCCGATTGTGGCTGCAGCGCGCTCGTATAGAGCACGGGCCATGTCTTGGTCTCCCCGGACGTTGATCACACCATGCAGCCCGGGGATCTTCATGCAGAGGTAGTTTTGATGGGTGGCAGCCCCCAGCCGATTGATTGTGGTCCTCCCCATTATCGCGTTGTAGGAGGAGGGGAGGTCCACTACGTCGAAACGGACCAGCTCGGTCCGGTAGTTCTCCGGGGTGCCGAACGTCATAGGAAGATCTACCTTGCCCACGGGGTGGATTGCCTTCCCCAGGACAAAACCTTGCAGGGGCCCTGCCGCGGGCTGCAGGAGCTTCTAATCGACCTGCATTGAAGGCTTTAAGGAATAGGACGTCGGCGCAGCTTCCGCCGTCCACGAGAATGCGGGCCAGGTGGCAGTTGTAGATAGTCGCGGAGACAATGAGCGCATCGTCGTGGGGGAGCGAACCCCTCGCGCGTCTTCCGCCGTAAAGGTGAGGCGGACGTGTGTAGCACCCCCACAACCTTAACTTCACGCGCGTACTCCTTATACTAGCGCTTGGAGTCCCGCCCGGAGGCGGACCCTCCCACAATGACGTTGATGCGGCACTGAGAAGTCTGGACGGGGAGAGCTTCTGAAGGCTCCCCCTCCTGCGTCTGCTGCCCCCCCGCGGGAACAGGAAGGGCCGGAACAGCTGGCCGAGGGGGCAAGGAGGCCATGGTCCCCCCCCTGCCCGCGCTGGTCGAGGAACGCCGCGAAGTGTTGCAGCATCTGGTGGCAATCTCGGGTAGCGTGGGTACTGGACCCGTGGAAGCTGCACCACGGTCCTTCCCGGCTCCTCCCCGCGGGGCCTTCCTGGCCGCGCGAAGACTGTCCTCCCCCAGGGCCTTTTGGCCTAGGAAAGGGGCGGCTGGCCCTCGGGGGGTCGCGCGAGCCGCCTCCGCCCTCAAGGACAAAAGTGTCCCGAGTCCGTGGCTCGCTACGCCCCCCCTGTCTGGGGCGTTTGGGGGGATCCCTGGCCCCCCGGTCGACGAGGGTGGGAGCCCCCTGGGTCTTCTTCCAGATGTCGTCTTCTTCCGTCCGAGCGTACTTTTCGAGTACGTTGAAGAGCTCGTCGGCGGAAGAGGGGCAGCTCCGGGAGAGCCTTCGGTGGAGCTCCACCGGGAGGATGCCGCTTTTGCAGGCTTCGATGACCGTAGAGTCGGGGACGTGGGCCACTTTGCTCTTCACCTGAGCAAAGCGCTTGAAGAAGCTTCTGATGGTTTCCCCGGTCCTCTGACGGACAGTGTACAGCTGCGAGGAGTCCAGGGGACGCACGTAGTTCCCCTGGAAGTTGGCACAGAACTCCCGCTTGAGCTGCGAGAAAGACTTGATGGAGCCTACCTTCAGGTTGTAGAACTAGGAGCGGGCAATACCGGTGAGGTAGAGGGGGAAGACGTTGCATTGAACGGTCTCGTCCCCCCCCCCCCCGCCGCAGAGATGGCTGTAGAGTATACCTGCACTAATTCGTAAGGGTCTGCCTCACCATTATAGTGCTCGATGTGCGGGGGGCGATAGGGCCGCGGCCAACGGATGCTGCGGAGTCTTCGGCACAGGGGCTGGTTGGCCCCCTGCACCTCCCAGGGAGAGTCCCGGTCGCTGTCTTCTTTCACGGGACCTTCGTTGTCTGAGTCTGGAAGCGGTCCGAGAGGTCCGCCAGAGTGGCGGTGGCGACGCTTCTCTTCTGGACCGGGGCTGAGTTCCCGGACGTCCGGGCTCCCCCCCGGGGAGGCTAGGTCTTCTGCGGGTCTCTTCCCCCGACTGGTGCGAGAGCGAGGCTCCCCGCGCCAGCGGTCGGGGGGAAGTTCTTCCCCGCGCTCAGGTGAATGCATTCGCTCGACCTCCCCCGAGGTGAAACGGACCTGTTCCGCCGAGGGAGGGAGCTTAAGGTTGTGGGGGGAAGTCCGCTGCGAAGATCCTCTGGGGCCGGCTGGGGGGAGCCCCCTGCGAAGATCCCCGGGACCGGAAAGGGGGAAGCCCCTGTAACATCCGGAGCCAAGGAGGGGGCGCCCGTAGCGACGTTTGGAACCGAAGTGGAGGGGGCCCCAGTGGCAACGACCGGAACCGGAAAGGGGGAAGCCCCTGTAACATCCGGAACCGGCGAGGGGGGAGCCCCCGCGGCGACGTCCGGGACCGGGGAGCCGATGCGGGGGGAAGCCCGCTGAGGCACGAGAGCTGCTCTGTCGACCACCCCCGGTGCGGAAAACGCAACGCGAGGGGCGGGATTAGCTCCCGGCGTAGGGAAAACCCCCGGCATGAAATGGGCCCCCGACCTAGGGAATAGGCCTGGGATGGGGTACCCCCCTGGTGCCACGAAGGGCCCTGGCATGAAGTAACCTCCCGGCACCGGGACGGGCCCGGGTGCCGGGAAGGGTCCGGACGTATATCCAGCAAGGCGAGGGAACCCCCCGGCAGGATCATACGGGACGGACAAACCCCCGGAGGCCGGAGGGGCCGCCGGGTAACCCATAAACGGGGGCATAGTCCCCGAGTACGGGTGCGACGTAAATGTGGGGGCCAGAGGCCGCGCCAACACGCTGAGCAGCTCATCCATTGAGCGCTGGGCGCGGAGCTGGCCCTCCACTAGAGCCTCAAGCAGGGCGTCCCGGGGAGCCGGGTGAGCCGTCGGGGGGAGGCTAGTCCCGGCCAAGGTCCTCGCGGTCACCGGGAACGACCTGGAGGTGGAAGCCCCTAAGTTAAGAGGGAAGGAGGGAGGCGGTACCTGGGCCTGACCGCCTCCGGGCGGAAGCGCCGGGACAGCAGTGTCCCAGACGGGCGGCGCCGGGTCTCCGAGACCGGCGTCACCGGGAAGGGTGCGATCCCTTGTTCTTGGGGGAGCCATGGCGTCTTGTCACGAGTCCCCACGGTCGGCGCCAACTGTCGTGGTATTAAGAATACCCCGGCAGGTTTTGTGAACGATCCTAGCGAAGATTACGCGATGCGGGCTGACTGGATGACCTGTCCTCTCCTGCCGGACAAACACAAGAAATGACACGAGGATTTATACAGGTTCGTGTCCCGGTGGGGGCCCTAGTCCTGTCGACGCGCTCCCGACCAGGGTCGGCTGGGGAGGCTCTCTCCAGGGGAGAGGCCTCCGGAGCACGCCTGTGAGTTTAGCTATTCCAATAAAAGTGATTCGATCCATTACAACAGAGGTGTACAAGGGCTATTTATAGCCCCAAAAAGAAGCAAAAAGTCTAAACTACCCCGGACGCTACCATCGGATCGAGGGGTAGCAACGTCCTTCTCCCGGTCAAGTGCCTTGGATGCTTGACAGGTGGTCGCTGATTCCCGAGGCGCCCCTCGCGTGACCTACACGTGATGAATAAACAAGGAATTTACCTTTTAGGAGGGCGATGATGTCCGGGACATGCCCCGGAGGCAAGGTCCCGGGAGCCAAAAGGCAGCCCCCGGAACGTACCCGGAGGCAAGGCCCCGGGGGCCAAATGGCGGCTCCCAAGACATACCCGGAGGCAAGGTCCCGAGGGCCAAATGGCGGCGCCCGAGACGTACCCGGAGGCAAGCTACCCGGAGGCAAGGCCCCGGGGGCCAAATGGTGGTGCCCGGGACGTCCCCGGAGGCAAGGTCCCGGGGGCCAAATGGCGGCGCCCAGGACGTACCCGGAGGCAAGGTCCCGGGGGCCGAATGGCGGAGCCCGGGGCAAGCACCGGAGGCAAGGTCCCGGGGGCCAAATGGCGGCGCCCAGGGCAGGCACCGGAGGCCACAATCCCCAGGCAAGTGGCGGCGCCCGGGACCTGTCCCGGAGGCAAGGTCCCGGGGGCCAAATGGCGGCGCCCGGGACATACCCGGAGGCAAGGCCCCGGGGGCCAAATGGCGGCGCCCGGGACGTACCAGGAGGCAGGGTCCCGAGGGCCAGATGAAGGCGCCCGGGGTAGGCACCGGAGGCCACAGTCCCTGGGCGAATGGCGGCGCCCGGGACGTGCCCCGGAGGCAAGGTCCCGAGGGCCAAATGGCGGCGCCCGGGGCAGGCACCGGAGGCCACAATCCCCGGGCAAGTGTGAACTTACCTGGACTTAGTCTCGCGGAGATTTCCCCCAACAAGGATGATGCCAACATGAGTCATCTCAAGAGAGGTCAAGCTTAGCAAGGTCGAGCTTTGCGAGGACAAGATTTGAGGGATCGAGCTTCACTAGGTCGAGCTTCACCAAAGGTAAAATCCAAGATTAAGGATTGTTTTCTTAGGATTTTATCGGTCTCGGTGTTTGGAGATAGACCGGGTTGATAGGATTCTTTTTACAAGTTTGACCGTACTATTAAGAGGGGTCGAAAACTAGTAGCTTGAATCTATCTAGTGCGGATGCTCAGATGCATTCATATCATCTTGCACTAGTGTTTTATCGCCTCTTGCATTGCTAGAGAGTCTAAGTGTAGTTTGTGGTGCATTAGAGAAAATGTTTTGAAAACTACACTTAGTCTTGATTGCCAGCTACTTAAATTGGTTTATTATTCTAGAGCTGGCCGTGATCGTATTTGCACATTCTGATCATATCCATGTTTGGTACGTGGTCGTGGTCGTGGTCGTGTCGCCCGTTTGGCGGTTTTCTGTTTAGGGTTTGGTCGTGGTCGTAGGAGTTCGAGCTGGTCGTACCAGTCTTTGGCTCGCTTGCGTACGCTCGACCAAATCCACTCAACCACCTTTTTTCGACCGGATATTCGACCTGTGTGGTCGTAGTCGTTGTTGAGTGTCAGCAAACATATCCGTGAGAAAACCGCAAATCTGAATATGCAAATACCCTTAATTGCATTAGAGTTGTTTATTTGGGTTGGACATTTTGGCATCAGAAAGGTTTTTGAGTTTTATAGAAGTTTCTAGACATTTCTAGGTCTTGCTTTTATTGACAAAATTGTAGTCCTTTGAGCTATCTTTCCAACAAGCTAAAAATCACCTCAATCGGATCTCTGGATCAAAAGTTATGCTTGTTTTACTGTCAATATATTTTGGCCAGACTTTATCTGGGCATGGCTGGACTTTGTCCGACCTGTACAAATTTCTTTGACATATAACCAGAGATGTTTGCATCCGTCTGGGGACTTTTGTTCGGGACGGCCAGAATTTGTCCGATATGGCCTGACATTGTCCATCCTGTACAATTTGTTTGAGTCGAGAGTGAAACAGAGACATATATATATGTCCGGGGCTTTTGTTAGACATGGCCGGACATTGTCTGGCCTTTACAAAAAACCTCCCAACGGTCACTGACACGTTTGCAATGATCACATTTTGGTGTACTGGCTGGACAGTGTCTGGCATGGCCGGACACTGTAGCCTATACAAAAATGTCGCAGTTGGTTGCAAACGGCTAGTTTTCCTTGAGGGCTATATATATCTCGTGTTTGGCTTCATTTGTGGTGGCTCAAAGTGTTGATATTTCAGTTGATAAGCTAGCCAAGACTTTGCATTTGCTATATTGCATCTAGAGGCTAGATTTGAGCCCCAATCTTGAGTAGATTTGAGAGAGAAGCATTTGGGTGAAGTTAATAGTAGTTAGTGCACTTCAATCACCTTTTGCATGCTAGTGCTACAGTGTTGAGCATTCATTTGCATATTTGAGCTTCTAGCACGTGATTTGTTCAAGTGAGCGCATCCAACTTGTTACTCTTGGCGATCACCTTCGCCTAGACGGTGTCAGAGGAGAGTTACGATCTCTCCAGTTGAAGTTTGTCGGAGAGGCCAGCAAGAACTTGTGAAAGGTGTGGTGCTCGCCTATCTGGTGTGGAGAAGGAGAAACCCTAGTGAGATATCCTTCGTGGATATAGAAGCGAGGCTCACGCGTGAGGGCTTCAACGAGGAGTAGGGGAGACCGGGTAGTCTCCGAGACCTCGGTAAAAATATTGTGTCAATTGCTTATCTCGTATTCATTTCATATTTATCTTGACACAATTTTTTAAATGAATTTAGTTGCTTGTTGTATTGTATTTTCATATTGATCAAATTGCAACTAGATGTTAGATTGTTGTTAAGCCTCATTGCAAAATCTAGGTTTCATAATCATCTGTTAAAATTGCTTAGTGGGGAAAGAAATTTTAAAAGCCTCCTATTCACCCCCCTCTAGTCGGCATCCTTGATCCTATGACAAGAACCTTGTGTTGTACTTCCATGCGGCATGAAAAACGTACGAACCGCTTCCCCAGTATGGGACGGGCGCAACATAGTAGTTTTATCGGTATTAACTTTCCCCTACAATGGTTGTCGGTCTGGTTTCTTGAGGGAAACTGGTGGGCCACAGAGGGCCGTGAGTTGCGAGAGATAATGTGTGAATCAGGATGTTGGAAGGAACGTGCCCTAGGCCTGGATTCTGAGTCGTACGTGGCTGAATCCGCAGGCTATGTGTCTCGCGGGACCATAGACCAAGGCTAGGTAGATTTGGCTGTGGGGTGCGCTCCACAACGGTAATAAGGACTGAATTTTCTATTTACCAGGCAGGGAATTGTTAATGCCAGGATTTCAAACTGTTGTGTGATCTCAGCCTTGTCACATGCGTAAAAGTCACATGGAGATGTACCGACTTGAAAGCTAAGTGATGAAGTGGATTGTAGTGGTACACCTTTGCAAAGTTATAAAAAGTATCAAATACTCTGAGCTCCCAGGTTTTGGAGTCTGCACGTAGTGGATTCTATCCACGTCGATGCAGCACAAGTAGAATTTGAAAGATTTTCTTAATATTGATTAAAACTGGTGACTCATGAAAGACCGCCACGCATAACATTTTCTAAAATCTAGTTTAGGAATTTAAAACCTCGCTTTTGAAATAAAAACCTTTCTTCAGAACTTTAGAGTGGAAATCTATTCTATTCTTATCTACAAACCAAAGAGCCTATTCCTTGAAAATCCCCTCATCTATATACCTGCATTCTTAAATTGAGACTTGTTGAGCACCGTGTGGACAATGTGCTCACCCTTGCGTTTGCATACAAATTTAGAGGAAGGACTCGTTGATCCCAACTCCTATGGCTTCAAACCCAATGAAAAAGAAGGAACCATCCCAACGATTCTGTTTACTAGAGGGTCATTCACCTAGTGGAGTCCGATGTGGTGAAGCCCATACTGTACCGCTGCCAGTGATGATGAAGACCATCGTAGTTGTTTTGCTTGTTGTTCTGTGTGTTCTATTTTTGTGCTGACCTTTGTGTCAAAGAAATTTCTTAATTTTGTATCAACTTTAAACTGCGTCATCCTTGACTCTATGGTATTGTAATATTGGTTCTTGTGACCTGGTACTCGTTTTAATAAACTGCATTGCAGCTTAATGTATCTTGTTGTTGTGAGCTTGTGATGTATCATTCTAAGTGCAACCCACCTGGGCGGTTGCCACCAGATTCCTCAAATGAGGGTCCCCGCAAATACCCCCACAAATGCCTCGCACAGATGCTGAAAGACAGCCAGGATGAGAACAGCGTTGGGGTGAAGGTTTACCAGCCCCAAATCAAAGTGCGTCAACACGTCTTGTAGAAACTCGCTTTCTGGCAAGCGGAATCCGCAACGCAAGAAATCTTCAAAAACCACCAATTCATTTTCTTGAATGTTGAGGGTTTCTTCTTGTTTCTCTATCGTCCGCCAATTGATCAACAGCCGCAGAGGAAGGATTTCTTCTTTCTCCAGTGCCATCAAACTCTCGCCATTGTGGTGAATGGATCAGTTCCAGGATGCCATTGTTGTGAGGATTGTTGGAAAGATGAAGGTTTTAGTGGTGTTGAGAGCACATGTGCACCCAAGAGGGTTTTTTGCGGCGGAGTAGCTAAGGCGAAGAGGGTTTTCTGAAGCTTCTCAAGCAAGGTACCTACCCTTTTATCTACCCAAGTCCACTACTTGCCATGTTGATTATTTTAATATTTCCTCATAACGGGTCTAGTCACGAAGTAAACTCGAAACCACTACGTTACCCTAATAGAATTTGAAATGAAATGCATCTTTCTAAAAGTTGAAAGATCATTTTATTTCAAACTCGAGGGCTATGGTACGAGTGAAAATATGGAAATTATTTACTGTTTTTTTAAAAGAAAAAATATATACCCTATAACTTTAGGGTAATCAAGTAATTCCAGTGCTGTCATGGTCTCAAAGTAAATTCTGTGATCTCAGTACTATGTATGGTCTTAGTACAACCTGTGGTCTCAATGTTATTCTATGACCTCAGTGTTCCATATGGTCTCAATGTTGTTCTGCGATCATAGTATTGTCCTGTGTTGATCATGGACAAAGAATTTATTTCCTGTGTATGTTTTGGTCACAGAAGCATTGACCTGTAACCATTTTTCACACAAAGAATTTAAAGAACCTCAATTGATGATTATAGATTTTACGTAATCATTAAAGGAGTCAATATGTAAAGAAGAGGAATTTTATTTCTTGCATTCTTTACATAAAAAAGGGATGCAGGCGACCAAAATGTGGACCTGATCCGGAAGTAATTTACAAAGTTCTCCAAGGGTCAGGTTGGCATTAGTAGGATCAACATTAGCTGCCCTGAGAGAACTTGCGACGTCTCTCAGCCTATCGACGTCGTCTCTTATTGAGAAGAAGCAGTTGTCCCTAATTGCGTTGGAGAGGTCTCTCTGTTCTCGGGCATGATCCCTCTCTAGGAGGAACGTTCGTGCCTCTTCGCGAACTCCATCATAGTACTCCGCCAGGCGCATTGTGATTGGGAGAATGCCCTCAAGGTGCTCCTTCAACACCTCTTTTTCTTCTTGGAGAGTTCTGCACAAGGCAGATTTCTCCCTCAGAAGAACCTGGATCTCAGCAAGCTGTTCACTGAGAACCCAGATAGCGTTCTCCTCCTGTACATTTATGGGTTAGTTCCTAAAAATTGTAACAAACAGAGAGGATGAAGATGATAATCTGGGTCACAGGCTGATAGGAAAAAGCTGAGCATGGAAGGGGACTTGGTGACAAAGGCACTGCAGGTGCAGTGATGCCTAATGCCCTAGAAGAAGGATCCAAAGAAGGTGTTGAGGTTAGAACAAAAGTTGGATGCAAAGAAAGTGCTGAGGGCAATGTGGCAGCCCATATCTCCGCACCCGTTAGCCTTTTGGAAGAAGCTCCACTGGAGGATTCTACATCATATCCTGACCATTTCTTCGAAGAAGTTGGTTCCTCGAACAGCTGTGAGTTCCAAAAGACATTACTTTGGAAATACTCAAACTGCAAAAATATTTACACAGATGTTTCAGAAGAGAACTACCTTCTGAAGAGCCTGTTCAATCTTGTCTACCTTTTCTATTTCTTCCTCATCACTCTCAACAATCTTTTTGGAGTCTCGGTTCGCCATTAAGATGAGAGTAGAAAAGGAAACGTGAAGTAAGAAGATGAGAAGAGATTCTAAAAGACTTAGCCAAGGAAACTTGTGTCTTAGAACTGAAGAGCTTCGCTATTTATAGAGCCTGGAGGCGACAGTTCGTATACACATCGGCCTCGAGTTCCTAAACGCACTTACATTTTGCCTCGATTGTGTGGTAAATGTAACACCCTGGGTTTGGGGTGAAAATTCCTTTCATAAAAAGTCATGCATGCTTATGTCTCTTCAAGATCAGCAAAATCAGCCCAGACTTATTTTATCTTAAGCCCTAAAATCTCAAAATCTTCCCTGTGAACCTAAATCAAGATCTGACTTTCCATATATGACCTACTATTTACCCTGAGTATAAAAGCCTTCAGAAACCAGACCCAGTTCGGTCTCTAACTTCCAGATTTGTCAATTCTTTCTGTTTTCGAAAACAGAAATTAATTAAATATCTTAATTACCCTAAATACTCTGAACTCTGATTTAATCAAAGTTTGACCTAATCCAGACCAGATTATTCTTGGATTATGATCAAGGGTTTGCCAACACTTAATCCAAAAAGTTGGCAGTCAAATTCTATCATCTAGACCATTTTCACAAATCAATCCAAATTGTATCGCAGTTCAGTTCTTTCCAGAACCCTCAAAAGGCTAAAAGTCACAAATCAATTCTAAATTCAAATCTGTTTCAGGGAACATCTCCCAAATGTTATTCAATACAAAATCTACGTCTGTGAAGATATCAAAATCCTATCCTAAATCCCAGAATTTAGAATTTGATAAAAATTAGATTTAAAACACCCAAATTACCCTATTGGCATTTTTCATTCAAAAACTGTTCAAATATCTCAAATCTTGTCAAATGTCTTTGCCAAATTATTTGCTAAGTTAATTGATCTTCAGCAACAAAAATCAAATCCATTTCTATCTAAGTATTTCACAAAAATTACAAATCAGTCCAAAGCCAAAATCCAAATTTTGCATTTGGGTCCCAATCCCTGTTTCGACCAGGCCGCAGCAACGACCAGCGCCAGCTTCGCCTGTGCTCATGTTCGCTTGCGTCTGCATGTGTGCATGTGTCCGCACCAGGATCGTCGTCGTGGCAGCGCCAGCGACCAACAACAGTGCGCGCGTGTGACCACCAGCAACCGCAGCAGCCCTTTTGTCAGGAACCTCGCACCACGTCGCCACGCCGTGCCAGCCTTGTCGCCACCGCTTTGCACCGTCCAACGTCAAGTCCCGATGAACCGACAATTTGAGCAGTTGCAGAGCCGCCTGCTCGCCGTCCCGTCGTTGCCGCTGTTCGCTTCACCCAGTCGTTTCTTCACCATTGTTACCACCACTGCAACACAGTAGGCCAGCACAAGCTGTAAAACTGCTGGGAAAAACGTTTTTTCCCAGCAGTCCTGCAGATGAAAATATAATTTTGATTTTTTACCGATGTGTCAGTTGGAAAAAGTTATTATTTTTAGCAGATCTACTGCTAGGAATAAATAATATATAGCAAGCTGTAGATCAGTTTGAAAAAAAATATATAGGATCTGTGGAAGAGCTGGCAATATTTTTTATGCTGGGGAAATTTTTTTTTATTAGCAGTCGTACAGATGAAAATACAATTTTGATTTTTCACCAATTTGTCATCTGAGAAAGTTATCATTTTTAGCAGATCTACCGCTAGGAATAAATAATATTTTTTTGGCACCAAAATGAGAATTTTGGCATAGATATATTATTTTGAGAGGGAAATTTTCAGAGAAAAAAGTAACAGAAAATATTTGGGAGATTTTTCGTGCAGCCGAATATAAAACCCACTCCTCACGCTAATTACTTCGCCTCTCCCTCACATCTCGGCTGACACCCCATCGAAATCTCCTCACATCCCGGCCTCTCCCTCACATCACTGCGCGTCTCCCCCACAACCGGCCGACGCCCCCACCTCTCCACCACCGATCCCCCCACCAATTCCTCACTGCACCTCCACCTCAAAGCTCCAGCGGCAGCGGCCTACGGCGGAGGGAGGAGGCGGTGCGGTAGATCTGCAACCCGGCGTGGAGCGACAGATTGTCTGGCTGGTAAACTCGTCCCAACAACTTAATGCACCAGACAATGGCAAACATGGAAAGCTAATTTTTTTAAGTAACTATACCACACCCTTTAGTTTCACACCAATAATTACAACATTAGATGATTCCTTCACTTTAAAGACCGATCCAGAAAATTCCTTTGTCTGAGTGTTGTCTCAGGAGCATAGAAATATATTGGCATTCTTCATGGAAGCATTATTTACAGCTAGTTTCTTTCCAACCACATTCTACCAAGATTGCTCGGCGGTGCCATCACCTGCATTGCTGAAAATGTGACAAGCTTGTAAAGAAGAATTTTAGCAAAATTTTGCTAGATGATACCTTTTCCTCTTGTTTTTTCAGTAGAGGATGAGGAAGGATTGCTATGTCAATTCTGTTTATACTGATTCATGAACCAATTGTTGATTTGCTTTAGCTGTAACCCTGTTTCCTGCACTAGTCGAGCCTTGTCTTCTTCCTGAATGAGTTAGGGAAGAACTGCTCATGAGCAACAGCATCCAAATACCATAAGTAGAGATTATCATGGCATCAATATGTTGTCACATACAGTAGGGTATGGCCATTTAGAATGAGCTTGCCACCAAGCTTTCAAAGTGGATGCAGTATCTCCTGGGAGTTTACCAGCTCTTCGCTTGCGTAGTATCTCCTCCCTAATATCTCCTCCTAATATCGACAAGTTTCTCTCTATAACCCTGCAGGTTGGGAGCATTGTTTAGCCAACAACATGATAATTAATTAACATTTTAGAAGGTTGTCATGCTTGTATGGAAGGATATCTTATCATAGCACTTTAATATCAACATGTAGTGGTATGTGTTCAAGGCATCCTATCCATTGCTCAGTCTTTCAGCACTCTCTGTTTGCCTATTTTCCATCAGTAGCTCTCTTGTTGCAATGTACAACTAAGGACAAGTCAAAAGAACTATTCAACATATGCTGAGATCCTAGGAAGCCCACAAGTTGCATACTAATGCAATATTTAGCATCACAATCTCTTATTCTTAGCATAGCCAAAAAAAAAAGAATAAGAATCAGCTTGCTTAGTACCCTATTTAGAACATTCTCATAGCTTGCCCTGCTGACCAGAGAGAAGCACAATATGAATACATCAGCTCCCCTGTAGCTAAGAGGTCTCAATCTGCTGTAATCCTCCTGACCTACAAAAAAAATTCACATCAAAATGGACCCCAAAAAAAAACATTCCAAAGCACAAACCAAACAAGAAATACTTTAAAAAAAATTTGTGTTTCTGTAATCTAAGCTCCCCACCTGCTATGTCCCAGAGTCCCAAGTTCACAATGCTCCCATCCACAAAAACATTGGCACTGAAGTTATCAAACACAGTGGGGATGTAATCTTGTCAAAACCCAACAAACAAAGTTAAAAAAAGAAAATCAAGATTGGCATCAAAGAATCTTCAGAAGAAAAAAAAGGGGGAAGAGATGAATCAAGATTCAAGAACCAAATCATATGAGGTCAGATCAGAATGAAGCAAGCAACCATTGATTGAGCAAGAAAAGAAGATTTGAAGAAATGATTAGCTGAAACACTTACAGTGGGGAACTTGTTGCAGGTGTAGTAGATGAGCATGCATGTCTTGCCCACAGCACCATCCCCCACAGCATCGAATGGAGAGTTATTTTTTGTAAAAAATAATTAATGTGGATTATTTCTATAATTCTTTTTTATGGGTTATTTCCAAAGAAAATTCTTCTAGAAAAGAAATTTTGGTTTGCAACCATTTATTGTTTTACACCTTCTAGGTAACACTACCTCCAAAATATATAAAGTACTGAAAGACTATGAGTATGAAATGTTTACTGTGAAATATCTGCTAAGGATGCTTATGAAATAAAATTACTTGCTTTAAATTTGAAGTTATAAGTGGTTCATGATTTGCTTCTCTTCCATGTTACACTTCTTAATTACACATCTTAAACTTACCAAAAGTACCAAGAACTCTATTATTGTAACAAAACAGTTTGTTGAAAAGCACAAGTATTGAGCACATGCCATTGATTTTTTTTTAAAAGAATAGTGGAATAATTGGTAGATAAGAAATGTTTGATTATATGATGTATACCAACAAAACAAAACCATTTTGTAACAACGGAGATAAGTTAGTGAAACATTTTGAAAACAAAATAAACATTAGAGTAGAGCAAATCAAATTCAGCAAACAGGTTAGAACTTCTCTTCAAGCAGGTTCTGTCACTCACCATAGGCAAACAAACAACAACAAACACCTCCACATAGTGCTTGTGGTATGACTAAATAGTGCTTGGTGTAACCATCTAAGTTGCAAAACCTTTAAGCTTTTGGTGTTATTGACACAATACTTAGCATCAATAAGGATGGCCATGTAGAGAGAGTTGAAGTAAGGAAGTCGTCAAACATAGGTAGGCATCTTACCAAATAGTATGATATTAAACCAATGGAGAAATAAGGAAACAAAAAGTGACGTGATCGAGATACATGGTGACTAGGATTTTGAACTGAATAGTGTAGATGAATGGCATGAATTAGATCAATATAAGGATTAGGGATGAAGTATCCTAAAAAAAGCTGATGCAATTTTTTATTGTAGTTGTAACAACGCAAGGCAACAAACTCAACAAGCAATAACAAAGTTGTCATGTGGCTAGAAAATGGTCTTATATTGCGCATCTAGATTGTTATGACAAAAATTCCCATGAATAATTCCCATATAAAATTGCATTTGTATTTTTTTGCCTTAAAAGTTGTATCTTCAATCTATGTTTGCATAATTTCAGATTTCATACATTGGACTTCCAACTTGGAGATTGTTCCTGTCAGGTTTCATCTTTGGAAAAATTAGTTGCAATCAGGTAATATTATTATTATTTTTGCTGCTATATGATTCTTGTTTGTGCTATTTGTATATGAACAAGGAGTTTGTCTGCTATAGATTCTTTGAAAAGTATGTCAAAGAGAGGAGCTAACTAGTGGCTATTGTGCAAATTTTTAGTTCATTTGGAGTAATATAGCATTGGCATGAGCTAGTGATTTAGATATGATATTTAGCGATTCAAATTGTAACTCCAAATTTTTGTAATTAGTTATTGTATAAAGATTTTAATTTATTTGGAGTAATATAGTATCAACAAGAACTAGTGATTTAGATATGATATTTACAAATTCAAATTGTAACACCAAATTTCTGTACTTTCTAGTCTTATATTGATCAAATTCTTGTTAATAGGCTCTTCTATTCCCATGTTGCATAGGTGGATGAATGTTCAGGACTATTTTGACCAAAATAATAAAGTGCAAGGACTCAAGTGATCAGTGATCAGCAGCAAAGTGGATTCTATATTAATTGGTGCACATGGTCCTAAAGAACAAAGGATTTGAGCATGGATAATGTGCAAACTAATAATGCTCTATTTTGAGTAGTTTCCATCACTAATCACCTTAAAAAGTTCTCTATGTCAGGAAGGCTAGACACAGCCAATCATTGTATTCTAAAAAGCATGCGTGCCCTTTAATTTATAGGTGTTACACAATGTATCCACTCAACAGAAAAAAAATAGTAGTCTTATGTTATATAGTCATAACTATTTAACAATTTTGTATCTATCTCTTTAGATAGACATTAGTAAATTTTTTATAATTTTGGTGCATAGATGTGAAATGTATGGAAATACTCCTAGTTATGTGATTGTGTTTGTGCATATATATGCTCCTACAGAATCCGCAAGTTAGATCCATTGTGGTGTTGGTGCTTCTGCATGAAGCTGAAACCACTTTTACACTAAAGAATTTGGTGTGCTTTAACAGTTCTAACTTCAAGTTTACAAATACTCATAAAGTTAGAATTATTTATATGGCTATGTCATTGATTACAACTACAATTACATTCTATTATAAGATGTAAATTTTATTTAAAACAACAAAATAATAGTCTTTTGTTAAACACTATCAGAACTCTGGTTTTTAGTATATGTTGAACTAGAGTTATATCATATATGACTTCAGTTTCTCTATGATAGAAGTTGAATCCAAAACTTCAATTCTTTAAAACTAGCATTTAATTTTTTTTGGAACTATCATTTAATGATTCAGAGGGACCAATAGTATATTTTTTTTGGCATATCATGTCAATCATATAAGCCTTTAGACTCTTAATTGGAGAAGTTAAATTTCAAATGGGTTTCTATTTTCACTTTGGTGAGAAAAATTGGACAAGTAGGAAGAAAATATCACCAATTGTGTGCCTTAATTTGAATTTTTTATGGTTTTTGAAAAAGTAATTTTCACCCCTAATCCCATATTTGTCAATTTTCCTGGTAGATCTATATTTTTTTCCATTTAAGTACTTATATTTGTTTACAGGTTGTAATTATGCCTTTGTGTCATACACTTTCCTTTTCACAATTTAAGACTATTTTTATTTTTCTATATTTCACAATATAAACCTTACTATAATTCCAATATATTATTTAGTACATGTTTGACTCCTTTATCCTCTATAGTATCCTCTCACGCCTCCATTAACATTTTTTCCATACACATCCAAACTTTATATAATAGAGGCATCATTAGTTTATTATGATTATTTTCTCTCATTCAATACTCTTAATTCGCATGTGAATAAGAAGTAAACTTATATTATGAATCAAAAGAAGTATTTCAACAATGAATGAATGACTATATAGAATGATGTTATTGCTTGCTTACATGAACAATAACTTGGTGTGATGGGCCAATACTTACCCTATCAAATTGTATTTTGCTAGTCAATTTTTGTAGTTAGCTGAGATTATTATTAAAATTAATCTAGTAATTTCAAATCACTTTGGAGAGAGAAATTTTTGCATCAAGCTATTACTTCTTTCTAAATAGGAAGTATTTGTTAACCCTCCCTCCCCCGTCTATTTTGTTGTTCTTGTTTATAAACTCATTTCAAACTAAAATCTGTATTAAACTAGTAATGATACTAGCTGATTTTATTTCAGATATACTAGCTGATTCTTGCAGTAAGCTATATAATAAGGAAAGGCTATGAGGATTTTATGGTCTTTGGCATTTATTATGGACAAGCGTTGGATGAGTGCGGCTAGGTAGAAAACAAACACTCAGTCACTAAATCAAATACAAAGCTACTTTATGTGATTCTTTTGATTGAAACTAATGATAATTAAATGTAGGTACTCAACTGAATATAACCAAGGCGCAAAGGGCTTCATAGAGTTTGCTTTTGCAAATTCTGCAAAAGCAAATGAAATTCTCTGCCCTTGTAGAAAATGTGTGAACTGTGTTTGGAGAGAAGCTAAAGTTGTTTATGAACACTTGATTTGTGATGGGTTTTTAGAAGGGTACACCAAGTGGATATTTCATGGTGCAAAAAAAATAATCGCACAAGACACACAAGAAATCTAATATAGAAAATGTTCCTAATATGGATAGTGAGCCACAGCTAGATGAGATCACTTAAATGATCCATGACATAGGATGTGGATACCAGGAAGTTGGTGATATAGGTGGTGATGGTTCCGATTCGGAGGATCAAAATGTAGATGTTGAGACATTCTATAGGTTAGCAAGTGATGGTAGTCAAGAGCTCTACCCTAGGTGCAAACTCACAAAGCTACAATTTATTGTGAGGCTCCTTCACATAAAATTCCTAGGTGGATGGAGTAACAGTAGCTTTGATTTGTTATTAGACTTGCTGAAGGAAGCATTTCCAAAGAATGCCACAATGCCAAAAATTCTTGTTTTGGCAACAGACGTAACAGTTGACCCTTAGCAAGAATTTAAGGGAGTTCTTGAGTCCTTAGCGCTTTGACGCGGGATCCTGAATAGGAGAGAGGCTCTCACCAAACGTACAATGGAAGCGATCCTCTAACTATTGTACCAGCAACCATATTGGCAACTTAATTTGTCTTGGAAAACAATTGAATTAACTTGTAATCCTTGGACCTTAGATAGAATTACGCCAGATAGTTATGGAACTCTGAAACCCTATATTTTCATTCCTGCTTACAAACCTTAGATTTCATACTTGCACTTTACTACTTTAAAACCCTAGATTGATAGATTTAGTAGTAGATTTAGTGTAGAAAATCAAACCCCCAACTTGTTTAGACTTAATCAGTGATCCATTAAGTTAGAAAGACGAATATGCTTGTTCCTTGTGGAATTCGACCCTCAACTGCTCAACGTTCAACCGTTCACTTGTGGTTATTACATCGCATCACGCTCGCCGTTTCGGGTGCGATTAGCCTCATCTTTGACCACTCCCTCGATGACCCGCTCCTCCTGTGTCGACCATATCAACCTCGGCCACTCCGCTGCTATGACCATCAGCTTCGGCTTCAACCTCAGCAAGCTCCCAACAAGAAATTGCGCTCAATTCTCCTGTCCGCTCCCCTCCTCTCATATGTTCTTCAATTTTGGATGAACTGCAATGGTTGTTGTATGAGATGGAGAATATTGTAATTGGATGAATTGATTACATACTTAGATAAGTTCTTGACTTTGTTTGCGCCTCTGGCTTTCTTTGTGAGATTACATGAACTGGAGCTTACAGTTAACTTCCAATTATGTGTTGTGAAGCTGACTTGATTGCATGATTAACTATTGAACTAAATGTCTCTTTGAATGAATATGGGAATTCAAGTAATTTCTGTTTGGTGATCAGATGAGCAAGAGACTAGAGATTCAATTCCAGTACTCCTACAATTTTCACTACAACACGGTAGGCCAGCGCAAGCTGTAAAACTGCTGGGAAAAACTTTTTTTCCCAGCAGTCCTACAGATGAAAATATAATTTTGATTTTTCACCGATGTGTCAGCTAGGAAAAGTTATTATTTTTAGCAGATCTACTACTAGAAATAAATAATATATAGCAAGCTGTAGATCAGTTTGAGAAAAAAAAATTTTAGCAGATCTACAGCTGAGAATATTTTTTCCGCTGGGAAATTTTTTTTTTACCAGCAGTTCAATAGTTGAAAATATAATTTTTATTTTTCACCGATATACCATCTGGGAAAAAATTATTATTTTTAGTAGATCTACCGCTAGGAATAAGTAATTTATATATTTTTGGCGTAAAACTGAAAATTTTGAGCAGAATAATAACAGATTTATTATTTTGGGAGGGAAATTTTCATGAAAAAATATTTTCTGCAGATTTGTTGGTTTTGCGCCAAATATAAAATCTTCCTCTGCAGATTTTTAGTTACCTTCCCTGCTTCCCTCAATCGGTTCCCCAATCCATCCCACCGAGGATTAAACCTCTCTCCGGCCGCCGAGAAAACCCCAATGAAACCTCCTCCACCGACCTCCCCCAATCCTCTCCATCTCCAGTTCTCCGGCCGCCGAGAAAACTCCCCCAATCAACCCTCCTCCATCGACAAACGTCCCCCAATCCTCTCCATCTCCAGCTCTCTGCTGATAAACCTCCCCAATCCAACCTCCTCCACCGAGAAACCACCCCCAATCCTCTCCATCTCCAGCACTCCGCCGAGAAACCTCCCCGATCCAACCACCTCCACCAAGAAACCACTCCCAATTCGCCGAGAAACCTCCCCAATCTTCGATCTGGTCTCCCACCGTGCGTGAGGTGTCTCGCGGTGTGGCCCTCGAAACGCTAGCGACAGGGTGTGCGGTGTACGGCAGAGGTGGAGCGACAGCGGTGAAGCAGGTGCGCAACAGAGGGGTGAGGCGCGAGGCACCAATCCGAGGTAAGCAGAACTATTCCAACACTTCTGGTTGCAGTGTTCTTTTCCTGGCTTTGCAATGTTGCATCCTGATGAACTCCAGATGCATGTTTTATCATTGCTAAAGACTGCCGAAATCTTCAGAAATAGACTGCTTAAATCTTGGAACAGTTGCGACTATCAAGTATATCAAATGATATGATAGGAAATTATCCATTGTACTTAGACTCAGAGCATATTAAAGATCTAGCATTTTGTGCCTTGTGTGGAAGAGTTCAAGTTTATTCTCTTGTGATTGATTCAGACACCAACCAACAAAATGCTGGCAACACTCAATTAGAAACTCCATTTCAGAACAAACACTTCATTAGAACTAGATCTTGATCAAGATAACTAGAACTGAAATGTTAGAAGGCATAGTTTTTAAGAAACAATTGAAATGTTTGAATGCACAATTTAAATATTTTTTAGAAATTTACAACTACACATTTCATGAGTGGTGAAATACTAATTACAGACTAGCTCAATTTACATGAATAGGGTGTTTCGAAAGACCAGCTCAATTTGGTTTTGCAGAAAGATCATTCTAATTCGGTTGTGTTTTACTAGATATACATCTGATCAACTCAGATAAACCCAGATGCTCATAGGACTTAGCTTGGACCGAACCCACCTTGATAGATTTGATCTTTTTGGTAGGGTAGCCTAACCCGTAGTTTGCACATGTCTATCTCCAACTACCCTATGAGTCTATTCACTCCATCTTTTTTTTATATTGAAGAGTAAATTGTATTTCAATTTCTTAAACTTCTGTGGTATGAAAGTAAGATATCAATTACTACCATGTGACTTGGATTTATATAATTTTTTGTTATATACTAGCTCCATTGTAAAACTATAGCCATTATAGTTTGGAAGGGAGGGTGTAAGTATTGAAGTAGAGATTGCATGAGCTGGATCTTGCATGAAGCTATCTACTAGCCTATACTAGATGCAAATTAGGGATGTATTATCCAATACCAGGTCTACATTTGACCATCCAATATTATTATGAACAACTTGCACGTTTAGAAATTAATCAATACATGAAGTGATTAGTTGTAATTTTGCCAGTTGGATCCATGCATATGGCAGTGAAGTAAACCATGACCTAAATAAATCTGCACATTTAGAAATTAATTGATTCATCCATCGGCTGATTGATCTATAAAATTAGTTGAGTTGACATTTGACGATATGGCATCGCGACCAAGAAGCTCGTAACTAGTACTAAGTTGGTAGTACTATTGATTTGACCTAACGCTAATTACAAGTGCATTAGAAGTAATATATTATGAACAACTTGCACTTGCAATCTTACAAATTAACTGTATGTGAAGTGATCACCGGTTCAAAAACAGTGATCACTTAGCCCTTAAACTTAATGTTACAATTAAACTTAATGTTACAAAGTAGCGTCGATGTAGCGTCGACCAAGAAGTGTGTATCATCAAGAAGTGTGTATCATGTTACTGCCAAAAAAAAACAAAAGAAAAATAAATTATGCTCTTAGCCCTTAAACTTGTATGATTGTATATTTAGGTTTCCAAATTCAAAATTTAACTTACCAAATTAGGTCCCTAACTTTTCTTGTTAATTTAGCCAATAAAATTGTCTACATCATTCAATTTTTTTCATTTCATAGGTATTGAAATTAAATACAAATTTTACGTTTTAATGTCTTTTTATTTTCTTGAACTTGAGAACTTTCACATATGTAAATCGGAATCTGAATTCAGCTTATAATTCCGATGCCAAAAAAAAAACCAACCAACTATACCAAAATGACAATTTTCAGTTTCAGATCTCGGATTTTTTTAGATTATATGCACTGAATTTACACCCCTAAATCTATCATTGTGTGGCATCATATGCTTGGTTATGTTGGTGAATACCTTGCAACTAATCTTTACCATGTTGTGAATCAGAGAGATTGGTTTGAATTCACTGACTAGAGTTGGGTTCTCTTTTCTAGACATAGGAATGATGAATGCTGAACTTGTTACTTCCAAATTTAGCCTGTGTTCATAGAAGTCATTGAAAAGGTTCATCAGATCTTGCTTGAAAACTGGTAAAAAATGTTTATATAATTCATAGATGAATACATCTAGATCTAGATTCTTATTGGATGTTGCCTTGTTTTAACTGAATATTGATAATATTTCCTCATACATAAAAGACTTGGTTAATGAAGCTAGACTCTTATATTATATTAATGAAGCTCAGTTGATATGTGATTATGTCTCAAATAACTCATGCATTCTTGCTATCCGCAGATGGTTCCCTGTTCCTAACAATTGTTTAGTATTGATAAAAAGTAGCTTCCTTATCTTTATCCATGTGCGTAGTATCGAACCCCATGGACTCTATCTGGATGTGGCTTTACCCAAACTTGTTTGGAAATATTTTTGAGGGGCATTTGCAGCGAAAGTTGCTATAATGTACTGCTGCTGCATATCCTTGATATTATTTTCTTTACTGGGCGGTCATTTTCAATCTAGTAGCAGTTGTAAAACTACCAACAGTTACCATTGAAGTTTCTGAAACATATTATCATATTTTGTTCTCATGCTTTGCGATTGAAATTTCGTCTTTGTGTGGTGATATATTACTCCTGCATTTTGCTAAAGATCTTTTGTGTGTGTGTATTTAAATTTCAGTGACACCACTCCCTCACATTACAGAGAAGTAGTTTATGTTCCAAGAAAATTTCAACATTTTAGTTTATTTGGGGATGAGAAACATGATTATGGAAATTAATTGCTACGATTACCCACTACGATGCCTCTAATCACACCTCCCCTAACTTATGTTTTTTGTTCTTAAATTGCATTTGTATTTTTTTGCCTTGAAAGTTGTTTCTTCAATCTACTTTCTCTGTTTGCATAATTTCAGATTTCATAGATTGGACTTCCAACTTGGAGATTGTTTCTGTCAAGTTTTATCTTTGGAAAAATTAGTTGCAATCAGGTAATATTATTATTATTTTTGTTGTTATATGATTCTTGTTTATGCTATTTGTATATGAACAAGGAGTTTGTTTGCTATAGATTCTTTGAGAAGAATGTCAAAGAGAGGAGCTAACTTGTGGTTATTGTGCAAATATTTTAGTTCGTTTGGAGTAATATAGCATTGGTATGAGCTAGTGATTTAGATATGATATTTAGAGATTCAAATTATAACTCCAAATTTTTGTAACTGGCTATGGTATAAAGATTTTAGTTTATTTGGAGTAATACAGTATCAACAAGAGTTAGTCATTTAGATATGATTTTTATAAATTCATGAGTATGGATAATGTGCACACTAATAATGCTATATTTTGAGTAGTTTCCATCACTAATCACCCTTAAAAAGTTCTATATGTCTGGAAGGCTGGACACAGTCAATCATTGGATTCCATAATAGTTGGTGCACATGGTCCTAAAAAACATCCATTTGTATATGCGTATAGACAGTCTTTCATTATTCTTTGTGATATTGACCACATTGACCATATTTCTGATCCCTATTTGCATTTCAGTGGGTTGGTCTGGTATGAGAAGTTTTGGTAAAGAGTATATTACTGCATTTCTAATTCGTGAATTTCTAATGATCGCCGTGTCCTGCATGTGGGATCCTCTACTATTCTATGTTCTTTCCGAAAGTGTGCCAATCCTTATGTTGTGTGGATTTCTAATGATCTATGTTGCATTTGTATTTTTTTGCCTTGAAAGTTGTTTTTTCAATCTAGTTTCTGTTTACATAATTTCAGATTTCATAGATTGGACTTCCAACTTGGAGATTGTTCCTGTTAGGTTTTATCTTTGGAAAAATTAGTTGCAATCAGGTAATATTATTATTATTTTTCTGCTATATGATTCTTGTTTGTGCTGTTTGTGCTATATGATTCTTGTTTGTGCTATTTTATCTTTAATAGGATTCCCGCTAAAAGCATACATGTACTGTAATGTGCTTCCCCATGGGTATCTAGTAACCACGTATGTAGGGGTATAATTGGCAATTTGACAGCATAAGCAATAAGGAAGCCAAAATAAAATAGTATTTCCAATGCCGAAGGATATGACTGATTAATTAATCTTTCCAAATCTAATCTTGGTTCATTGGAACCATATAAGCCCATACCTAAAACTCCGATTAAGAAAAAAAATGGAACCGCCTGCAGTGTACAAAATAAACTTTGTAGCTGAGTATAAACGTCTCTTCCCCCCCCCCCCCCCACATGGATAAAAGTAAGTAAACAAGAATTAATTCTAACTCCCACATGATAAAAAAAAGTAAAAGGTCTCGAGAAGAAAATAATCCTATTTGACCACTATACATTGCTAGCATCAGGAAATAGAATAATCGCGAATTCCGGGTAACTGGCCAAGCCGCTAAAGTAGCTAAAGTAGTGATAAATCCTGTCAATAAAATAGATCCTAATGAAAGTCCATCAATTCCCAATCTCCAGTGGAAATCGAAGACATCTATCCATTTTAAATCGTCCCTGAATTGGACTAAGGGATCCTCCAATTGGAAATGATAACAGAATGCATAAGTCATTAGAAGGAATTCTAATAAACAAATAGATATAGTATACCACCTAACTATTTTGTTTCCCCTATGAGGGAAAAATAAAATTAATGAACCTGCAAATATTGGAAAAACTACAAGTATTGTTAACCAAGGAAAATAACTCATGATAAAGTGATAAAGACAAGATATGTTTTGACCAGAAAAGCCCGTGCTTGAAATAATCGAGCACGGGCTTTTTCGGTAAAGAGGAATCAGACGATTCAAGTGGAGTTTTTTGTAATCTATCAATAAGATAGAGCCATGCTGCGGGTTGTTTCAGGCCCTAAATAAACACGGACACTTAAAAAATCTGTTGGGCAGGCAGATTCACATCTCTTACAACCCACACAATCTTCGGTTCTCGGCGCGGAAGCAATTTGCTTGGCTTTACATCCATCCCAGGGTATCATTTCCAATACATCCGTTGGACAAGCTCGTACACATTGAGTGCATCCTATACATGTATCATAAATTTTTACTGAATGTGACATTGGATTTATAAATTTTCCTTTTCAACATAAAATTTTTTGATCTGGTAAAAATAAAATTAGTACTATATGAATGAGTCAATTGTATTGTAGACACCAGACGAAGCAATGATTTATCCAAACTTCAACAAACAATGCAATATGTTTTTTAATTTGTGAGAAAATATGAAAAGAGCCAAGAGACTTGAATTTTGGACTTCAACAATCATGATTATACGAATTGTACATGCGAATTATAATTAGCCGATAAATTGGCTATTGTGTTTTTGACATAAATTATTGCAATATTCAAATTGCAATATCAATTAATTGAAAAAAAATTCAATCAATATTCAATCAATAAGTAAAAAACAATACTATGTTTGCTATAGATTCTTTGAGAAGTATGTCAAATAGAGGAGCTAACTAGTGGTTATTGTGCAAATATTTTAGTTCATTTGGAGTAATATAGCATTGGTATGAGCTAGTGATTTATGTATGATATTTAGAGATTCAAATTGTAACTCCAAATTTTTGTAACTGGCTATTGTATAAAGATTTTAGTTTACTTGGAGTAATATAGTATCAACAAGAGTTAGTGATTTAGATATGATATTTATAAATTCAAATTGTAACACCAAATTTCTGTACTTTCTAGTCTTATATTGATCAAATTCTTGTTAATAGGCTCTTCTATTCCCATGTTGCATAGGTGGATGAATGTTCAGGACTATTTTGACCAAAATAATAAAGTGTAAGGACTCAAGTGATCAGTGATCAGCAACAAAGTGGATTCCATAATAGTTGGTGCACATGGTCCTAAAGAACAAGGGTTTTGAGTATGGATAATGTGCACACTAATAATGCTATATTTTGAGTAGTTTCCATCACTAATCACCCTTAAAAAGTTCTATATGTCTGGAAGACTGGACACAGTCAATCATTGTATTCTAAAAGGCATGCATGCCCTTTAATTTATAGGTTTTACACAATGTATCCACTAATCAGAAAAAATAGTAGTCTTATGTTATATAGTCATAACTATTTAACAATTTTGTATCTATCTCTTTAGATAGACATTAGTGAATTTTTTATAATTTTGGTGCATAGATGTGAAATGTATGGAAATACTCCTAGTTATGTGATTGTGTTTGTGCATATATATACTCCTACAGAATCCGCAGGTTAGATCCATTGTGGTGTTGGTGCTTCTGCATGAAGCTAAAACCACTTTTATACTAAAGAATTTGATGTGCTTTAACAGCTCTAACTTCAAGTTTACAAATACTCATAAAGTTAGAATTATTTATATGGCTATGTCATTGATTACAACTACAATTACCTTCTATTATAAGATGTAAATTTTATTTAAAACAACAAAATAATAGTCTTTTCTCAAACACTATCAGAACTCTAGTTTTTAGTATATGTTGCAGTAGAGTTATATCATATATGACTTTAGTTTCTCTATGATAGAAGTTGAATCCAAAACTTACCAAACTAAGTCTTGAACATCAATTCTTTAAAACTAGCATTTAATTTTTTTTGAAATATTATTTAACTTGGAAATCAATGATTTAGAGGGACCAATAGTATATTTTTTTGGCATACAATGTTAATCACATAAGTCTTTAGACTCTTAATTGGAGAAGTTAAATATCAAATGAGTTTCTATTTTCATTTTGGTGAGAAAAATTGGACAAGTAGGAAGAAAGTCTCACCAATTGTGTGCCTTAATTTGAATTTTTTATGGTTTTTAGAAAAGTAATTTTTACCTCTAATCCCATATTTTTCAATTTTCCTGGTAGATCTATATTTTTTCCATTTAAGTACTGTAACACCCTGAGTTAGGGGTGAAAATTTCCTTTTTCATAAATAGCATGCATGCATGTATCAGTAGTAGTAGCCAGATCAGTATCTATCTCAAGCCCTAAAATCTCCAAATCTTCCTTGTGAACCCCAAATCAAGATCAGATTACTCAGGTGTGATCTATCAGGTACTTTGAACTTAAAAGTCTTCAGAACCTAGATCCAATTCTATCTCTAAATCCCAGATTTATCAACTCCTTCTGTTTTCGAAAACAGAAATACCTTATACTACCCTAAATACTCTGAATCCAGATTTAATCAAAATCTTGACCAAGTTCAGACCAGATTGTTCCTGGATTATGATCATGGGTATGCCAATACCTTAAACCAGAAAGTTGGCAGCCAGATTTTATCATCTAGACTCTTTTCACAAATCAGTCCAAGAGTTATCGCAAATTAGTCCTTATCTGATATCTGAAAACCCAAAAAGGCTAAAATCTCCAGATTAACTCCAAATTCAGAATTTCTTCAACAAATCTTCTCAAAATGCTATTTGCCACAAGTTTCTCTTCTGTGCAGATATCAAAATCAAACCCTAAATGCTAGAATTCGAAATCGACAAAACTCAAATCTTACTTTACCCTAATTTACCCTATTTTCAGTTTGTATCAAAAACTATTCAAATGTGTCAAATCTTATCAACTATCTTTGCCAAATGTTTTGTTGAATATATCTGCCAGATTAGTGAAAGCAAATTCAGTTTAAACCTTCCAGAATTCCAGATTTACAGATCAGTCCAAAATTCAAGATTTGAAACTGCAGTTCAGTCCAAATTCGACCAGGCCGTTTACTGTGCGCACGACCAGGGCTCGCCGTGGTTTCCTTGCGCCGTGCACGCTCGCCGCCGGCCAAGCTTCGCCGCACTTGTGACCGTGCATGCCGGTGCGCACGTGTCCTCGCTCCAGCTGGTGCCGTGGCAAGGTCGCTGCTACGTCGACGACCAGCGCCTGCCCCCGCGCACGATCAAAGGCTTTTTGTCAGCAACTCCTCGCCACGTCGCTTTGCCGTGCCAGTACTTGTCGCCACTGCTTGCTCCATCTTTGCAAAGTCCCGATGAACGACAATGTGGACAGTTGCAGTCCTGTCGCTGTCGCAATCACCGTTCTTCGCTGAGTCTTCGCCGCTGATGTTCTTCACGCAATCCATCTCATCACAGCTGCCAATTACTTCGTTGTCTCCTCCTTGCAAGCTTCGCCTGGCCTATTTAAGCACTCCTGTGCTCAGCAGCTCCCTCCACACTTCACCAGAAATCAGCCAAGTCCTGGAATTCCTGTTTTCGTTTTCTTCTCCGGCGAGCCGTCGAGGAGGCTCACGGTGCCAGCTTCATCCGCTGCATCAGCCTTCAAATTAAAGCCATCAATGAGTTCCCCTACTCATTCTCTCTGTATAGTACTATTTAATTGCTCACCGGTGACCCCTAACGCCGGCGATCACCGGAATTGTCAATTGCCCTGTTTCTGTAATGTGGCTCAATCCAGTACAAATTAGCTTTCGATTTTGTAAACAAAATTGATCAGTAAGCCAAATCAAGCAAGCCTGTAAGCTTAGAATCTCCAATTAAACACCATTCGAAGCTTTTCCCTAACCCGAGCTTCACCAGAAACCGGCGATCGTCGCCAGGCTTCTCTGGTGATCCTCCGGTCAATTTGATGTTACCAGAAGCTTTCTTTTACCTCCTAGATACTCTCCAAGTAAGGAATTAAGTTCTTTTGGCCTGTAGCAGAAACCCCCAATTGGCAGTGCTTCTTCTCCGGCGCCGATCACCGGAAAGCTTGTTCCAGCCGTTTCAGCCCAAATCACTTTGTCTTTTAGATGTGCCTTAGCCTCCTGAGAACTTTTGTCTTCTAGCCCGACACCTAGATTGGCCTAGATTGGAAGTTATAGCTTTGCCAAGATTTTGTCCATAACTGATCTAGTGCAGTGTGTTCACCTCAGTTCATCATCAGATTTCTTGCTGTCCAGCCATTTTCAGCCATAGATCCTATTGTAACTATTGTTCCTGTTATCAATGCCTACCTACCAGACAAAGTGGTGCATCATTTGGAGCTCCAGATCAAAAGTTATGCCAAGCCCTAGTTTTTGGCATTATCAGCTCTATGCCAGAGCTTGTCAGCCAGTGGCATTGACCTTGTTTACCCACTTCTAGTTGTCTAAATTGAAAACCACTTTGTCCACTGAATTTGTAGAGTTGTGATCTACATTTTCTTCTACTACCACAAGTTGAGATAACCCCTCTATCATTCATCCACCCTATGTCGATGCTTTGAACCGAATGTCGACCTAAAGACGTTCGCTGTTTTTGAGCGAACCAGTCACAACCTTGATATCATTCTGATATTTTGAGACATTTGGAACCTTGTAAACCTTTGACAGCTAATCTTAACATTGGTTTCCTTAACTTAACCCTAATCAGCCTCTAAACCCAATCATTTCAGAATCATCAAGACTTCATCTTTGCATCATTGCATATAGTATAATAATGTATTGAAAAGATTGTGATTATTGGTTGTTTGTTTGATTGGAGAGCAGATCAAGAGCCCGAGTTCGAGGACTTCACTGCGGATCCGACGTCAACTGCTGTATCTTACGACGCGGAAGGCAAGTCATATCCTTGGTCATCTTGAACCTATAATTTAAATGTTGCTAAAACATAACCTTGAATATAGATAATATTGCATGAGAAAGATTGAGAATGGTTGATTTATGAATTGGCAGTACTAGACTGGTTATCTGTGAAATGTGAAATAAACAAGTTTTGAGCCATGAACTATTATATGTATTTATATATTTATATTCATGAAATAAAACCCCTAGCCGTGACCAGAAAAATGGTATGGATGGCGGAAGCACTGGAGGTGCTAGACTGCAAAGGATATGCAGGCACTGAAGGTGCAGGGTTGTGGATGGTCTGGTCACTGGCATATAAGGACTAGAACCTTGTGTTGTGCGTCTAGTGGCATGAACAACGTGCTAACCGCAAGCCTGGTATGGGACAGGCCTGAACAAGTAATTATGTGGATCGCACATGAAACCCCTGCATGAGATGTGTAGTGATGCACGATAAACACGGAATACGGCTCCCACACATATCACTGAAGGTGATCAAGCACGCTGACCCAGTAATGGGAATAAGCAAAGGGGTGGAGGTTAGGATACAGCCTACCACAACTGTGTCTCGCGGAGAGCCACCGGGTCAGGGGTGAATTGTAAGTGATGCATAACAAAAGTTCTTGTTATCTCCACCTTGCCACTCACACATGGTTGTGAGGAGGGGTCTAATCATTTTGATAGGATGGGCTTGAAAGTGGAATATCTTGCGGGTAAATTGGTACCTCTCTGTAGAGTTAAAAATGTATTCGAATACTCTAAGCTCCCGGGTTTATAGGAGTCTGCTGCGGTGGATTAAATCCACGGAGTGTGACACAAGTACTATTTTCTAAATAAAATGTGTTAAATCAAGATTACCCAAATGACATGTGTTGTCATGATAAGGATACTGCCGTGGGCTGTCGTGTGTCGACGTGTCGCGGTAGTACTATAATCTAGTGAACATGATTGATGATGTTATATTATGAAAAGTGCTGCCATGAGCTGAAATAAGATGAGATGAGAAAGAAAAATATTATTTTATAAATATCCATAATTCTTGACTAGTCTAGGTTCATATCATCACTACTATATGTATCTATTCTTACCTATGACTTGCTGAGTACGTAAGTGCTCACCCTTGCAACATTCAACTCAATAGATGGAGCCTACCTTGATCAAGATGATGGCATGGAGAACTTCTTGGATCCAGAAGGAGGAGCGTCAGTTCCGCCAGAGCCCTGATGTGTGTTGTTCTGCCGTCAACTTCTTTTGTGGGAGGGTCACCTATCTTCTGCTATGTAGTTAAATATTTTGCTAAACCCTGAATGCCTTGTAGGCATTGTAATCCTTTATGTAATATTAAGGCCAGCAGGCCACACTGCTTAATATTTTGTTAGTACTCTGTTGCAATGTAATATACTCCTGTGTTTGACTCATCCTGGGAAGTCAAAGGTTTGTGAGAATGGGACTAGCTGCAGCGAGCTAGGTCTCTATAGGAGTAGTCGTTGTCCCAGTTTCGGGACGCGACAAGTACTTATATTTGTTTGCAGGTTGTAATTATGCCTTTGTGTCGTACACTTTCCTTTTCACAATTTAAGAATATTTTTATTTTTCTATATTTCACAATATAAACCTTACTATAATTCCAATATATTATTTAGTACATGTTTGACTTCTTTATCCTCTATGGTATATCCTCTCACGCCTCCATTTACATTTTTTCCTCACACATCCAAACTTTATATAATAGAGGCATCATTAATTTATTATGATTATTTTCTCTCATTCAATACTCTTAATTCGCATGTGAATAAGAAGTAAACTTATATTATGAATCAAAAGAAGTATTTCAACAATGAATGAATGACTATATAGAATGATGTTATTGCTTGCTTACATGAACAATAACATGGTGTGATGGGCCAATACTTACCTTATCAAATTGTATTTTGCTATCCAATTTTTGTAGTTAGCTGAGATTATTATTAAAATTAACCTAGTAATTTCAAATCACTTTGGAGAGAAATTTTTGTAGTAAGCTATTACTTCTTTCTAAATAGGAAGTATTTGTTAACCCTCCCTCCCCCGTCTATTTGTGTTCTTGTTTATAAACTCATTTCAAACTAAAATCCGTATTAAACTAGTAATGATACTAGCTGATTTTATTTTAGATATACTAGCTGATTCTTACAGTAAGCCATATAATAAGGAAAGACTACGAGGATTTTAAGGTCTTTGGCATTTATTATGGACAAGCGTTGGATGAGTGCGGCTAGGTAGAAATCAAACACTCAGTCACTAAATCAAATACAATGCTACTTTATGTGATTCTTTTGATTGAAACTAATGATAATTAAATGTAGGTACTCAACTGAATATAGCCAAGGCATAAAGGACTTCATAGAGTTTGCTTTTGCAAATTCTGCAAAAGCAAATGAAATTCTCTGCCCTTGTAGAAAATGTGTGAACTGTGTTTGGAGAGAAGCTGAAGTTGTTTATGAACACTTGATTTGTGATGGGTTTTTAGAAGGATACACCAAGTGGATATTTCATGGTGAACAAACATCATTGCACAGGACAAACAAGAAATCTAATATAGAAAATGTTCCTAATATGGATAGTGAGCCGCAGCTAGATGAGATCACTGAAATGATTCATGACATAGGATGTGGATACCAAGAAGTTGGTGATATAGGTGGTGATGGTTCCGATTCGGAGGATCAAGATGTAGATGTTGAGACATTCTATAGGTTAGCAAGTGATGCTAGTCAAGAGCTCTACCCTAGGTGCAAACTCACAAAGCTACAATTTATTGTGAGGCTCTTCACATAAAATTCCTAGGTGGATGGAGTAACAGTAGCTTTGATTTGTTATTAGACTTACTGAAGGAAGCATTTCCAAAGAATGCCACAATGCCAAAAAACTTCCATGATGCAAAGAAGATGGTGAGAAGTCTCGGGTTGGGTTATGAGAATATTGATGCATGTGAACATGACTGTATACTATTTCGGAAAGAGCATGCAAATATAGACTCATGCCCAAAATGTCGAACTTCCAGATGGAAGATAGAAAAGAAGAGCCTTGATGGGAAGCGAATACACAAAATTCCTAGAAAGGTTCTTCGATATTTTCCACTTAAAAAGAGGCTCCAGAGACTGTATATGTCATCAAAGATAGCAGCTGATATGAGATGGCATAGTGAAGGGCGCACTAGAGATGGGTTGATACGCCATCCAGCTGATTCTCCCGCTTGGAAGGATTTCGACCACAGGTACCCAGACTTCAGTTCTGACTGTCGCAATATTAGGCTGTGTTTGGCAACAGATGGTTTTAATCCTTTCCGAAGCCTAAGTTCATTACATAGCATATGGCCTGTTGTCTTGATTCCCTATAACCTTCCACCATGGATGTGTATGAAGCAACCAAATTTTATCCTCTCTCTGCTTATTCCTGGTCCTAAAGCTCCTGGAAATGATATTGACGTCTACCTTCAACCTTTGATCGATGATTTGTTAGAGATGTGGCATGGTGTCAAAACTCGTGATGCATCATCTGGTCAATGGTTTCAATTGCGTACCGCCTTGTTCTGGACTATTACTGATTATCCAGGATATGGATATGTATCTGGACAAGTTACTTCTGGTGAGGTTGGATGTGTTGTTTGCCATGCAAATACTTGCTCACTTTGTCTTAAAAATGGTAAAAAACATTGCTTCATGGGACATCGTCAATTCTTGCATTCTTGTCATGAATTTAGAAATGATAGTGAGTCATTTGATGGTACCAAAGAGTATAGGGAAGCCCCAGTTTCTCTTTCTGTATATGATGTTATAGAACAAACAAAAGATGTAAAAAATGATTTTGGGAAGGACCCAACAGGGAAAAGACCATCCCGAAAGTGTAAGGGTAAGGATGGTGAACCAAAAACTATTTGGAAAAAACAACCAATATGGGTGCAATTGCCCTATTGGAAGGATATTTTGTTGCGGCATAATCTTGATGTGATGCATATCGAGAAAAATGTTTGTGACAATATAATTAACACATTTTTGGATATTGATGGCAAATCAAAAGACAATTTGAACACTCTCTTGGACCTCCAACTGTTAGGTATCAAGAAAGATCTGCATCCTATCTCAGTAGGGGACAAGTTCTATTTACCTCATGCATCTTACTCATTGAGTTCTGCAGAGAAAAGAATGTTTTGTGAAGTATTAAAAGGAGTTAAATTTCCAGATGGATATGCAGCTGATATACGAAGTCATGTAAATGTTCATGATAAGAAGATAATTGGGTTAAAAAGCCATGACAGTCATATTCTTTTAGAACACTTGCTTCCATTGGCTGTTAGAAGGATACTACCAGACAATGTTAGTATTGCATTGATTCGTGTAAGCAACTTCTTCAAGAAAATATTTTCTCCTGTAATTAATGTAACTGATATGGAGAGATTAGAGTCTGAAATTTCTGAGACCTTGTGCCTTCTTGAAAAAATATTTCCGCCATCATTTTTTGATGTTATGGTGCATTTAATGGTCCATCTTCCTACTGAGGCAAGGATTGCTGGCACTATCCAGTACCGCAATATGTATCCCATAGAAAGGTATATTAATTCCATAGTAGAAGGCTCAATTTCATTAGACTGTTATTAATATTTTCATTAATTAATTATTTCAAAACTTTTATAGATTTTTGATGAGGTTGAAGAGCTATGTTCGAACTAGAAGTCACCCAGAAGGATCAATTGCGGAAGGTTATATATTTGATGAGAGTATGACATTTTGCTCTCGTTATTTGCATGGTTGTGAGACTAGATTTAATCGGCCGAGTCGAAATGATGATGCACAATTCAATACCTTGTCAACTGGTACCACATACTTGAACAACATAGGTCGCGGTTTGACTGGCAAGTGCACTATTACGTTGGACCATAAAACATGGATTCAAGCTCACAGATATGTCTTATCTAATTATGAGCATATTGAGCCATATTTGATGTATGTTCTCTAGCTAATTTTTTATTAAATGTTATTAAATTAGTTCAAATATATATTTTATAATATCTTACATTCAAAAAATATTTGCAGAAAACATTTGGGGTATCTTTCATCTATTGGTCATCAAAGGATTCATGAGAGAGAGCGTATACATCATGCAACATTTCATGAGTGGTTTAGATTGCATGTAAGTTCATAAACAACAATTTTAGTTAAATACATATTTCAATGTTTTTTTTATTAATCGTATAAATAAATTTTTCTAGGTGAATGAGTTACTATCAACTGGGGAAGATGTAGGAGAAGAGATTCAGATACTAGCAAGTGAGCCTTTTATGGTCGCAACAAAATATAACAGTTATTCAATAAATGGATACAATTTTCATACAATATCTTATGATGAGGGCAGATCAGTTCAGAGTAGTGGGGTAGCTATTGTTGCAAAAACTTGTAGTTTTTCTAGTTCAAAGGATCAAAATCCACAAATAGGAGATATAACATACTATGATGTCATAACTGAGATACTTGAGTTAGATTATCGTCGAAAGGGTAATGTTGTTCTCTTCAAATGTGATTGGGTTGATGTTCTCAGAAAGGACAAATGGGTTAAGAAAGATAAATTTGGGATTACGACAGTGAACTTCAAGCATTTAATTAATACGGGGGAAAAATTATCAGATGAGCCATATATTTTAGCATCACAAGCTACTCAAGTCTATTATGTTGAGGATCCTATCGATAAAGACTGGAAAGCTGTCATTGAGTCAAAGCCAAGAGACCTCTATGACATGTCTGCGGAGGAAGAAATTGAAAATACAGTGGTAACTGACAAAGTTAGTGAAATCTCTGAGTTGAATGTTGGTGCTGAAATAAATCTTCCAGATGGCAACAATAATTGTGTTAGAACAAACATTGATGGTATACTTGTTGAGAAATCTCCACCTCAAATGGGGAAGTAAGATGCTATTCATTGAATGTGTTGTTTATGTCTATGTTTTTTTATTTTTTCGTCTAATATTGTAAAATTTTATTGTAGCCGTAAAGATGCAAAACGCAAGAGGAAGAAATAATGGAGTTATGCGGAGTGAGTATGAAGAGTTACGGCAAGCAAACATTGAAAGAAACAATGAGGTATTGAGAGCATTGCGCTTGCCTATACGACTTCCTGGAAATGAAATGAGGGAAAATGTCTTGAGACCATCTACAAGAACTAAAAAGGTTATTTGTTTTACCTGATGTGTTGCTAATTTCTGTTTCTAAGAACTATTTTGTAATTATCTCCCAATATGATGCATGTTGATTATGTCATAGCACATCAATGATCAGCCTGTAGTTCCCCATCAAGAGCCATCACAACGTCAAAGGCATATCACTAGCAATGAACGTATTGAAAATGAAGATCCTGACGGCATTTCTATGGAAGAACAACAACTTGGTGATAATGAAGATGAAACATTGAATATAGGTATATTTAAGTATAGTTTTGCATTATTTTGCTCTCTTTTTTATATCATTGGTTATTATTTTCAATTGCATATTTGTGTAGAGCAAACTCATACAGGTCAAAAAAATAAAAGGAAGGGACGAGGACCCACTACCAAGCATGACATATGGAAGCGAAGAAATGAACCAAAAATTCATGTTAACCATAATATGAATAATCAACCAGTTGGTGATCAAGCTTCACCATTAACCAACTTTATTTCTACAATAGTGAGATCAGGAATACCACTTTCCTATAAAGATTGGAATGAAATTGATGCAGATAAAAAGGAATCTGTTTGGGCTACTGTAAAGGTACATTTGTATACTACTTAGAGTAAAAAGTCTAAATTAATTTACTCTCATTTCAGCCTTACATGTATATTTTAATAGAACTGAGATATGCTTCAATAGCTCCTCTTACTATACATAGCACTGAATAATTTTTCTTCTAATTAAGGGTGAAAATATATATGTGGAGCTTTGCAATTTATTATTAGATGTGTCATTCTAATATGAAGAGAGAGTTTGATTCTATATTTTATTTTTTACTTGCATTTTGAATTTTACTTCATAAATTGGATAGCATTCCTTTATAGTTATTTAAAATCATCAAAAATAGTAACTAGTGACAAGTTTTGTAGGCTCATGGTCTATGTATTCCATAGACATGTATAGTACAATAGTATATAATCATTGACAACTTGATAATTTTGTAGGAATTTTTTGATGTTCATGATGACCTTGAGGATTGGGTTTTACAAAAAGCGGCAGTGAAATGGAACGATTTCAAATGTGAAATAAAGAGGAATTATTTTGATGAAACAAAAACTGATGAGGAACTTTTTTTTATGAAGATTGATTCTAGAGTACCTAAAACAGATTGGATGTGGCTTATAGAGCATTGGAGAGCTCCGAAAAGTCAGGTAAAACTTCTTTATAAATGATTCTTAATTACAAATTAAATATATTTTATGCAATTAATTATATTCTCATCTTATAGGCTCTAAGTAAAATTGGAAAAGCAAACAGTGCAAAAATGACAATGACACATACTGCTGGAAGCAAGAGTCTTGCTCGGATTGCACATGATATGGTATTAAATGTCTTAATATTTATTTCTACTTTCTTTAGATAACTAATTGTCAATATTAATGGAAGTGCAGTCCAAAGAGCTGGGTTATATGCCCGCTAGACATGAAGTTTTTATCAAAGCACATACCCATAAAAATGGAGTTCCAGAAAAAGGAGCTGAAGACATAATTGTAAGTGTCATTGAAGGGTTACATGTATTGATAATCAACGATCAAATGTATATATATATATATATATATATATATATATATATATATATATATATATATATAAATATGAGCTTTATCTAATTTTCAGAAAACAATTGCGGAGACATGTGCCAACAAGCCAGAACTCGCTAAAAAAACCATAACAGAAGGAGATCTATTTTACCATGTCTTTGGAAAAGAAAAACGCTCACGTGTACGTGCTATTGGTTTGGGCCCTACTCCTCAAGACTTAAAGATGCCGGGGGTACAAAAGTATTCATGCACTAAGCTTCAACTAGCTAATGCAGCAAGGATAAGACTTCAAAATCAGAATAATCTTTTGATAGAGAGGCTAGATAAAATGGAGAGTGAGAGTGTGGGAAACAAAGAGCAATTGACACGGATGGAAAAAGAAATTGAAGAATTGAAGCAAATGCTTGCTTCACAGGCTATGCAAAATATAGATAATGATTACAATCAGAGATCTAAGGGTCATGTGCAGGTGATTTTTTTATATGTGTTCTTTATAATATTTAAGCAATAATATACATATGGTTATTTACTGAATTGCTCAAATGTTATGTACTAATTGCTGTAGGACACGGGAGACGAAAGTGATGGTTGTTCTATAGAGTCATATGCAGGTGAAAATAGGGTTCCACGAAACGTAAGTTTACATTTTATTATTTTACCTCAAAGTTGTACCTAACCTAACAATACTTAGACTATCAACTTATCCTTAATTTTTTTATGGATAATGCAAAGGAGAGTTGGTAAGACACATGATGTACCACGCTATAGGCATGAGGAGGTAATAGTTGCTAGTTAATTATACTCTATTGAATTTGGATGCTCATTATTAAGGTAACCATGGAGCTTATATGCAATTCTATTTGATCTTTAGGGAGGAAAGGAAGTTATTTTGATTTCTTTTATGAGGCCATATGTTCCTGTTGCTAAGGGTACCCTTCAAAGGGCATCTCGAAGTGTAATAATTGGTGACACACCTCTTGGGCCCGAGTGTTGTGAGGTGGTTGTGAACTATGTGTTGAAAAGAGATGCTCCATTGTTACGTCCATATGGAAATGTTAGAAAAATGTCTGATGCACTTGGACGATCAATTGCATGGCCACGTGAAAAAGTAATCTATTCTATCTAGTATAATTACTCTTATTTACTTACTAATACCATCTAAGTAAACAAACTATGAACTTTTACTTGTAGATCCAAGATGATACTACAATAGGTGGTGGTCCATCTCGTGTTCTAGGTATATATAATTCTAACCTGTTATTTACCTGGTTAGTTACTATTTTTCCATTTGTCTTGTTTTGTTATTAATAAAACAATGCTTACAGGTGAAAGGGACAAGAGAATTAGTTGAAACTAAGTGGAAATACTTAATAATTTTATAAAGGTGAGGTGTTATCAACACAATCCACATGTTATTCATTTTTTAAATTTTAAGTGTATGTTAATTGTGCTTTGAACTAGTAGCTCACTTTCATATGATTAATTTATTTTATCAAGTGTATGCAAGTCATGTCAACCAACACAATTTTCTCATTCGCATAAGCAACAGCTTGTACTTGTTATACAACAATCGACCAACCATCTTTTATTATAATTGTCATATGTTTTATATGTTGCTTAAAGCAAAAGTTATTGATTTGTATATATTTATCTCAAGGCTATTGTAATCAATATCTTTTCTTTTGCAGGTGGTTTACAGTAAGATGTTAAAATCATATGAAGTGATGAAGATATTTTACGTCATAAGAGGAGTTTGAAAGTGGAATATTTTACTTTTGATAGTTATAGTTGGAACAAAATATATAAAGTTAGGAATATTATATATGGGCATACATTTGGTGTAAAGAATTCTTAAGTGATATTTTTATCGCAATTATTTCAGAGATTCTATATCTATTTTGTTTGGTTTTGTCAATTGAATAATTTGTTACCATTACGAATCTTGTCAATGGCTATATAAAGCAAAGAATTCAATAAAATGTGGTGTGATTTCTGTTAGGATAGTGCATATTATAATTTTAGTTGTAATATTGTTGCTTAATTACTAACAAAAATATATTTAAAATTAATTATTGACACAATTCCTAGCGGTAAATTTACTACAAATAATTCACATATTTAAATTTGATAGTCTAAATTCTCAATAACAGATCAGCTGGTAATAATTTATTTCAAATAGTTGTACAGCTTGTAATAATGTATTACAAGTGGACATACAGGTGGGAAAAGTTCAAACTTTCCAAGCGACCTACAGTTGAGAATACTCTTTGCCACCGGATCTATAGCTAGGAAAAATATTTCAAATAGTTATACAGCTTGGAATAATGTATTACAAGTGGACATATAGGTGGGAAAAGTTCAAACTTTCCAAGAGACCTATAGCTGGGAATAATATATTACAAGTGGACATACAGGTGGGAAAAGTTCAAACTTTCCAAGTGACCTACAGCTGGGAATACTCTCTGCCACCGGATCTACAGCTGGGAAAAATATTCCAAATAGTTATACAGCTTGGAATGATATATTACAAGTGGACATACAGGTGGGAAAAGTTCAAACTTTCCAAGTGACCTACAACTGGGAATACTCTTTGCCACCAGACCTACAGCTGGAAAAGATATTCCAAATAGTTATAAAGTTTGGAATAATATATTACAAGTGGACAACCTACCGCTGAGAATACTCTTTATCACCAGACCTACAGCTGGGAAAAAATATTCGAAATAGTTATACAGCTTGGAATAATATATTACAAGTGGACAACCTACCGCTGAGAATACTCTTTGCCACCAGACCTACAGCTGGGAAAAAATATTCTAAATAGTTATACAGTTTGGAATAATATATTACAAGTGGACATACAGGTGGGAAAAGTTCAAACTTTCCAAGCGGTCTACAGCTGGGAATACTCTTTGCCATTGGACCTACAGCTGGGAAAAAAATTACAGCTGGGAAAAACTTTTCACAGCACCTTTTCGCCCAGCTGTAGCAAACCTTATTCCCAGCAGCTAAAGTATTGGGAATACTGGCTTTTGCCAGCTGCTCAACTACTAGCATTGAAGTACCATCTTATAGTGTTTGTGAATACAATATTTACTATTTGTGAGCTTTATTTAAATCTCAACCTTCTCAATTGATGGTACTTTATGGTTTTGAATGCATTAGTTAATTGCCATGCCTTATTGTTTCTTTGAGTTAATGCTCAGAAGTCTAGTATGTTATTGAAGAAGCGCTAAAGCGTATAGTAGTCTCTAGTGAGTTGCAGTTGTGCTTGTTGTTGAGTTGTGGTCGTGAGGAATTGGGGACTGATTAGTGTTTGTTTGGTACTCGTTGATTGATGATACTCGTCGTAGGTTGTGTTCGATGTTAGTTATCTGCACTGCCTCGCGTGCGATTGCTACACGTTTTCTCTCTATTGCCTGTATTTTCGAAACACTAGTATAGATCGAACACTAGTGAGGTCGTGAGCTTTTCACCTCTTTCTTTCTCTGTATTTCTTCTGACATTTTCTCCCTCTTTCTCTCGTCTATTTTAGTTTTATTATTCATCGATTTAGTTTACTTCATATACGATTTTGCTTCTTTAATCCCTGAGGAAAGAATGATAGAATACTCGTCCACTGCATCGTCCTCGTTCTCTTGTGAGACGGTCTAGGCCAGTATCAAGTCACCGCATCCGTAGTACCTCCAGCCATATGTTGCATCTTCTCAGGACCAAAGTTTTTCTGCTATCTTGTTGTAGTGGCATAATAGCAATGGTTCATATATTTTGCCAAATCTTTCTATGGACGACAAACTGGACGAAGCCATTTAGATCCTGGACAACGACTTAACTAAACCCGAAACGCACCTCCCAAACCCTAAACCCTGGATCTAGCATGCAAATATGATAAGTTCTAAAGCTTAATGTGCTGATAAAATGTAAATCTTTGTACTATATATGTGTTTAAAATATTTGACCTACAAATATGCTAAGTTGGCAACAAAATTGAGATGAAGACTCCTTCCTCTCACTTTCTTTCTCGTTTTCTTTTTCTTTTCCTTCCTCTCACTTTCTTTTCTTTCTCTGTTTTCTTCTTCCTTTTTCTTCCTTTCTCTTTTCTTCTTCTAGTTACCTTTTCCCTTCCTCGATAGATTTGTGCTATTAGGAGTTAGTTAAAGAGTCACTTTTTAGTTGTTGGCTAGTTGCACAACTGAAAATGCGCTTCTCAATCGCTATCTGACCTGACGACTTAAAACTCACGTGACAATGAATTGGGTCAATACGGCACGATGCCCTACACTAAGTCATCAATCGCGGGCTAGGCAGCCACCCAGGGACAAAAAGCTAGTTTACAGTTTTTTTTTCTTTTTTAGAGATATGGTTATAAAATTTGATTTTTCAATGAGGTATTTTAAAAAAATTCTCACATGTGTTCAGCCCCACAGCCTCTCCCACACCTCTGACCTATAAAAACCCGAAAACCCTCCTCTCTTCCTCCTCATCGTCATGGCGGACAGGAGCAAGGCGCTGGTCGCGGCGCACGTGGCGCGGCGGAGGCAGAGGTGGGAGGTGGACTTCGCGCGCTTCTTCGCGATGCCGCAGCGGGGCCCCTCGTCGCCGCCCCCTCCGGGCCTCCGCCACCTGCCCACCGGCAAGCTCCGGCGCCCCGGGACCTGGCTCCCCGCCGCCGCCCCCGCCTCTCTCACCGTCTCCCGCCCCCACCCCGCTGCCTCTCCCGTCCTCTCCGTCTTCATCGGAGACGTCCTCTTCGTACCCCCCTCGTCCTCCTTACCGCTTCTCGCTACTTGTTGTGTGCCCCCATTTCATTGTTTGGGTGTATGTGTGTGTTAGATTATGGAAGCATTTGGATTGGGAGATGCGGTTGGGATTGGGCGCAGCGTTTGTGTAGGCTGTGGTGTTTAGGGTTTTTTATGTGTGCAAGTCCACGCGTTTTGTAATTTGAGTTGGTTAGTGGGATTTGTGTTGGTGCTGGACTTAGATCCACTTATTGATGTTTTTTGTCTGTTCTGTTTGCTATAGTGATTTAATCGAACATATGTAGGTGTCTGGTTGTTTTGCATGCGAGCAATTGGTGTCACGATGTGGCTCTTGGAGTGTTCGTCCTAGATTCAAGAATCACGCTGTACCATCGGAGTTTTGCGTGTATGCACGCTTGTCTGGTCATAATATGCTTATAATTTCTGTATGAATGAGGGGTGCTTTTAGGCTGATGAGCGATGTGTTGGACTGTTGTTCTCTGAGCTGGTTTGGATGTTTGTGCGATTATGTTGTTTTGATTCTTATTAGGTTTCCTTAATTATTGTTGGTCGACATGGGTTTATCCTGCTGTGAATCATCCTGATTCTGCCTGTGCTGGATTTGGAATGGTCTAGAGTTTTGGCAAACTTTGCTGGTTTTGTTTGATTGTTTTTCTTTTTCCAGCTATTTTTGATGTCAATCACGTTTTAATATTAAGTTCTGCAACTCAATGATTTGCCCTGAGAAACTCGGTAGCTTTTGCATGTCTGTGTCCATTGTCTGTTTATAGTCCCTCGATGAATTAGGATGCTTTAATGCAATCAAATACTTTCATGGGTCGTTCCATGGTGTTTTGGATACAAAAAGGGGTTGGTGATTTAATCCATTGGGTATCCTTAATGTATAAGTGGAAATGGGCATGTAAGTTCCTTTAATTGAAACTGAATTGTATTAGCTGACTTGTTTTGTTTATTCCCACGGTTTGTGCTATGGTATTATCTCCCAAGGAAATCTTGAAAAATCCTTTGGCCACCAGATTGAGACATTATTGTCAAATCATTTGGTCATATAAGTGAGGTAAATGTTGGTTAGTCCTTAGTATTCCAATGTTCTGCTACGTTATTTATAATCAACTTTTACATAATCCAATGTATATTCTTTTTATTATATTGGAGATTTGAGGACATTTTGTTATGAGTAATGGGTTCTTTTTTTTTTTTTTTTTTCATTATAGGTTCTCTTTTGTACTTAGCTACTTTGTATTGTTCTTTTTGCTTATGTCCCAGGAGGAGCACTTTGTGTCCATCCTCAACTTCTCATGGCCTCAGGTTACATGTGTGACACAATGCCCAATTCGAGGGAGCAGGGTGGTGTTCATGAGCTTTTGTGATAAGTCCAGGCAGGCAAGTTCTGTTTTACTATCAAATATGATTGTACCGACTAGTTAGTTTAATGAATGAGATGATTTTTCAGTATTACACTTTGATCTTGTAACCTACATAAATCTGTACAATTGTGAGTCTTCAGATTTGTCAGATTTGGTTCATAACGGATTGTAATGTACACATAATTGCTTTGGTGATCACAAGTGTTTATACTCTGTTGCTCTGCAGATCCAGAAGTTTGCTGTACGTTTTCCACAACTCAGTGATGCAGAATCATTTTTAAATTGTGTGAAGGTGCAATATCCTATCTTTCTTGTACTAATTTTCTGTGTCTCTCTCTACAGTTATTTGGCCTTTCATGCCATATGCCATGTATGAAACTTTTAATTATTTCTTGGTTTTTTGTGCATTAATCTTCTATTAAATCCTTTAAATTTTCAGTGATGCTTGAAAAAGAAAAACACCTGGTTATGTCAAAAATGGATAGTTATAGGCATCTATGAATTTTATAATTAAATACATTTGTCATCATATATTATACACCAACATCTTTGTTTGGTTGAATGGTTGTACTTGTATGCTATGCATGTCAGCTCACCACATGTAAATGAAAAGGTTGTACTGTCTATACAACATGAAAAAGTTATATTTTCCACAAAAAATGTTTTCCTCATCATCGAGAAACTCTTTTCTTCTCTAGCATGTAAGGTTATATTACTTCCATTTCCCAAAGGACTGTTAACAGTTGCCGATCCATGATACATACAATATGGGGAGATGACACAGTATTGTTTTCCTAAAGAAGTTTCTGCACATTTGCTATTTTTTTTTTGGATCTCTGTGCTTCAAAATTTGAAGTGTTTATCTATTTCTTCAGCAATGTGAAGCTGCAAACCTACCTACTTGAACATGTAATGACTAGTAGCACGACATGTTAACTGGCTCATACCATTTATCACGCTTTCGATATTCTAGTTTCTTACCTGCATTGGTGTTGCCCTGATTACTTGATATGAAATTACAGTAGTTTACCGTCCCTGCATAATGAATTGAAGTGTGCTGCAGATCTTCTTTGACGGATCAGACAAGGAGATGACATAATGTGTGGATTTTCTTTGTTTGTTTGGGGTTGGTGGGTGGGGGGAGGTTCCTATCAAGTTTGTCGAGCACTAACTTCATTTCTTTGATCAATTACAAAGCAATGCTCGGGAGACACTGTGGATAGCATATCATCTGGAAGTGACTACGTGTGCAAGGATTCATCAGCATCTGAATATATTGCTTCTAATGGACTTCCCAACGGGTAAAACACTTTTGGGTTTTGATGTTAATGAGGCATATTTGCCTTAATACATCGTATGCTCTGTGTAGGCATGATAAGGGGTCAAGCTTTGTGGAGCCAGCTTCATATTACAGGATAGCAGTACCACCATTGGACCACAATGAGGAAGCAGACCAGTGTGCTCTTGAACCTCTCCATACTAACAACATAGAGAACATCTTCTCTAGTTTCCCTGCAAGTTTCACTGAAATGCTGACAAATTTTTCCAATGAGTGTGAAAAAGGTAAGTTCCCATTGGATAATTGGTGGCACAATATTTTTCTTTTTTTAAATATACCTTTCTTTGATTTTATGTTGGATAACTATTCTCAACAACTATTCGGGCATACAAATCAGATGCAGAGGAACCCTATACTGGAACAGACAATTCTCATCAAGTGGTAGTGTTGTGCCTATTTGTCAATCTTGCAAATCATTTTTCCTTAGAAAATGTTCTTTAGATTTGTAAATGTTTGCAGGTGCACACAATGGATTCTTCTCTTGATGGCAGTATGAATAATCTCAACTTCATTTGCCTCTTACTCAACTCAATGTATGTGTTTTTTCCCTGATCCATCAACAATGCTTATTGTAACTACTGCAGTTGCTGATAAAGAAACAGTTGATGGCAAAGAATCTGTCAAAGAAACAGGTGCTGTCAAAGAAACTGGCAAAGAACCGGGTGATGTTATGGCACGGATGAAGGTAATTTGTCTCTTTCAATTGGTTGCTTCTAATAAATAGCACAAGATTGGTTGTTCTAGAGTTGCATGTTCTAACATTTTATGTTTTGCTACAGAAGTATATGGCCGATGACTCCTTTCATGGTATGTTATATCTTGCTCTCTTCCCTCAGGAAAAGAAAACTCAATTCACTGAGAAAATTGTGTTTGTTCATAGCATTTTCTATTTCTAATACACGCTCTGTTGGAAACCCATATCATGAATCATTCCTATTTCCCATAGATTGAAGTTTTGTTTTGCTTGCTTCTATTGATTCAATGATTTTCCTTTCCCTAGATATGTTGTTCAAGCTTGAGAGAGTCATTGATGAACTGGGTGGTGACCTATCGCTGTAGATAGCAAAACCTCTTCTGTGCAGTACTGCAGTGGGAAAGCCTTTACCTGCTTCTGTTCATATATATATATATATATATATATATATATATAGTTAGTAATAGTTCAAGTGTCCTTTGCAGCTGCTGCTCCTATATAAAACACCTACTCTTATTCCTGTAAAACTAAAATCTAGACGAAAGGGTTAGCAAGCAATATGAAGCACCTACAAGACACTACCACAGAAAACATCAGACCTTTTGTTCTCTTTGCTGCTTGTTGTAAATGGCATCTAAGTTGAGGATATGCTCTATGTATCTCTTGATGTGTACTTGCTGTTTGTTGTGTATGGATCTCTCTGATTTGTGTTTGTCAAAGATCACATCTATACCTGTGCTTATTCTGTGGGTGCTTCTATCTAAAACACCTACCCTTATTCCTGTAAAACTACAATCTAGATGAAAGGGTCAGCAAGCAATACGAAGCACATACAAGAAACTACTACAGAAAAAATCAGACCTTTGTTCTCTTTGCTGCTTGTTGTAAATGGCAACTAAGTTGAGGATATGTTCTATGTATCTCTTGTTGTGCACTTGCTGTTGGTTGTCTATGGATCTCTCTGATTTGTGTTTGTCAGATCACATCTTTGACTGTGCTTATTCTGTTGGGGCTTCAGCACTGTTGGGTTTCGCAATTCTGCGACCCGTCTAATGCTAGTGCATCTGGTTCTTGACATAGGCGGGCAATCGGTCTTGGTGCGAAGATTATGTTGTCTGTAGAAATGTGTTCCGTGGTGCTGAGGCGGAGCCGGCCGCATCAGTCTCCGCAGAATCAGTGGTCAGCCAGGAGAATGGAGTGCAACGTCAACGCTGACGAAGTTTGTTTCTGGGATGTAGGAACGGTGTGGATGGCAGCGCGTCAATTTGCAAGGATCACGGCGGAGCAACGTGCTGCCCCATGCTCGGGTGCGCCAGACATGCACGTGATGCCACAGCCGTCTTGGTACTTTCTTCTTAAGGCAATAGAACTGTCGGATGACAGCGGGAGCCCAGCAAGGGGCGGAAGGAGGGTCCTGGCTTTTCCCTTCCCCAGCCGTACGTGCATTCTTCTTCAGGCAGCAGAACTGTCGGATGACAGCGGTTGTCGGGCAAGCGGTGGAAGGAAGGTTCTGGCTTATCCCTCTCCCAGCCGTCCGTGCATTCTTCTTCAGGCAGCAGAACTGTCGGATGACAGCGGGTGGTCGGCAAGCGGTGGAAGGAAGGTTCTGGCTTGTACCTCTCCCAGCCGTCCTTGCATTCTTCTTCAGGCAGCAGAAGTGGCGGATGACAGTCCGGTGGTGGTGTCTGGCTTATGAGGAAACGCAGAGGTGCATTGTGATGGCCGATGGTGTGGACATGTTCTGATGCTTGTTCTAAATTAACATTTCTGTTTATATAATCAAGGAATAAATAATATGTTCGAACTGTTCTAACGTTTCTTTATGCATGGAGGTAATCTTTAAGAATTTTTCAGCTAATAGAGACCATCTTAATTTAGATATTGCTGACAATCTGCAAGGATGAGAATAAAAAAGAGGTATGGTTAAGGTAATCACAATATTTACATACAAAAAAAATTTATAAAAAAGACAATCTTAAAAAAGTGACGACATAAATTAAAAAATACGAAAACTTAAAATAAGAAAACACGACAAAGTAAAAAAATGTGATGACCTAAAATAATAAAATTCGACAGACCTAAAAAAGATACGAAAAAATTAAAAAAATATGACAATCTAAATTAAAAAAATGTGACAACATAAAAAAATGTGTGAAAAAATGAGACAACTCGTCTTGGTCAAAGATGATATTTATGAGTATCATACATGAAAAGTCTAAAACTATAATCTGTTTTAGTCCATGACATATAAGCTGTGTACTGGACAAACAAATATGTTCAACCACGACCTATTCTAGTTGAAATGCTATACTCAAATTGCCTTCGGGAACATATATTCGACTATGGCCTGTCCTATTTGAAATATTATACACAAGTCCTCCCTGATTGAAGAAACTATGTACGAAGATCTCTGATCAGAATGTCAGTTACTTTTGACCAAGGATACATCAACACCCTAGGATCACCACAACGCGATGGTTCCACAGTGAAAGAAGTTTCGTATCAAACCGATTAGAACAAGATCTTCAAAAACCGCCAATACAACTGCATAATGAGTATGACTGGCAACAATCGCTAGTAACTGACAGTTAATAACCACTCTTGTATAATCATAAAAAGGGGAATGATGTAAGGGCTTGAGGGATTGAAATATTTTTCCTCCTTGTATAGGCACATATTTTCCAAGAACAATCAAACACCACACAAGACGTTAAGTTATTACTCGATTCATCGAGGACCTGAATCTGTCTAAAAAACTCCCTCGCACCTCATCATTGTGTTTGATTCTTTTTATTCTTCACAAAATTTGTTTTCAGTAAGATCGATGACTGATTCGCCGATCATCAATAGTTGGTGCTATTTGTGGAGACCGTAGACTTCATAAGTTTCCAACCAGTTCTCTATGATGAACACAATGTGGGGTCATCTCCTTGTTACTATGAGGAGAATGATTTCAAGCTTGATTTTGGTAGACCTGAAGATGAATTTGTCTTTAACTTTGATGAAGAGGGCAATATTATTTTTGACATCGGAACTGATCGCGACACAATTAAGCCACCACTGTCGACGATTGGAACTCTGGATTCCTCTGTCGATCTTATGCAAGAAAGTGAGTTAGAAGATATGAGGCCAATCAGACAGATTCTCAAGACGTTCAAGGTATCAATGAATCTAAAGGTACGGAGAGCCAGAATTATCTAGGTTCGGATTCCCTTTAAGCTGGGTATTAGTCCTACGTCCTGTGCAATTGACTATATGGAAAAAAGAGTTACAGAGAGGTGGTTACAAAGTGTAGCTAGTTAATTCTATCTTTGCTAAGCCTACTCTTCTATTTGCGATCGATTCACCCTCGATCCCTCCCTTGAAGGCCTTCTTATACTTGCTGAAGAGGTTGTCGGTTGTTCTCTTGAGGGCACGCCCCACGATCTCTCCTAACAGCCCCGGAGTAATAGCTATGAGGTCGTGGGTGTGGTAGTTGCCGTAGATCATGGGTACGTGGCGGTTTGGCAGTCTTGACTCGGTCGTCGTGGTACTGCTTTACCGTTTTAACCTTCTTTGACAGTTACCTTGTCAGGGACTTATGATTATCTCGAGAATTACCATAAGGATCATGATGAGGTAAAATTCAAGGGTGATCATGTAGTACTACGATCACGGCGCTAAAATTGGTTCTTGTATGCACGAGAGAGGATGGTTGTAGGGACTATCTCTGCGACCACACTGTCCTCGGATACAACATAAAACATAGGTTTTAAGATAACGAATGTCTTAATTTTGCGTGAAATGAATATAATTTTTGAGTTATATCTAGAATGCCCTTGGATTATCTAACGTTTTTCCTTCTGGCCTATGGTGACCATAAGGAGGGCCGCCGCTACAGTCATGTGTGACCATATGGCGCTATCGCGACCATGGAGACCTAAAAATAGCTAGCAATCCTCGTCAACCACCAATTGGTGGTGATTTTGATCACCACATGATTTAATCGGCTAACAAACTGTCATCAACCAACAGTGATCCCGATCACTAAAAGGTTGGGTTCATGGAGGTAGGACCTCCAAAAAATGATAACACTAACCTCAACCTTGAATCCAGTTCAGGGGCTGAAAAGATGTGACGAGGATTGTTAGCTATGCTTAGACTCCCATTGTTGCGCATACACCTCCGTGGTTGCGCACAACACTCCATGGTCGCAAAAACCTTTCTATGCTAGCAGAAGGCCTAGGAAAGAGATATCGAGTAATCCAAGGATGTTCTGGACATAGCCCATCAATCATATTTATTTCTTGCAATTTTAGACATTAAACTCTATGGATCTTAAACACTTATTATCATAAATTCCATAATTTTATGTTGTATCCGCGGACACCATGATTGCAAAGGCATCTCCTTACGACCATACTCTCTCGTAGATACAAAGCTTGGTATCAACATGTAGTCACAGAGGTACGTGATCACTCTCCACGTCAACCATGCCTTGATCCTTATGACTATTTACGAGATAATCATAAGTCCCTGACAAGGTAACCGTCGAAGGAGATTACAATGGTGAGGTAGTTCCACGACGCCAAGTTAAAGCTGCCTAAATTGCCACATAACCACAATGTATGGCAACCACCACATACCTACAACCCATAGCTACCACTATGAGGCAGTTGTAAGCAGTCGTGGGACGTGTCTCCAGAAAGACAACCGACGATCTCTTCGGCAAGTATAAAAAGATATTCAAGGGAAGGATCAAGGGGGGATGAGTTCAACGACAGAGATAGATCAATAGGATTAGTTAATACATCCTGTTGGGGGAAAATCCCAGATGCTTCTCGGGAAAAGTCTCAGAGGGCTCCCGTGGAAAATCCCGGAGGGCTACTGAGCAAAACCCCGGAGGGCTACCGGGCAAAGTCCCGGAGGCCTTCCATGGAAAATCCCGAAGGGCTATCGGGCAAAGTCCCAGACACCTCCCGGGAAGAGCCGTGGAGATCTCTTGAAGACCACAAGCATTTCTCCAAGCCCCGGACACCTCCCGTGGCAAACCCCAGATGCCTCCCGTGGAATATCACGGAGGCCTCCCGGGAAGAGCCACGGAGAACTGTCATAGAAGACCACGGGAATCTCTCCGAGCCCTAGACACCTCTTGTGGCAAACCCCGGATGACTCCCATGAGATATCACGGAGGCCTCCCGGGAAAAGCCACGGAGGTCTCCCGTAGAAGATCGTGACAAATCCCGGACGTCCACCGGGAAAAATCCCGGACGTCTACTGGGAAAAGTCCCGGAGGACTACCGGGGAAAGTCCCGGACGATCTCCATGAGAAATCCCAAACGTTCACCAGGCAAAATCCAGGACGTCTACCAGGAAAAGTCCCGGGCGTCCTCTGTGAGAAATCCCAAATGTTTTCCGGGAGAGGTCACGGAGGCCTCTCGTGTGAGGGTAGGCGAGGTCACGTGCGGGTGGCGTCAAAAGTGTCTCAGGAACTAGCGAGGACACTTGTCAAGCATCTAAGCCCTTTGGCCGGTGAAATGGCGTCAACGCCCCTCAATCCAACGGCCGTAGCTAGGGCTCTTTAGTCTTTTTGCATGTTTTGGGGCCTATATATACCCCCCTTACCTCATTTGTAACCAATTCTAGTTGATTTTATCATACTCAAACAACAGGCTCCCTTGGAGACCTCTCTCCCCGAGAGAGTACCTCTCCAGCAGACTCGCGTCTGGAGGATGCCGACAGGACTAGGGCCCCCACCGGGACTCGAACCTGTATAAAAATCACTGTGTCAATTGTTGTGTTGCCCGGTGGGAAGTGACCGGTCGCTCGGTCAGTTCGCACCGTCATTCCCATTTCAAGTCTTTCCGTGAAACTTGCCGGTGGTATATTTTATACCACGACACATCCTCTTTGTAACACTCTTTCATTCTTTTTGTAACACTTTTTCTGTAATCCCTTTTCCTCATAGAGATAAATACATAGGAGTAGGGTCATTACTCAGTTACGAGGGCCTAAGTCTGGATAAATTCCTGTGTCTTAGATTCATAAATACCTCGAATGCCTTGGTACTTGTCTGATTGGTTCCCTTCATTACCCATCTCATTTTTGCATAAGTTCGACAGGAGGACCCCCGGGTTCCAATCGTCGACAACTGGCGCCCACCGTGGGGTCTTGAAGACATTTTCACCAAGGTTCATTGTATTCATGGATCCTTTCCCTTGCCCACACGATTCCAAGAACGAATTCGATCTCGAGGATCATGTAGATGACATGGATGAAGATAGTGTCCCCATCAATGGTGATGATACCACCCTCAAGACCCATCTCGAGGAAGCATCATCTTCAATTCTAGTCATGTCTATTGGACAAGAATCGGAAGAAGCAATTCACTTGCCCTCTATGAGTATTACCACAATCGAGGACGAGTATGTGCCGCAACCCATCGTCCCAAACGATATGGAAGATGATGATCTCTTCGTCTAGAGAACTTTTCCCTAGACAATTTGAAGTCTCTCTTTGATTTCGAGTTAGACTCGGACAAAGATGAGATGCTTTCTCCATTTGCAAACTCTATTCCTAGGGAAGTCGCTGCACTTTCTGAGGAAACCCCTGAGCAACGTGATGCTAGGGAAGAACGAGAACACAAACAAAAAGAGGATGAAGAGCTGGAACGGCGAGAGATTGAGGTCAGCAAGGTCGTAGAAGATTTTCTACATCTTGCACCAGCTCACCATAATTCTGCTATCCATGACTTTGGTCCACGAACGTCTCATCAACCACATCTAGGTGGTTGCAGGTGTGAGCACACGCCGCTCTCGGCTCTGGATTACTCCCCAACGGTTGAGGCGACCATGCCTCCATCGGTACCCAGAAGGAAGAAGGTGGAGGGCCGTATCCGGAGGATTGCTTATGCACTTCGCAATCTTCCCTCTAGTCTCACGAACGATGATGGAGTTATATTCACAAGGGTGCTTGCGGATAACCTTGATGAAGTTGCCTTGTACATAACTCCAGTAACATCATCTTGTTCAATGTCCCGAGAGCGAAACGGTTCCTATCAAAGCCAGAAAAGACGTACTCCCATGCACACCCGACACGACAAAACCAGACGCACTGGTATTTCCCGTGAACACAATCACATACTAGTGCACTCGCATTTGGGACCACGTCGTGAACTTCCTCCATGACGGTGGACGCGATGATCGACGATCACACAGTACGTACATGGGTTGTAAAGCTTTTTCACCTGGACTATGGAATGTGGTCTAGCCTGATAAGTTTAAACCTGGTATGATCGAGAGATTCGATGGAACTCAAAATCCGGCTGAATTTCTCCAGATCTATGTCACTGCCATCCAAGCGGCCAGAAGAAACGAACGGGAGGCGAATTATTTGCCGACAATCCTTGAGGGTCTGGCATGAACTTGGTTGTTCAATCAACTAGAAGGATCAATCTACAATTGGGAGATGTTGTGTGATGCGATCCTCAGCAACTTCCAAAACTGCTATGAGAAGCCTAGCAAAGAGGATGATCTTTATCGCTTGCGCCAGACTTCGACTGAGACTCTCCGGCAGTTTGTCAAGAGATTTGTAGGAGTGAGCAATACCATTCCTAATATCTCTGATACTTCAGTTATTAGGGCCTTCAAACATGGTGTTCAATACTGGAGGTTTAGGGAGGATTTGAGTATCCATCCCCTACAATCAGTGTCAGAGCTTTTCGACATGGCTGATTGATATTTCGACACAGTTGAAGCTATAGAATGGAATAGAATGGTGGATAAAGGCAACCTAGCTTCCCAACCTAGCTTAAAAATTGAAAAGAAAGAAGATTCGAGCAAGAAGTCCAAATCCTTTGCAGGTGGCAAATCCAAGAAGCCCAAGAAGAATGGAGCACGCCAATTCCACAAGGTCACAGTCATGGACAAGCAACCACAAGAAAAACACAAAAAAGTTCCATTCAAGTTTAATAAACCTCCTTTCGGTGGTCGCAATGGCGACTGCACAGAAAAACAGACTAACCTGTAGGGAAACAAGAAATAGTGTCCATTACACAACGCTTCTGGACACGACCTCAAGAATTGTCGCACCTGGTTGAAGCGCCTGGAAGATTTTTATAAAGGTAACGCACCTATGCCGGCTGTACCAGGACAGGGATAGTCCAGTGGGATTAAAGACGCCGATGGAGACGAGGAAATGGCATACCAGGTACCTAGTAATCATATTAATGTTATTTTTGGTGGGTCTTCAATTTAAATCTGTTTGCCGGGAGGTAAATAGTGTTGAAGCTCCCTTGGAGAGCTTCAATTTCCCCATTGGTCAGAAACTTCTTCGACCTTTAGCCTGGAAGATTGTCCCAAAGGGTTGTCGCAACCATGACGACTTATCAGTGCATAAAAATACCAGGACCAAAAGGCGTCATCACGGTCAGAGGCAGTCAAAATACGGCTCTCAGTTGTGATCGCATTTCTTTGGAATTGGTCAACCAACTTCCCGTACTGGATGTCAAGCTGGCGACCAAAGAGCCTAATGCAGTGAAGGCAACTCCGCGACTGGACGAAAAACTCAAGCAAGTTCCTCTATTCCTAGATGACCCATCTAAGACTATTCGGATTGGGTCAGCACTGGATGACAAATAGGAACTCCCACTCATTACTTTCCTCTGAGCTAACGCAGATGTGTTTGCGTGGAAACCATCTTATATGCCCAGAGTCTCAAGGGAAGTGATCGGTCACAAGCTGGCAATTCGGCCTAGACATCGACCAATAAAGCAAAAGCTCAAATGCTTTGCTCCTGATCGACAAGAAGCCATATGTTTGAAGTTAGATAAACTCTAGGAAACTGGCTTCATTCACGAAGTTAACCATTACGAATGGGTCGCGAATTTGGTCATGGTCCTTAAGTCCAATGATAAGTGGCGCATGTACCTCGATTACTCCAGTCTTAATAATCCTGCCAACACGCTAAGGAGTTCGTCCATAGAGCGCTGAGCGCGGAGCTGGCCTTCCACGAGAGCTTCGAGCAGGGCGTCCCGGGGAGCCGGGGGAGCCATCGGGAGGAGACTGGACCCGGCCGAGGTCCCCGCGGTCACCGGGAACGACCTGGAGGTGGAAGCACCTAAGTTAAGAGGAAAAGAGGGAGGCGGTACCTGGGCCAGGTCGCCTCAGGAAGGGACCGCCGGGACAGCAGTGTCCCGGGCGGACGGCGCCGGGTCTCCGAGACCCGGATCACTGGGAAGGGTGCGAGCCCTTGTTCTTGGGGGAGCCATGGCGTCTTGTCATGAGTCCCCATGGACGGCGCCAACTGTCGTGGTATTGCGAATACCCCGGCAGGTTTTGAGAATGATCCCAGCGAAGATTACGCGGCGTGGGTTGACCGGATGACCTGTCCTCCCCCGCCGGACAAGCACAAAAAATGACACACGGGTTTATACAGGTTCAGGTCCCGGTGGGGGCCCTAGTCCTGTCGACGCGCTCCCGACTGGAGTCGGCTGGGGAGGCTCTCTCCGGGGGAGAGGCTTCCGGAGCACGTCTGTCAGTTTAGCTATTCCAATAAAAGAGAACCGATCCTTTACAACAGAGGGGTACAAGGGCTATTTATAGCCCCAAAAAGAAGCAAAAAACCTAAACTACCCCGGAAGCCACCGTCGGATTGAAGGGTAGGACCATCCTTCTCCCGGTCAAACGCCTTGGATGCTTGACAGGTGGTCGCTGGTTCCCGAGGCGCTCCTCGCGTGACCAGCACGTGACAAACAAGTCGAGACTTTACCTTTAGGAGGGCGATGAGTCCCGGGACGGCGCCGGAGGCCAGGTCCCGGGGGCCAAAAGGCGGTGCCCAGGGAGGCCCCGGAGGCCACGTCCCCGGGCTAATGGCGGCGCCCGGGATGGCGCTGGAGGCCAGGTCCCGGGGGCCAAAAGGCGGCGCCTGGGGAGGGGCCGGAGGCCACGTCCCCGGGCCAATGGCGGCGCCCGGGACGGCGCCGGAGGCCAGGTGCCGGGGGCCAAAAGGCGGCGCCCGGGACGGCGCCGGAGGCCAGGTCCCGGTGGCCAAAAGGCGGCGCCCGGGGAGGGCACCGGAGGCCACGTCCCGAGAGCCAAATGGCGGCGCCCGGGAGGGCACCGGAGGCCATGTCCCGGGGGCCAAAAGGCGGCGCCCGGGACGGCACCGGAGGCCACGTCCCGGGAGCCAAATGGCGGCGCCCGGGAGGGCACCGGAGGCCACGTCCCGGGAGCCAAATGGCGGCGCCTGGGAGGGCACCGGAGGCCACGTCCCGGGGGCCAAAAGGCGGCGCTCGGGGAGGTGCCGGAGGCCACGTCCCCGGGCAAATGGCGGTGCCCGGGACGGCACCGGAGGCCACGTCCCGGGAGCCAAATGGCGGCGCCCGGGAGGGCACCGGAAGCCACGTCCCGGGAACCAAATGGCGGCGCCCGGGGAGGCCCCGGAGGCCAGATCCCCAGGCAATCGTGACGCAACTTACCTGGACTTAGTCCCGCGGAGATTTCCCCCGACACTTTCTATCTCAATTAGGGTGCAATTTAGAGGCTTACGTAGATGATCTGGTGGTAAAGAGCTTAAAAAGTTATAATCATGTAAATGATCTCACTGAGACTTTCTGTAATTTGAATAAACATGGAATCAAGTTGAATCCTGAAAAGTGCTCATTTGGAGTTTCTTTTGGTAAACTTTTAGGTTTCCTTGTTTGTTCACGAGGCATTGAGGTTCATCCTGATAAAATATGGGCCATTGAGCAAATGAGATCCCCTTCAGCAACAAAGGATGTTCAAAGCCTAGCTGGTCGAATGGTGGCTTTGAGTTGTTTCATATCGCGGTTAGGTGAACGTGGTTTACCCTTCTTTAAGGTATTACGTAAGCACAATGGTTTCCAGTGGTCAGATGAAGCTGAAAAAGCCTTTCAGGAAGTCAAAGCATATTTATCAAGTGCTCCAGTGTTGGTTTCCCCACAAATGGGAGTCATTGCTCATTTACTTAGTCGCTACCCCTTGTGTGGTTAGTGCAGTCTTGGTCGCAGAAAGGGAAGGAGTGCAACGACTAGTGTATTACATAAGCGAAGTACTAAACAGACCAAATGAGTGTTACCCCAAAAGGTTCAAAAACTACTCTATGCCCTCTTAATGGCTTCTCGAAAGCTGCGACATTACTTTCAAGCACACAAGATTTCTGTGCCATCGTCCTTGCCCTTAGGGGACATTCTCTGAAATCCGGAAGCAACTGGTCGAGTAGCGAAATGGGCAGTAGAACTCAGAGTGTTTGATCTGAACTTCACTGCTTGAGTAGCAATCAAATCTCAAATTCTTGCAAGAACCAACAGATTTGTTGATTAACGACCTTTGGACGATATATTTTGATGGTTCTCGTGGTTTCTCAAACTCGGGGGCTAGAGTGGTCTTAATCACGCCTCAGGGCGACCAACTCCAGTACGTCATTCAACTCCACTTTGTTACTACTAATAACGCAGCAGAGTATGAAGGTCTTTTGGCTGGGTGTCGAGCAGCCAAATCCCTTGGAGTGCATCAACTAGTGTTGAGGGGAGACTCATAGCTAGTCGTAAACTAGGTAAACAAAGAGTACAACATCTCTGACGAGACTGATAATTCTCATATTTGTGCATATTTTTTGGATATTTTCCCCTCATTCATGCTCATTTTAGTCATGAAAATCATCAAATACTGAGGTATAATTTTATTTGCTATCGTTCGACCTCGACTGTGTGTTTCGTTTATTTTAATCACAGGTTGACACAATTCGGGTAATTTATGGCTGAATGGATGAGCTTCATTGACTGGATCTAGTGAAACGATGATTCTGTACAAAAGTATGTGTCGTTATTTACGCGTAGGAGCTGACCGCGTCAAAATCGGAGTCTCCGGGAGTCTAGAGAAGCTAAACCTATTAGCTTGGGCCTAATTGCAATACCCTAAAAACCCAAGCACCTAATTGCAAATCGGCCAAGACACAAAAACTCCAAACCCTAGCTCAGAAGGATGCCATTGTATTTTCCTAAAACCCCGAGGGGCTTTATGTAAATAGCCAAAACAGTCACAAAACCCTAGCCCGAGACGCCATTTCGATTTGGCTTGGCTTAACCCTGAAAACCCCACTGCTTCTCTCTCAGCCCCGATGAGCTTGCCGCCGGCGGCCAGGTCCACGCCGGTGGTAAGCTGCCGATCTCCTCCCCGCGTTCTACCTTCCCCTTTTCTTCCTCTTCTCCCTCGCCGGTGAGCCTCCGGTCTTCTCCCCCTTCATCCTCTCTCACTACAATTCGTCTCCTCCTCTCCCGTTCATCCTCACCGCCGGCATGCTCCCCTTTTCTTTCCCTCCTCCTCCTTCCTTCCTTCCTCTTTCTTTTCCTCCCTTCTTCTACTTCCTCTCCGTTCCTTCCTCTCTCTACTTCTCTGCCTCCACCTGCCGCCCCTGTTCGTCCTTCGGCCGTGCCACCTCATTGCAAGTTGCCTTTGCTCCTTCAACCCGTTCGCGTCGGCACCGCCATCTCCCCGATCCCACGTGTGCCGCCGCCCCTCGCCGGATCTCCGCGCGCCAAAACTCGACGCTGCCACCGGGCCGCCTCCGCCTTCACACCTCTCATGCTACCACCGATCTCGTGCCCGAGGCCACGACCCTCCGCGTCGCCGCTGGATCCGCCTCGCCAGTGTCACATTGCGCCACCACCTCTTGTGCGTCCAGTATGGATCTCGCCAGATCTGTACGATCCACTGCGTCATGCCGCCGTCAACTACTCCGGCATCCCCTTCGGCTACGACTGTAGTGTCATCCTCACTGACGGTCGACGTCCTCGACTGCCATCACGTGCCATCAAACACTACCCGGCGCTGTGACAATCACATCCACAATCACCTCGATAGCTTCGACCAGCACCTTCGACCACTTCTTCCACAGCAACCCATGGCATCGACCACGGCAAGCCTCCACAACTATTTGCACCAGCAAAACTGGTGATGAATTCTTTTCTCTTTCAGTGTTCTTGATTTGGTCAATTGATGCTTCACTGAGTTGTATGTGATGAACTGATGTATTTAACCAGTGAACTACCACTACACGATTTCTTTCTATTGCTTGTATTAGAACGAACACTAGTTGCTTGTTGAGGCGATTACCTCTCTCTTTCTCTTCATTTTCTTCTAACATCTTCTTTCTCTCATCCGTTTTGGTTCTATTATCCACCGATTTAGTTTAGTTCTCATATTTCGCTTCTCTAGTCCCTAAGGAAATAATGACTGAATACTCACCTTACAGCTCCGCTCTCGTTCTCTTGTGAGACGGTCTAGGCCGGTATCAGAGACAATGGCTCATTACTTGGACGAAGTGAGGAAATTGGAAAAATACTTTAGAAACTTTGAAATCCAATTCATTCCACGAAGAGACAATATTCTCACAAACCAGTTATCAAAACTTGGGTCCTCACGCGCATCCGCTCTGGCAGGAGAAAAGCGATGACTAATGTCGCCACCCTCGAGCATGGAGCAGATTGGATCCAACCATTGAGGATCTCTCTTGTGCATGAGATCTTGTCCGAGGACGAAACCGAAGCTGATCGGTTAGTTAGAAAAGCATGCATGTATAGACTGGTCGAAGGGACCTTGTACAAAAAAAGTATGCATGGTGTACTCATGCGTTGCATACCTCAAGAAAAAGGACAAACCTTCTAAGAGAAATCCACGGAGATATGTGCGGCACACATGCATCCTATAGAACACTGGTTGTAAAGGCTTTTTGACAAGGGTATTATTGGCCTTTGACTTTAAACGATGCCCGAGACTTGGTCAAGACATGCTCACATTGTCAATTTCATGCTCGACAAGTTCATCAGCCAACATATGAAGTACAAACTATTCCTTTGACTTGGCCATTCGTCGTATGGGGAATAGATATTCTGGGGCCAATGCCCCAAGCTATCAATGGATATAAGTTTATGTTTGTAGTCATTGATACGTTCACTAAATGGATTGAGGCTGAACTAGTCTAAACTATTACCACAGTAGCAGCGAAGAAGTTCTTTCACAAGAACATTGTGACACGATTTGGTGTTCCAAGTCATCTCATCACAGATAACGGCTCCCAATTCATTAGTGGTCTTTTTCTAGATTATTGCAATGATATCAGGACCAAAATTTGTTTCACATCCGTCGCTCATCCGCAGAGCAATGGGGCAGTTGAACGTGCCAACAGGCAGATCATACAAGGGGTTAAAAAATGTGTATTCGACCGCCTTAAGTTGTGCTCGGGGGCTTGGGTAGAGGAACTCCACTCTATTCTATGGGCACTTCATACCACATCCAGTCGCGCAATAGGCGACACACCTTTCCAACTGGTTTTTGGTACATAAGCCATGCTGCCAAGTGAAATCCAAATCGGCTCTCCTCGCTTAGATAACTTTGATATCTCCAATCAAAGTGAAACACGAAAGATGAACTCATCCTTCTCGAAGAAAAGCATAATCAAGCACTCATTCGGTTCATAGCGTATTTACAAGCTTTGCATAAATATCACAGCAAAAGGGTGCAACCACGTAGCCTTCACGTAGGAGACTTGGTTTTGAGAAAGATCCAAAATCAGTCTGGTCGTAACAAATTCTCTCCTCAATGGGAATGTCCTTACACTATGGTCTCAATGCCGCGATCTGGATCGGCTCGATTAGCTATGAAAGATGGTAGAGTTTTATCTAACACTTCGAACATAGACCAATTGCGCAAATTTGATCTGTAAGTCTTTTCCTTTTTTATTGTACATCTCTATATTCAATAAAAGCACTTTATGTAGTAGTTATTTTCCCACTCGTGTCCTCTGTTTTTATCGGGCCACGCCCAGGGGCTGGTCGGAGTGGACATTCTTTAGTGTAATGTTTAAGAGTTTCGCTGGCTGATCTCATGATCGCATCTAGTCAAGACATCTCTCTGTAAGCCATTCCTCAACGCGTAGAGACTGGCTAGCATGTTACAAATCATTTGAGTGGCTGTCAGTTCACAATAAGATTGTGCATTTGCCTTAGAGTGTTTGTCCTCGTGACCATGTGATCGCATAAAGTCCAAGCTCCTCTTTTTAAGTCGTCTCTTCACGCAGAAGAATCGGAGTTATATGTTCTCGATGAACGGTGCCTTCATTTGTTTTCAATCCTGCGATCATAATACCAACTTTCGTGTTTGTATGGTCACATGAGGGGCTAGGGAAACATAACCATAATATTAAGTCAAGAAGCTAAACACTTAGCATTTTCTCTTCCTTCCATTTTCTTTTTAATCATCAGAATCTTTACTAACTGTATGAATTTGCAAGGTACAAAATCGTCGCTAAGTCAGGTAAACATTTCCATTTTCAGTTCAATAAAGTTATTGTTACAATATATGGCATATTTTACATCAAGCAAGATCAAGATCTCAATGCAACTTTTCAACCATAGGTCTCACCTCATCCATCACAGCACTCAGCTGACTCTCACTGTCAAAAGTGACATTTTCACCCACGAGGTTCAGATCCAGATTCAGACCGTGGTGATGCCTTAACTTGCTGAGGATAGCGCATGCTACTGCTCCAACATTGGACTTCAAAGCTTCCTTTTGCCTCCTCGCAGTTTTTGGAATGGTCTCGACCAGTGAGTCAGCCTGAGCGGCAACTAACTTGCAGAACTTGCTGAGGCTTAAGTTGTCCTTCTTAGGATCAATGATGTCTGCCCTCAGTAAGTCCACGGCCATTCTCAGTTTCTTGAAAGTGTCCAACTCGACACTGCTACAGTTTTCGATGGTCGCTTCTAAAGTGCCCTTTTCATTGCGAGCAAGCTTAGTAGCGTCTCTGGCCTTGTCGCAGGATGCTTGCTGATGCTCACAAACCTTGTGAAGTGTATTGATGTCTATCCCCCTTGGGATGAATTTTTTCTCAAATTGACCTCCTTCTTCGGTCAATGTTTTAATCTGCTCTTCTTAAACTGCAAAGAACAAGAAATAAATTCAGTTACATTTTCCAAGGTAAGGTGCACTTCGGCTAAACATGAACTTACGTTTCATCTTGGCTTGCTGCTCTTCACAAAGCACCAGGAGATGTTCAGTTTTCTCTTTGAGTGAGTTGCATATTCCTGATGCTTGCTCGAAGGTCGTGTCGTGGTATTGCGAGTACCCCGACAGGTTTTGTGGAAGTCCCTAGCGAAGAAAAGACGACGCGAGCTGACCGCGTGACTGGTCCTCTACCGTCGTACAAACACAGCAAATGACACGAAGGTTTATACAGGTTCAGGACTCAGTGGAGGCCCTAGTCTTGTCGACATACTCCCAACTGGAGTTGGCTAGGGGAGCTCTCTCAGGGGAGAGATGGCTCCAAAGCACGCCTGTTTGATTGTTTATTAGAGTAAAAAATGAATTCTCCCCTTCACATGAGGGGTTACAAGGGCTTATATAGGCCCAAAACATGCAAAAAGACTAAACTAAACCATCTGCAACCGTTGGATCGAGGGGCACTGGCGTCCTTCTCCCGGTCAGGAGCCATTGATGCTTGACAGGTGTGCACCAATTCCTGAGGCGCTTCTCGCGTGATCCCCACATGACCCGGAACTGGGGGTCTTTGTCTTCGAGAAAACGAAAGGCAGCGTCTAGGACAAGCCACCGGGGGGGCCTCGTCCCTGGGCGAAAGGCAGCGCCCAGGGGCGCGCGCCCGGGACAAGCCACCGGTGGCCTTGTCCCCGGGCAAATGGCAGCTCCTGGGACAAGCCACCGGGGGGCCTTGTCCCAGGGCGAATGGCCCCTTACCTGGACCTAATCCCGCAGAGATTTCCCCCAACAGTAGCCCCCCATGCCTTCCGGGGACACTGTTTGAGTCCCCGGAGGGGATGGTTCATGTTACCGGGAACATCTCCTCCGGGATGGATCTCTGGAGCCGTGACGCTTCGATCTTCATGACAAGCGTTTATGGCGGTGCCGGTGTTCATTAAGGCCCTGTTTCGATTGGAGTGCGCCGTTCGGCCATAATGGCCGCTAACAGTTCGATCCGTCGACGCATCATTTCGCGCGCCTGTCCCTTGAATTCCCGCGCTCTGTTTGAATTGGGCGACGCGGATGCACCACGAGGAGCCACGTGGCGCTCATCGGGGCCACGTTCGAGCCCTATAAATTGGGCCTCGGGGGACCCAGAGAAGTCACTCGAACCTTCCACCCTCAAACACCACCGGCGCCCTTAGCTCTCCCGGTAGCTCTCTCCTGGAAGCCCAACCACCGGAAACTAAAGCCCCTTTCCTTAGAGCCCAAGCCACCGCAAAAGTCAATGGGTCCTAAGGGTCGTGCTAAGGCTGCTGAGGTGCCTCCGAAGGAAGTCACTGTGGACTTCATCTGGGCCTCCGAGTTCACGTCGAGGGACTTAGAGTCCCTCGTGGACCGGGGGTTGTCACGGACGGGGACGTCCGGATCCCCTCGAAGAAGGATGGCGCCCCCCACCCTAGGCCCGGGGAGGTGGTGGTCTTCGAGGCTTTCCTCGAAGCCGGGCTCCGACTCCCAGTGCATCCGTTTCTCTGGGAATTTCTCCGGGAGTATGGGGTGGCGATCAACCACCTGACGCCGAACGCCTTCATTCGGATGGGTATCTTCATTTGGTTGTTTGAGACAGCCACCGGACGGGAGCCGATGCTCCGGTTGTTCCGGTATTTCTACGAGCCGGCGGCGAGGAGCTCCCACCTGGTGAAGGGAGGGCCGAAGTCCCCGTTTGGCTCTGTCATGATCCAGCTCTTGCCTTCTCGGGTACCGGAGTACCCGGTGGCAGCTTCCCGGGACCACTGGGGGGACTGGGTCCGGAGGTGGTTCTACCTCCGGGTCTGGGACGATGAGGTGACGTACTCACCGGAGCCCCCCTCCTATAGCCGATCGTCTGCCCCCAAGCCCCCGATGTGGACCGAGGAGGAGCTGAAGCTCCTCAGCAAAGTAGTCGGCTCCCTGGGCGTCCATTCCATGAGGGACGCCGCCAAGGAGCTGACACTGTTGAAGATCTCCCCCTTCTCGCACGGGAGGAGAGGGATCGGGATGTTCCCGGCACAGCAGCCCCCACAAAAGCCGTTGACCCGACGTAAGTTCCCCGGTTACTTTGCTCACTTCTTCGTTGATTTCTCTAACTCTTAGTTTTTGCAGTCCGGCCGTATCCGGCCGCCCGGGAGAAGGCGGAGAACCTCCCCGGGAGGTACTACGCCGATGAGCACGAGCGCATCGTGCGAGTTATCGGGGAGGGTCCTCCCCGGAACATGGTAGCTGAGGCCTTCGGGCTAAGGCTACCGGAGAGGATACCTCTCCCCACCCTTGGCTCTCACAAGTGGGAAAAAGTGGTGGCCGGGGGCTCTGAGCCGAAGTGGGCCAAGGCTTAGAAGGCCCCCGGTCCGGTGACGACGCCGGGCTCCACGCCCGTGAAGGCCCGGGACGCCGCCCCCGGGTCAGGGCGTGCGCGGGCGCCTCGGCACGAAGTGATGCCGCCCCTCCCGGATAACTCTTGGGGGGGCGATGGAGGCGCAGGAGCTCGCGCGCCTCCCCGAGGCCTCCGGAGAGGCCCGGGGAAAGGAGCCGGCCGGTGACGGGGGGGCATCCGACTCGGCGAATTATGCCCCCTCTCCGCCTTCGGCGATAGCTCTCCCCGCGGCTCCTACACCACCGAAGCTGGATGTTCGATTCAAGGAGGCTTCTCCTTTGCGTGTTGAATGGCCGATAGACGAGGGGGGAGCCCCTCGGTCTACGAGGTCCCCCCGGCGACAGAGGTCCCGGGGGCCCCGCGGCCCGAAAAGGGGAAAGGGCTCCTTATGCCCCCGGGGGTGGAACCCCCTCGGAGAGCTCGTCAACTTCTTCCTCGGACACTTCCTCGGCAGCGAGGACTCCGGCCACTGCCACTCCGGTCCTCATCACCCTCGCAACCTTCGTGAGGGGGCCCACCGCCGTCACTGATGGGTCCGGAGTTGTCAGGAGGGAGACCCCCCTGCTATCCGCGGGGGAGGTCTTCTGATTCACGGAGGGGCTTTAGACCCAGAAGGTCCAGGACTATGTCTCGCAAGGGACGCTCCGCGAGCGCTGCGGGGAGCTGCAGTTGCTGCACATCCAGGTTCATTCTCAAATCGGTGGCTCATTTTCTTTTCAGGATTCCAACTCTCGGGTTTTGACTAACTCTCGCGTTCGTAGGGGGCGGCCATCGCCTGGGGGGTTGAGGCGCGCTTTGACAAGGCACTGAAGGAGGCGAAGGGGAAGGCCGCTGCATTTTTGGAGGAGCGGGATGGTGCGCTATGGGTGGTGGCTCGGGTCCGGGCCCAACTCCATGCCTCCGAGAATGCCAACGACTGGCTCCGGAGGGAGGCGAGGGCCAAGGAGGAAGCCTTCTGGGAGCTCGAGGTCTCCGGTGTTCGGGCGGTGATGGATGCGGGATGCTCCGTCCGCTCAGCCCTCGAAGGGCTCGGGGTGAGCCTTGGCCTGGGGGGCAGCTCCGAGGCAGCACCGACGACGCTCGCGGAGGCTGTGTGTTTTCTTAACGCACAAGTCTCCGTGATCCCGGAGGCCGCCGATGCTCGGGCACGGGGCCGGGCGATCCCGGTGGTGGCTGCCATGGCGGGGCTCGTGGAGCATTGGGGGTTCGGCGCGTGGGCGATCGGGGGCCGGATCCCCCGGAGTTTTTCGGAGTTCTTCGAGCCATTCCGGCGAGAAGTGGAGCAGCTCGCCGGCGGCTTCTACGACCAGATTGTCCGGGTGCGATTCCCGGCACCGGCGCCTCCGAGGGCGGACGCTACAGCCCCGGTGGAGGCCTCCCGGGGGGAGGACTCCATTGAACAAGTATGAGCCTCCCCCCGGGCCTTTAGATAGGACACTTTTTTGTTTTAGGGTTTTTGCTCCCGGTAGCTTCTTAGAAGAAGCCTCGGACATTTGTACAAAAATATTTTGATGCAATAGAAATGAAATTTTTTGCTAAGTCTGAATTGAATTTACCAGGTCCCCCGGGAGGTTACTCCCGGGCCTCGGGAAGTTATTTCCAGGCAAAGACCCCCGAGGTTGGAGCGCCACCTCAGGAGCATCCCAATGTCGCGGGGGGCCTCTCCGGAGGTGGAGCCTCCGGGCTCCGGCGGGTGTCACCCGGGGGATGCCCAGGCCACCTTCATCTTGTTAAGTCTCTTCTCCGGGGGACATGGCAGGAGTGTTTCCTGGGAGCCATCCGGTTGTGGTGGCTTCCAGAGTGGCACCTGGACAATTTCAACCACCACCGTGCTGAACTATCCCCTCCCCCACCCCGGAGGGTTCCTCCGCTTCGAATACTTCCACCGGCGGGCTAGGAATATTGGCCCGAAGATTTGCTCCGGGAGGCCCAGTGTCATATACGAAGCTTGTATTGAGACCTAGCCCGGGAGCTATCAGAGGGCCTCCAGGATTATTAGGTGTAGGAGCCTTCCAGGTTGAACTCCGGGTTGTACCATGTTTAATGTAGCGATGCCCACCGGAGGGGGAAGATGTCCTCCGGTTAAATGTTTTTAATAAAGCTAAGTTTGCTTGTGTACTTTGTGAATTCTCAAATGGTCCGGAATAGGGTGATTCCCGGGTACAAGTTACCCCCCTTCCATAGCGGGCCGGAGGGTAACTCCGCGTGCTGTGGAGGTGACAAAGCCCTGGGGTAAGAATTTCCCAAAAACTTTTCCAAAAGCTCCGGTGAGAAATTTTCCCGGTGAGATCCTCCGGTCACCGTGAGAACGGGGAGTCAGGAACGAATTTTCCGGGAGACAGTGCCCAAGATTTTCGGGAGAAAACCCTCCGGTCACCGTGAAAACGGGGAGCCGGGAATGAGGTCTCCGAGGAAGAATATCCGAGAAAATCTGAAATTCCCCGGGGTAATTTTTCCGGGAGAAAACCCTCCGGTTGCCATGAAAATAGGGGGCCGGGAATGAGATCTCCGAGAAAGAATATCCGAGAATTCTGTCTCGGTAAGGAGAGAATCGACTCCCGGAGGAGGATGTGCCCGATGACGGGTCTGAGTGTTTGAGGAGGGGACTAGTCTCTCAAATTGACTCGTTACCACGGTCCATGAGGACCGGGTTGCCGCTTACACCCTCAGTCCACGAGGGGTGATCGTAAGTCGCCCCACGGGAGTGGGACTCCCGTTGTAGGGAGTTCTTGGGTTGTGATAGCCCACTTCCTCACGGGGAGGGCATCCTCACTAATAGGGCATCCTCACGGGGAGGGCATCGCCGTGAGAGACGATAATGTAAAGATCTGCAGTGAGCCAGAGCTGAGGAAAAATCCAGTTGTATTGATAATGAGTTAAGATACAACACCTCCCCCGCAAGATCGTGATGGGGGAGGGAATGGTGAGTACAATGTCCCCCTCCCCTCCGGCGTAAGTGCTCCGGGGGAGGGGATGAGCCTGTAGGGTAGACGTAGAACTTGTGAAGCAGGCGTACATTCCACGTGTGCTTGAGCTCCTGCTCTTGAAGGTTGGAGAGCTTGTAAGCCCCCCAGCCCAGGACTGCCGAGATCCTGTAGGGGCCCTCCCACTTGGGGGAGAGCTTGCCCTGGGCTTGGGGGTCCGTGACGCGCTTGAGGACGATGTCCCCGAGGCGGAAAGCCCTCTCGCGGACGCGCTGGTTGTATGTGCGCACCATTTCGCGCTCCTAGATGGCGTGGCGGAGGAGCGCTCGGTCGCGTTCCTCTTCCACGAGGTCGACCTCCAGTCGCTGATTTGCTTCATTGGCTTGGTACGTTGCGGTCATAGCTCCGTCTAGGAGCTCGACCCACAGTGACCAGAAGCCAATCCCCGGTGGAAGAACCGCCTCGGCCCCGTAGACAAGGGAGATGGGGGTGCGTTCCGTCGCCTGGCTCGGGGTCGTTCTCATGGAACAGAGGATGCTCGGGAGCTCCTCCGCCCACGCACCCGTTTGGAGGAAGCTTGTTCGAGCCGTTGGCGTAACCCCTGTAGGATCACGCCGTTGACCCTTTCGACGGCCCCGTTGCTCTCGGGGTGAGCTACCGAGGCGAAGTGGATGGTGAGATCCAAGCCTTAGCAGAATTCCTGAAAATATACTGAGTCGAATTGGGTCCCGTTATCGACAGTGATTTCTCAGGGGACCCCGAAACGACATACGATATTCTTCCAGAAAAATCGCTAAACTGCTCGAGACATGATGCTGGCCTGAGGTTCGGCCTCTACCCACTTCGTAAAGTAGTCGACCGCGACCACCGCATACTTGTAGCCCCCGGGCACCGGGGGGAAGGGACCAAATAGGTCCATCCCCCAACGCGCGAAGGGCCAAGTGATGGGGATGGTCTACAGCGCTACAGAGGGGAGGTTAGAACCCTTGGACATCTTCTGGCAGGCTTCGCATGCGGAGACAAGGTCTCACGTGTCGCGAATCACCGTGGGCCAATAGAAACCCTGGCGGAGGGCCTTGGCCGCGATGGCACGCAGGGCCAGATGAGACCCGCAACTTCTTGAGTGGATGTCCTCGAGAAGCCGGAGCCCTTCCGGCCGTGAAAGGCAGCGGAGCAAGGCAGAAGCCCCCTACTTGTAAAGCTTCCCCTCCAGCAGGAGGTATGCCCGTGCCTTGCCTCGGAGGCGCTTGGCCTCAGTCTCGTTGGAATGGTCTCCCTCCCCCTTGATGAAGGAGACGAGGGGATACAACCAAGATGAAGTTCGGGTGATTTCGGTGACTTCTAGGACGCAGGGCTCATCACCCCCGTCTGGGGAGGCCACCGAGGGCTTCGCGATGATCTCCAAGAAAGCCCCTTTGGGGACCTGTTCTTGGGTGCTGGCTGCCCGAGCAAGGGCGTCGGCCCGGTCGTTGTCCCTCCGCGGGATGTGCTGGGCCCCCAGGCCATCGAAGTACTTCTCCATCTTGTGCACTTCCTGCAAGTAGAGGCTCAAGTTTGCGTCATGGCACAAGTAGGACTTGTCCATTTGGAAAACTACGAGCTGGGAGTCTCATTTTACTAGGAGGCGTCGAATCCCTAGGGAGTGCGTGAGGCGCAACCCAAGGAGCAAAGCCTCGTATTCGGCGACGTTGTTCATGGCGGGGAACTCGAGCCGTGCCGCGTACTCCAGTTCCCTTCCCTCAGGGCTCCGGAGGACTACTCCCGCGCCGGCCCCGGCGAGGCACAGGGAACCATCAAACATGAGCGTCCAATGGTCACTGCGTCGGGGTGGTGCGGGGAGGTTTTCATCCCCGGGCCCGGAGGCAGGGGTCCACTCCGCCAAGATGTCGGCGAGGACTTGTGACTTGATGGGGGAGTGCCCCGTGAGGGAGACGGAAAATGGGGCAAGCTCGGCCCCCAACTTTCCTATTCGGCCGGTGGTTTCCTTGTTCCGGAGCACCTCCCCCAGAGGGAGGGACGACGAGACAGTGATCGGGTGCCCCAGGAAATAGTGACGAAGCTTCCGGGACACCATTAGAAGGGCGTAGCAGATCTTCTCCATCTCCGTGTACTGAGTTTTGGCCCTTTGAGGGCCTCACTCACGTAGTACACGGGACGCTGTTGCCCATCTTGTTCCTTCACCAATACCGCACTTATGGTGACCGGGGTCACGGCGAGGTAAAGGAGCAAAGGCTCTTCCGGAGATGGGCTCACGAGCATCGGGGGGCTCGTGAGGTACTTCTTCAAATCATCGAAGGCCTCCTGGGCCTCGGGGGTCCACTGGAACCCTTCGAGCTCCGAGAGGATTTTGAAGAATTGGAGGCCGCGTTCCCCCGACCGTGAGACGAAGCGACTCAGCGCAGCTAAACGGCCGGTGAGTCATTGAACATCTTTGACCGAGAGTGGCGGAGGCATGTCCAGGAGTGCCCGGATCTTTTCGGGGTTGGCCTCTATGCCCTGCTGGGACATGAGGAAGCCCAGGAGCTTCCCCCCGTGTATGCCAAAGGCGCATTTTTCCGGGTTGACCTTCAACCCGTATGCGCGGAGGTTGCAGAAGGTCTCCGCTAAGTCGTCGATGTGAGCAGTCACGCGGGGACTTTTGATGACCGCGTCGTCGACGTAGACTTCGACATTGCGACCGATCTGGTCCTTGAGGACCAGCGTCATGAGTCGCTGGAAGGTTGCTCCAGTGTTCTTTAGCCCGAAGGGCATGTGGACGTAGTAGAAGGTCCTGAGGGGAGTTATAAAACTCGTATTTTCCTCGTCCCCTTCTGCAATCCGGACTTGGTGATAGCCCGAATATGCGTCCAGGAAGCTCATCAACTCGCACCACACGGTCGAGTCGACCAGTTGGTCAATTCGTGGGTGCGGGAAGTTGTCTTTGGGGCAAGCACGGTTGAGGTCGGTGAAGTCCACGCACATTCGCCACTTACCGTTCGACTTCTTCACGAGGACGAGGTTCGCAAGCCACTCGGCGTGCAAGACCTCCCGAATAAACCCCGCCTCTCGGAGCCTGGCGATCTCGACCTTGATCGCCTCTTGGCGTTCAAGGGAGAGTTTCCTCAGCTTCTACTTGACCGGGGGGTTGCCGGGGGTCACCGCGAGCTTGTGCTCGATGACGTCCCGCACGATGCCTTGCATGTCGGAAGGCTTCCAGGCAAAAACATCGGAGTTCTTGCGCAGGAAAGCCGCGAGTTGCTCCGCGTGCTCCTCGTGGAGATCTGCCCCGATCCTGACGGTCTTGTCCCCATCGTCTGGGGACAGCGGGACCTTCCGGAGGTCCCATTCCGGACGCGGCTTGGGGAGGGACCTCCCAAAAGGTATCGCGGCGGCGTCTGGCCCCGGGGAAGAGGTCTCCCCCCCAAGGTCTTGATCATATTGACGCTCCCGATCATTGCGGCGGCGCGCTCGTATAAAGCGCGGGCCACGCCTTGGTCTCCCCTGGCGGTGATCATGCTATGAGGCCCGAGGATCTTCACACAGAGGTAACTCTGGTGGATTGCGGCTGCGAAGAGGTTGATCGTGGTCCTCCCCATGATTATGTTGTATGAAGAGGGGAGGTCCACCACATCGAACCGGACCATCTCTGTCCAGTAGTTGTCCGGGGTGCCGAAGGTCATGGGGAGATCCACCTTCCCCACAGGGTGGATCGTCTTCCCTGGGACGAATCCCTGCAAGGGCCTTGCTGCGGACTGCAGTAGCTTCTCGTCCACCTGCATCTCCCTAAATGCCTCTACGTACAGGACGTCGGCGGAGCTTCTGCGGTCCACGAGGATGCGGGCCAGGTGGCAGTTGTAGACGGTGGCGGAGACGATGAGTGCGTCATCATGGGGAAGAGGACCCCACGCGCGTCTTCTGCCGTAAAAGTGAGGGGGACGTCCGACTACTTTGGTGGCCGAGACGTATGCAACACCCCCACCACCTTTACTTCGTGCGCGTACTCCTTGCGCTGGCGCTTGGAGTCCCGCCCGGAGGTGGATCCTCCCATGATGATGTTGACACGCCTTTGGAAAGTTTGGAAGGGGAGCGTCTCTAACGGATCCCCTTCCTGCGCTCCTCCTTGCTGACCCCCCGCGGGGGCAGGAAGGGCCGGTAAGGCCGGCTGAGGGGGCAAGGAGGCAAGAGTCCCCCCCTGCCCATGCTGGTCGAGGAATGCGGCGAAGTGTTGGAGCAGTTGGTGGCATTCCCAGGTGGCATGGGTATTGGACTTGTGGAAGATGCACCACAGACCTTCCCTGCCTCCTGCCACGGGGCTTTCGCCACCGCGGGACAACTGCCCTCCCCCACGACCCTTCGGCTTGGGGAAGGGGCGGTTGCCCTTGGAGGCATCGCGCGAGCCACCTCAGCCCTCGAGGACAAAGGTGTCCCGAGGCCGTGGCTCTCTACGATTGCCCCCCTTGGGACGTTTGATGGGGTCCCTGACCCCCCGGTCGATGGGGGCAGGGTGTAACATCGCAAATTTTACCACCTCTTTAGCTTGCCAGTCAGCATATCTTTATTAGATTCTCAGTGTCTCAACCCCATTTTTTAATCTCTTATCTCAGAGTTATGATCTTAGGTATGCCACTACCTTAACTTAAAAAGTTGGCAGCCAAACTCCGCCTCCCAGACCATTTTTCGCTTTTTAGTCCAAAAATATCGCAGATCAGTTCTTTTCAGATTTGTCAGCAGCTCAAAAAGACTAAAAGTCTCAGACCATCTCCAAACTTTGATATGATTTAGTGAATATCTCCCATTCACTATTCTAAATGAACATTTTTCCCTTCTGGAAGAATTCCAAAAGATCAACCGAAACCCTAGTTTCAGCCTTGCCAAAGTTTCAAACCCTAATTACCCTGTTTTTGATTTTTGTCAAAACCACCAGATCTTATCAGATTTCACCATTTTTCTTCCTAGATGAGTCCAAGTGATTTAGTAGCACTCATCTGCAAAACCAGATCTCAGATCAACCCTCTGGATCTCCAGATTTGCAAATAGGCCCAAATTCCCAAACTAAATTCCTTATAGATTGGTCCAAATCTTTGCAGAACAGTCCCTGGTACAGGTTTCTGAAATTACAAATCAGCCCTAGCTTTCTTTTTCAGCCCTTTTCGACCAAGCCCCTGGTCGTTGCTCTCGACCAGAGCTCTAGCCGTTGCGACCAGAACCTCGCCACTTCACCTCGCCGCAGACCTCGCCGCCGGTGAAGTTCCCACGCAGCCACCACCGCCGCCACGTAGCCACCACCTGTGCGCAATTGTGCAGCCACCGTGGAGCAACCTTAGCGCGCCTGTGCCGTGATTTCCTCGCGCGCGCTCGTGCTCCAGCAGTAGCAAAGCGGCACCACGTTGCGCCCATGCCGAATGCAGCGATCCCGTCGCCCTGCTCCAGCCAGATTTGGCGTAATCTCCCTCACCTAGCACAGTCGTTGCCGCATCCTAACGCTTGCACGCCATCTCGATTCCACCTCCGGTGACAGTCGCGTATCCCGTGTGATATGCTTCAACTCCCGAGAGCCCAGCCCTTCGCCTATATAAGCTCCCCCTCGCCCAGCATCACTTCACACCACCCCTCAGTGCATAGCTTCAGTTTCTACCACCAGAGAGCAACCAGATTCCTCAGCGCCGCCGTGAGCACTTTCTTCTCCGGCGAGCTGCTTTTGAGGCCACCGTCGCCAGCTTCAACCGCAGCATCTCTCTCCAAACCAAAGCCACCAGTGAGTTCCCCTCATTCCCCTGTATGTCTCATAGCATTTAATTGGGCCTTGGTGAACCTCAACGCCTACGATCGCCGGAAAAGCCCAAAACCCCTGTTTCACTAATGCTGCCCGATTCGATCCAAATCAGCCCTGGTGCCAGTGGAAGAAATTGTTCAACACACTCCCTTTAGCAAGCCTACCAATCAGACTAACCATAGAAGAGATCGAGGAAGCCCAGTACCAACTCAAGACAGACTCAACTATGTCACATCAGAAGAAGGAGGAGGCCCATCAGACATAAATTTTTGCTATTTAAAGTGGACTGAATATAACCTGTCTAGAGTATCCTATCGCTATTCAGTTTCCCGACTCTAGGATGTCAGTAAAGTCAGTGTGTGAAGGAGTAAAATTTAATATAAGTAGAAAGGAGTTCTCTGTTAAGCTACTGGCACTAGAACCACAAGATTGAGATGTTATACCTGGAATGGACTGGTTGTCGGAACATAAAGGACAAATGGACTGTGAGCGTAAGGCCGTTGCCATTACTAGTCCTAATGGAAAAGAAGTTTTGTTCCAATCCTGAGAGAATGTTGGTAGAACACCCAGCCCAAAATCTGCACAGTTCGAAGAAAGAGGTGAACTAGATCCCCGAAGTTGGAGGATACCCGAGCGTATCTCCAAAAGAGTTAACCAGAAGAACCCCTGATTAAGGTTTTGAACTCAATGTTGAATTGAAACTTAGGACGGCACCCGTATCAAAAATGCCATATCGAACGTCAGTCAAGAACCAAGAGGAACAAGCTGACCACCTATGAAAAGTTTTGGATAAACTAAGGGAGCAACAATTTTATGCTAATCCGGATAAATGTGAATTTGGACACAAGAAATTTCATTTTAGGTCACCTGATGACAGCCGAAGGGATACAAGTAGATCGAGTTAAAAGTTGAGGCCGTGAAAGAGTGAAAACAACCAGAATCAGTGACAAAGGTCAGAAGTTTTCTTGGATTAGCTGAGCATTATCACCAATTCATTGAAGGATTTTTCCAAACTAGCCAAGCCACCTACTAGTTTGTTGAAAAAGAATGTCCAATTTGAGTGGACAAAAGATTGTTAGAAGAGCTTCGAAGAATTGAAACGAAGGCTAAACAACTACACCGATTCTAGTACTCCCTGATAATAAGAACTTTGAGATATATTGAGATGCATCTAAGGGCGAACTGAGTTGTATCTTAATGCAAGGAGGAAGAACAGTCGCATTTGCATCCAAATAACTGCGGTCACATGAGGAAAATTATCCGACCCATGACGTGAAGTTAGCAACAGCGATTCATACACTCAAGAATTGGAGACATTACCTACTAAGGAATCGATGTGAAATCTACTCAGACCACGAGAACTTCAAGTATGTTTTGCCCAGCAGAATTTGAACATGAGGCAATGTTGATGACTAGAGTTAATAAGGAACTATGGCCTAGACATGCATTACCATCCTGGTAAAGTTAATGTCATTGCGGACACCTTGAGCAGAAAGGTTTACTGCAGCACCATTGTTGCACCAGAGTTAATGGAGGATTGCATCAGCAAATGATTGAATCAGTAGATCAATGTTCTATGGCCATATACATTGCCAGTTACACCTACCTTGGAAGAAGAGATTCAAAAATCATGAGGAAGTGATGAAGGAATTCAGAAGATCAAAGAGAATATGAGGATCAGAAAAGCAGTAGAATTTCGGGAAGATGAGCAAGGTGCAATTTGGCATGATAAAAGGACATGTGTTCCAGAGGCTAAGGAGATCAAGACACTAATTTTGAAAGAGGCTCAAAACACCACATACTCTATTCACCCCGGAAGTATTCGGACGTGAAGAATCAATTTTGGTGAAATTATAGAGATTGCCGAGTGTATGGTAAAGTGTGACACATGTTAGAGGATGAAGACCAAACATCAAAGACTAGCAGGATTGTTACAGCCACTAACCATACTAGAGTGGAAATGAGAAGAAGTTGGAATAAAACTTTATCACAGGACTTCCGAAGACTAAGAATAAATATGACTCCGTGTGGATGATCGTGGACAGACTAGCAGAAGTAGCGTACCTCATACTAGAGCAGATGACTTACGATGGTGCCAAGTCGGCAGAAATTTACATGACTAGGACTGTGACGCTGCATGGTATACCTAAGAGGATTGTATCAGATCGTGGAGCACGACCCACCTCAAGATTTTGGAAAAGTCTGCATGAAGCCCCAAAAACAAGGTTGAACTTCAGCACAGCTTACCACCCTCAGACTAGAGAATGGATAGAACTAGTGAATTAAATATTGAAGGATAAGTTGCAAGCATGTGTGCTCAAATATGGAATTTCATGGGAGTTATGCTTGCCATACGCAGAATTCACCACAGCAATAGTTACCATACTAGTTTGCAGATATTCCCACTTGAAGCTCTATACAGTTGCAAGTATAGAATGCCTTTACATTGGCCAGAAGTTGGAGAAAGGCAACTAACCAGCTCAGAAATAGCTCAAGATGTAGGAACTCATGTACGAATCATTAGGGAGAAGCTGAAGATTGCACAGCCAAGACGAGAAGAGTTATGCTGATAACCGACAACAGAAGAAGAGAATTATCTTTCGAGAAAGCTGAATATGTATATCTCAAAGCAACACCATACGAATGAGTATGACGATTTAAGATGAAGGGAAAACTAAGCCCAAATACGTTGAACCTTACAAGATTCTAGAGAAACAAGGAGAAGTAGCATACAAATTGAAGCCACTACTCGAATTAGCAGAAGTTCATGACATATTCATGTGTCTCAATTAAGGAAGTGCCTAAAGAAGCCAACATAACGGATATCTCCTAAGGAAGAAACTAGTCTTGACATATCAGGAATACCCAGTTAAAGTGTTAGAGGTCAGCGAAAGGAAATTGAAATCAATGACCATTCGATTTTGTAGAAATTCAATGGGACAACCACCCAGAAAAAGAGTCAACATGGAAAAGGGAAGAGGGACTGCATCAAGATTTCCCTTACCTGTTTTCAGATCTACCGGAATCTCGAGGACGAGATTGTTTTTAAGGAGGGTAGGTTGTAACATCCCAAATTTTGCCACCTCTTTAGCTTGCCAGTCAGCATATCTTTATTAGATTCTCGGATTTCTCAACCCCATTTTTTAATCTCTTATCTCAGAGTTATGATCTCAGGTATGCCACTACCTTAACTTAAAAAGTTGGCAGCCAAACTCCGCCTCTCAGACCATTTTCGCTTTTTAGTCCAAAAGTATCACAGATCAGTTCTTTTCAGATTTGTCAGCAGCTCAAAAAGACTAAAAGTCTCAGACCATCTCCAAACTTTGATATGATTCAGTGAATATCTCCCATTCACTATTATGAACATTTTCCCTTCTGGAAGAATTCCAAAAGATCAACCGAAACCCTAGTTTCAGCCCTGCCAAAGTTTCAAACCCTAATTACCCTGTTTTTGATTTTTGTCAAAACCACCAGATCTTATCGGATTTCACCATTTTTCTTGCTAGATGAGTCCAAGTGATTTAGTAGCACTCATCTGCAAAACCAGATCTCAGATCAGCCCTCCAGATCTCCAGATTTGCAAATAGGCCCAAATTCCCGAACTAAATTCCTTACAGATTGGTCCAAATCTTTGCAGAACAGTCCTTGGTGCAGGTTTCTGAAATTACAAATCAGCCCTAGCTTTCTTTTTCATCCCTTTTCGACGAAGCCCCTGGTCGTTGCTCTCGACCAGAGCTCTAGCCGTTGCGACCAGAACCCCGCCACTTCGCCTCACCGCAGACCTCGCCGCCGGTGAAGTTCCCACGCAGCCACCACCGCCGCCACGTAGCCACCACCTGTGCGCAACTGTGCCGCCACCGTGGAGCAACCTTAGCGCGCCTGTGCCGTGATTTCCTCACGCGCGCGTGCTCCAGCAGCAGCAAAGCAGCGCCACGTTGCACCCATGCCGAAACCAGCGATCCCGTCGCCCTGCTCCAGCCGGATTTGGCGTGATCCCCCTCGCCTGGCACAGTCATTGCCGCGTCCCAACGCTTGCACGCCATCTCGATTCCACCTCCGGTGACAGTCGCGTATCCCGTGTGATATGCTTCAACTCCCGAGAGCCCAGCCCTTCGCCTATATAAGCTCCCCCTTGCCCAGCATCACTTCACACCACCCCTCAATGCATAGCTTCAGTTTCTACCACCAGAGAGCAACCAGATTCCTCAGCGCCGCTGTGAGCACTTTCTTCTCCGGCGAGCTGCTTTTGAGGCCACCGTCGCCAGCTTCAACCGCAGCATCTCTGTCCAAACCAAAGCCACCAGTGAGTTCCCCTCATTCCCCTGTATGTGTCATAGCATTTAATTGGCCCCCGGTGAACCTCAACGCCGGCGATCACTGGAAAAGCCCAAAACCCCTGTTTCACTAATGCTGCCCGATTCGATCCAAATCAGCCCTCGTGCTAGTGGAAGAAATTGTTCAGCACACTCCCTTTAGCAAGCCTACCAATCAGGATTTTGAAATTGAGCTAAGATTGTAGCCTTCCACAGTTTGCGCGCCACCAGTGAATCAGCTCTCGTCGCCAGGCCATGTCAGTGATCCTCTGGTCAAATTAGCTTCACCGGTAGACTTCACACTTCACCCTCTCACTCCCTAAGCAATGAATCGAGTTCAAACTCTTTGAATAAAAAACCCCCAATTTATATGTCGTCTTCTCCAGCGCCGGTCGCCGGAATTTTTCTCCGGCCGATCTAGCTCCGGTCACTTTGTCCCTTACATAGACTCCAGTACCCTGAGCAACAATGTCTACTAGCTCGACTTCTGAATCGACCTGAATCAAGAGATATTCCAATGCCAAGATCATTGTCCAGTAGTTCAGGCCACCGTGTTTACTCACCGGATTTGGCTGCCCTCCGGCCACTTCCTGCCCTTGATCCTATTGAGTGTTTTGTTCCTGTTATCAAGGCCTAACCCCCAGAAAAAGTGGTTCATCAATTGGAGCCCTGAGTCAAAAGTTATGCCATGCCCTAGTTCCTGGCCATGTCTAGCACTATGTCAGTGCATGTCCACCAGTGGCATTAGATGATTTAGACCTATTACACTTGAGCAATTGAAATGCCACCTTGTCCATTAGATTCCTGCAGTTGTACTCTACAACTTTCCCTTCTGTCACTTCTCCAGAAAACCTACCTAAAACCAACTTAAGGCTATGTCTTGCCGTGGACTGAATGTCAGCCTTTCGACGTTCAACCCCTTTTTAGCCCATCTCTTCAATCAACACCCAAGTGACTTTGTCCAAACCTTCCCCCTGCATGCATGATATATTTTACGTATCATTTCCCATAAAGACTATCTTCTGTATGCTTATATAGCGTATGTGTGTATTATTTGTATCTGTCGTGGAACCAGAGATTGAAGGAGCGAAAGAGATCTTCGAAGTTTCGTCCAAGTAACTAGACCCAGCATTGCAAGGCAAGTCTCAATCCCTTGATCATGTCTCGCCTATTATTTTGAAATAAAGTATGTTAACTGTTTTCAAGTATATGCATGCCTTATATTCAATCACAAAAGAGTTATATTCAGAAAAAAAGGTGATTAGATATGACCTAAATAATTGTAAAGCCCCTTTTGAGATTGAATATCCCTGCACCCTTGTCACCCTAGAATATCGTGCTTAGGCTATACTATGCTCAAGATTATATGTTAAATGTTGAATGGTCACATAGGAGAAAAGCATATTCAAAATCTCTTTTTGTGAAAGAAAATGTGATTGGAATAGATAGTGAGGATGGTTTGATTGGATGGTGCTGTGTGCACACTGGGAATGTGAAAGACTCCTCACTAAAGATTCATAAGGATTAGAACCTTGTGTTGTACTTCTATGCGGCATGAAAAACGTACCAACCACTTGCCCGGTTATGGGACGGGCGCAACTTAGTAGCTTTCCCAGTATTAGCTTTTCCCTGCAATGGTTGTCGGTCTGGTTTCTTGCGAGGAACTGGTGGGCTAGTAAGGGCCGTGAGTGATGTGAGTTCAGAAAAATTATGAGAGGAAAAGGTGGAAAGAAGGAAGACGCCCTATGCCAGATTAAGTCGTGCGCGGCTGTAATCGAAAGAGGCTATGTGTCTTGCGAGAACATAGACCCAGGCTAGGAAGTAAGGCAGCGGGGAGGACCCACAACGGTACTTGAGACTTAACTGTCTATTTACCGGGCAGGGAATTGTTGATGCTAGGGCTGTAAACTGTTGTGTGATCTCAGCCTTGTCACATGCGTAAAAGTCGCATGAAGCTGATTCGACTTGAAAGCTGAGTGATCGGTGGATTAAGGTGGTACACCTTTGCACAGTTATAAAAAGTATCGAATACTCTGAGCTCCCAAGTTATGGAGTCTGCGCGCGGTGGATTCTATCCACGTCGATGCAGCACAAGTAGCTTTTGGAAGGTTTTTCACAAAATCTGAATAAAGTGGTGACTCATGGAAGACCGCCACGCATAACATCTTCTAAAAATCTAGCTTAGGATTTTAAAAGCCTCGCTTTTGAAAACAAAAACCTTTTCTTCAAAACTAAGTGTGAAAATCTATTCTTTTCCTACATATATAAAACCAAGACCCTTTCCTTGAAACCCCTCATCTATATACCTGCATTCTCATAATGAGACTTGCTGAGCATCGTGTAACAACATGCTCACCCTTGCCTTTTCACACAAATTCAGAAGAAAGGATTTGAAGATCCTAACCCCTTTAGCCTTGAGCACCAAGAAGAGGAAGGAACCTTTCTAGACGATTTGAGCTTCTAGGAGGGTCATGCGCCAAGTTGAGTCCGATGTGGTGAAGGCCCGAGCTGAACCGCTGCAGAAGAAAATGAAGACCTTTGTTGTTGCTTTTGTGTTATTTCTGTATTTGGTACCTCGATACCGATTCTTTTTGATTCTTGATTTTAAAAAACTCTACTTTTGTATCAACTTTAATTAAAGCCATTCTTGGCATTATGATAATGTAATATTGGTCCTCGTGACCTTGTACTTGTTTTATCTATTTGCTTTATTGTTTAAAGTAAATCCTGTTGTTGTGAGCTTGTGATGTACCTTTCTGTGTGCAATCCACCTGGGCGGTTGCCACCGGAATCCTCAAATGAGGGTCCCACACAGGGGCCCCCTGGTTCTTCTTCCAGAGGTCATCCTCCTCTGCCTGAGCGTACTTCTCGAGTACGTTGAAGAGCTCGTCGGCAGAGGAGGGGCACCTTCGGGAGAGTCTCCAGTGGAGTTCCCCAGGGAGGATCCCGCTTTTACACGCCTTAATGACTGTGGAGTCAGGGACGTGAGCTACTTTGCTCTTGACCTGAGCAAAGCGCTTGTAGAAGCTGAAGATGGTCTCCCTCATCCTCTGTCGGACGGTGTACAGCTGCGAGGAGTCCAGGGGGCGCACATAGTTCCCCTGGAAGTTTGCGCAAAACTCGCGTTTGTGCTGCGCGAAGGACTTGATGGAGCCGATCTTCAGGTTGTAGAACCACGAGTGGGCAATCCCAGTCAGGTAGAGGGAGAAGACGTTACACTGAACTGTCTCATACCCCCCAGCCGCCGAAGGCTGTGGAATACACCTACACAAATTCATAGGGGTCGGCCTCACCGTTGTAGTGCTCGATGTGTGGCGGACGGTAAGGCCGTGTAACACCCCAGTTTTTGACTATCTTTTCTGCTTACGAGTCAGCATATATTCTTTGGAATCCCTGTTGTCTCAACCCTATCTTGATGTTAGGTGTGCCACTACCTTAACCTAAAAAGTTGGCAGCTAAACTTCATCCCAGATCATTTTCACATTTCAGTCCAAAAGTGTTTCAATTTAGTCCTTTTCAGAAGTTTCAGAAAACCCAAAACAGGCTAAAAGTCCCAGATCATCTCCAAATCCAAATCAGATCAAGTGATAACCTTTCTTTCATTTTTCTGAACATTTTTCCCTTCTGGAAGAATTCCAGAATCTCAACCGAAACCCTAGTTTCAGCCTCGACAAAAGTTTCAGACCCTAATTACCCTGTTTACCCTAATTACCCTGTTTTCGATTTTTGTCAAAACCACCAGATCTTATCAGATTTTATCTTTTTTCCTGCTAGATGAGTCCAAGACATTTAGTAGCACTCATCTGCAAAACCAGAACTCAGATCAGCCCTTTGGATCTCCATATTTGCAAATAGGCCCAAGTACCCGAGTTAAAATCCTTACAGATCAGTCCAAATCGTCGCAATTCAGTCCAAAGTTCGCAACCAGGTCCCTGTGAAGTTTTCGACCAGCGCCCGCCATTTTGCCGCGCCGTTGAACTCGCCACCGGCGAAGTGCCTCGCGCTGCCACCTTCACGGCTACGTAGCCACCAACCATGCACAGCTGTACCGCCACCGTGGAACGCTTCAACCACACCGTGCCGTGTTCTTCCCCGCGCGCGCGCGTGCCCGCTGTTGCCAGAAGCCTCACGCTACATGGCTGCCATCCCGGAGATCAGCACCTCGCCTTCCTGACGGAATCCTTATTTCCCGCGATTCATCGTCTCTGGCAGAGCCCCGCCGTGTCCCCAAGTGCCTCGTTGACCGCTCCAGCGCCAGAAGAAAAATCCCCCGGCGATTGCTGCTGCTCCCGAGAGCTTCACCCGCGGTTATATAAAGCCCCCCCTTCGCCCAGCATCTCTTCACACCATTCCACAACTTCAAGCCTTAGCTTCCTTCACCACAGAGTAGTCCAGTTCTCCAGCGCCGCCGCGAAGGTCTTCTTCCCCGGCGAGCAGTTCCTGAAGCTCACGGCGCCAGCTTCGCCCGAAGCTTCTTTCTCCAAGCCAACGCCACCAATAAGCTCCCTTCATCCCTCTCTTCGTACCATAGTGTTCAATTGGCCCCCGGCGAACCTCAACGCCGGCAATCACCGGAAAACCGAAATCCTCTGTTCCCGTAATGCCGAATGATTTAGTCCGAATTAATCCTCGTGCCAGTGATAAGAATTGACCAGTGCACCCAATTGAGCAAGCCTGCAAACTTAGATTTCAAAATTGAGCAGCGATCATAGCTTTTCCGAAGTTTGCGCGCCACCAGTGAACTGGTCCTCGTCGCCAAGCTTCTCCGGCCATTCTCCGGCCAAATTAACCTTGCAAATAGACCCCTCACCTCACCCTCTCACTCCCTGAGCAGTGAATCGACCTCAAACCTTTTAAATCAGAAACGCCCAATTCAGGAGTCGTCTTCTCCAGCGCCGATCGCCAGAATTTTTCCCCGGCCGATCTAGCCCCGCACACCTTGTCCTTTAGATGGATCTCAACCCCCTGAGCAATTTTGTCTACTAGCCCGACTTCTGAATCGACCTGAATCAAAAGTTATGGTCATGCCAAGGTTGCTGTCCAGTGGCTCAGTTCATGTCCAGGCCACCGTGTTTGCTCACAGGATTTGGCCACCCTCCGGCCACTTTCAGCCTTTGAGCCTGTTGAGAATTTTGTAGCTGTTGTCAATGCCTAAACCCCAGACAAAGTTGTGCATCAATTGGAGTCCTGAGTCAAAAGTTATGCAATGCCCTAGTTTCTGGCCATGTCTAGCACTATGTCAGTGCATGACCACCAGTGGCATTGGATGATTTAGACTTGTTTCAATTGAGCAATTGAAATGCCACTTTGTCCAGTAAGTCCCTTGAGCCATGATCTACAACATTCCCTACTACCACATCTCCAGAAAACAGACCTAGAACCGATTTAGAGCATGTCAAGCCATGAGCCGAATGTCAGCCTTTCGACATTCAAGTCCTTTTGAGCCCATCTCTTCGACCTATGTCAAGTGACCTTGTCCAAACCCTTACCCCTGCATGCATGATGTATTTACGTATTATTTTCTAGTACTTGTATGCTTATATAGTGTGTATGTGTTGTTTGTATCCGCCGTGGAACCAGACGTTGAAGGAACCGAGGAGATCTTCGAGGATTCATTTGAGCAGCTAGACCCATCACTGCAAGGCAAGTCTCAAACCCTTGATCATGTCTAGCCTATTATTTTGAAATGAAGTATGTTATCTGTTTTCAAGTATATGCATGCCTTAGATTCAAATAAGAACTATGTTTGAATAAAATGATTAGATATGACCTAAATGATCGTAAAGCCCCTTTTGACATTGAATACCCCTGCCCCCTTGTTACCCTAGAATATCATGCTTAGGCTATGCTATGCTTAAAGATTATATGATAAATGTTGAATGGTCACATATGAGAAAAGCATGTTCAAAAACCCTTTTGTGAAAGAAAATATGATTGGAATCGATAGTGAGGAGGGTTTGATAGGATGGTGCTGTGTGCGCACTGGGAATGTGAAAGACTCCTCGCTAGAGATTCATAAGGACTAGAACCTTGTGTTGTGCTTCTATGCGGCATGAAAAACGTACCAACCACTTGCCTGTTTATGGGACGGGCGCAACTTAGTAGCTTTCTTTAGTATTAGCTTTTCCCTGCAATGGTTGTCGATCCAGTGTCTTGCGAGGACTGGTGGGCCGCAGAAGGCCATGAGTGATGTGAGTTCAGAAAAATCATGAGAGGAAAAGGTGGAAAGAAGGAAGACGCCCTATGCCAGATTAAGTCTTGCGTGACTGTAATCAAGAGAGGCTATGTGTCTTGCGAGAACATAGACCCAGGCTAGGAAGTAAGGCAGTAGGGAGGACCCACAACGGTACTTGAGACTTAACTGTCTATTTACCGGGCAGGGAAATAGTTAATGCTAGGACTGTAAATTGTTGTGTCATCTCGGCCTTGTCACATGCGTAAGAGTCGCATGGAGAGGTACCGACTTGAAAGCCGAATGATCGGTGGATTAAGGTGGTACACCTTTGCAAAGTTTAAAAAGTATCGGATACTCTGAGCTCCCAGGTTGTGGAGTCTGCGCGCTGTGGATTCTATTCACGTCGATGCAGCTCAAGTAGCTTTTGGAAAGTTTTCACAAACTCAGGATAAAGTGGTGACTCATGAAATACCGCCACACACAACATTTTCTGAGAATTTAGCTTAGGGTTTTAAAAGCACTGCTTTTGAAAATGAAAGTCCTTTCTCCAAAGATTAAGTGTGAAAATCTATTCTATATACATATATGAAGCCAAGGAGCTATTCTTTGAGAAATTCCCCCTCATCTCTATATACATGCATTGTTACTTGGGACTTGTTGAGCACCATGTGGACAATGTGCTCACCCTTGCTTTTACAAACGAATTTAGAAGAAGGATTCGTCGACCCCGAATCTTACGGTCTTGAACCCAATGTGGAACAAGAAGAAGAAACTGAAGATCCCTCTGGTTAAAGGGTTATGCACCAAGGTGGAGTTCGATGTGGAGAAGGCCCGTGCAACACCGCTGCTGCTGAAAAAGAAGACCAATGAAGTCCTTTTGTTTATTATTACTGTTTTATTTTGTGCCGACCTTTGTGTCGAAAACTCCTTAATTTGTATCAACATTTAAATGCGTCATTTTGGCGCTAAGTTATTGTAATGTTGGTCCTTGTGATCAGCACTTGTTTTTAATTACTCGCATTTTTATATAATGCATCTTGTTATTGTGAGCTGCAATGTGCCTTTTCTGAGTGCAATCCACTTGGGCGATTGCCACTGGAATCCTCAAATGAGGGTACCACAGAACTTGGTATCAGAGCAGAAGACTCGACTGTAGGTCGTAACCCTTAGATAGATTTTGGCGTCCCTAGAAGAAAGTTCGCTAGTTCTGTGTCAAAAATTTGTTTACGAAAACCTATTTTCCTTAAGAAAAATGTTATTTTCGATTTTTGGAAAAAGGCTTTAGACTTCTCTTTAAACTCATAGATGCCTTTCGTTCTGTCTTCAGATGGCTTCCGACAGGAGATACCTTCATGGAGACGAGCTCGGATCGTGGGCACTGTTGCTGTGGATGATGCTGCAATTTCTGGGAGCACGAGACAGTCAGAGGCCAGTGTATTGTGTCTGGCAGGATGAGATCAACGGACGACCCATAGGTTGTCGGGCCTCAGTGATTGTCTATGAGATTCCTGAGCACGGGAGAGGCTCAGTGAGACGTCAAGCCCGCAGAGAAGAAGACGAGGATGCTATCTTAGACGCTGCCCGTCGTGCTGTAGGTTCCGTCCGGTAGATGTACAACGACTACCTTTCTGATTCCCCCTACCGCTTCGTACCTTACCAGGTCCCCGGATCAGAGTACCGAGTTGTTCTTCCGTCCAGCGACCAGGAGAACGCTATCTTGATGAAGACTCGAGACGTCGTTCGTGCTTCAGAGATCGGATACACCCGCCTACTTCGAGACTACGAGCGTGTTCGCGATGATCGCCACTACCTTGAGGGCATGCTTATTAGGGCTCATGCGAGTCTCCGAGAGAAAGAAAGACAAATTCAAGAAATGGCTGAATCAAGTGGAGAGAAGGACCTCGAAGCTGCAGAGTCAGTAACCAAGAAGAGTCGCCCAAAGTTGAAGATCACCGCCCGCAAGAAGGTAGGAAATTTGAAGGAGTATCTCAGCGGTTTCATGCCTGCATCACGTGGCATAGTCATCAACGGTCAGACGATCGAGCTTCCCTGCACTGCAAAGAAGGAGAAGACCCCTGAGGGAAAAGGGAAGGAGATTGTCAACATCAACGACGACAACGAAGATGCTCCGTTGGATGCTGATGACGATGAGGAGGAGGATCCCGAGGAGGTAGAGCCTTGTGATTCTTCTGATGATGCTGAGGAGTGACTGCAGACTTCCTTCGACCTTTTGTGCCTAGCCCAGCAAACGCTAGATTTCCTTTTGTTGTAGTAGTTATTTTAGTATGGTTGATGTATGCTGGATGTTAGATAAGCTCTGTGAGCCGATGAGGCTAGAAGCTTTGTATCTTTTGAAAAGCTAATTTATGAAAAGGTCATTTTGCATATCCTTATTCTTACTTCTTGGGCTAATGCCAGCATTCTGCTAGCACCTGTGTAAATGATTCTTTCCGAATCAATGTCTCTATTCTTAACCTCCTGTTTGAGTAGGATGGTTAACACGCGAGCAAGACCCCAGGAAGGAGAGCTAGAGGGAAACCCTAGCAATGCAAGGGCCACACCCGGAGCGAGGAGCCGCACAAACCCCGATAGACCAGGATCTTCGACGATGCCACAAGGAGGTGACATCAACGATGTACTGCTATGGATGGAGCGCAACCGGCAAGAGTCAGCGGCTGTGCAGAACCAAATCTTGGGACAGCTGATGCAGCATATTGCATCCGGACAAACTGAAGGACCCGTGATGGGCGCAAAGTTAACTGATTTTCAGAAAACGCGACCCCCGACTTTTTCAAGCACAGAAGACCCCATCGTGGCAGACGACTGGCTCCGAGATGTGGAAAGAAAGTTGAACACCGTCAAATGCAGCGACGAAGAAAAGCTCCTGTACGGATTGAACCAACTAGCTGGACCCGCTGCTGCTTGGTGGGAGAATTACCAGACTGTGCACACCAACAGAGATTCGATCACCTGGAATGAGTTCAAGGAGGAATTCCGTAGATACCACGTCCCAAAAGGCGTTGTCCAGGCAAAGCACCAAGAATTCGTAAATCTGCGACAAGGGAATAAGACCGTGAAACAGTACCTGCATGAATTTATTCAACTGGCAAGATACGCACCTGAAGATATTGCGATAGAGGAAAGGAAGATCGACAGGTTTTGCGAAGGACTACAAAACTCCCTGCAATACCAGCTATCATCTCATGAATTCACGGACTTCCACGTCCTGATAAACCGGCTGCTTAAGATGGAGGAGAAAAGAGGAATAATTGAAGAAGACCGAAAGAGGAAGGCTTTGCCCAACTCTTACCAAGGAAGTGCTAGTCGAGGGAGACCAATGCCTACTTTCCGACCAGCCTTCAGACCACCTCAAAGACCCCAAAGGCCTGCGCCTACTGCAATAGCTCAATGTACCGGATGTAGAGGAAACCACTTCTTGAAGGATTGTCCCCTGAAGAATGAAGAGTGTTTTCACTGTGGAAGAAAGGGACATCGCAGGAACACTTGTCCGCTACAACACTTGCCATCCAATGTTGCCCGAGCACAAGCTGCAAGACCCCCTGTTCCAGCCCAAGGCTTCGCTAGAAATGCTCCACCCTCCAGAGGAGGAAGGTTCCAGAATGGCCGAGGAAGAGGAATGCCTGCTGCAGGTCACGGAAGACTCAACTACGCATCTGCTGTTGAAGCAGGAGAAGCATCAGACGTCGTGATCGGTAGGATCTTTATTCACTCTGAACTTTCAGTTGCATTATTTGACCCTGGTGCTACTCATTCATTTGTGTCAAGACCTTTCGTGCTCAGAAATAAGTTGCCAGTGTCTGCATTAGAGTTCCCTATCTTAATTCAATCCCCTGGAGCTCGAATGCCTGTCAACTCTATCTGTAGAAATATCGCCTTTAGTATTGGCAATCTAGGATTCCTAGCAAACCTGCTAGTTTTGGACCTTCAAGGATTAGATGTCATCCTTGGGATGGATTGGTTAGCCAAGCATAAAGGTCAGATCGACTGTGAAAAGAAGGCAATAACCCTGACGAATGCTGAAGGAAAACAAGTCACGTTCCACGCAGAGAGATCAATAGTGAACAACCGAGTGTGTAGTTTGAACAGCTTGGAAGGAGTTGAGTTTGAAGGAGTTCCAATAGTAAATGAGTATCCAGAAGTTTTTCCTGAAGAGCTTCCTGGAATGCCACCAGATCGGGACATTGAATTCTCAATCGAATTAAAACCCGGATCTGCCCCTTATGCAAGAAAGCTTGCACGTATGACAAGTGAAGAGCAAGAAGAATTAAGAAAGCAAGTGGAAGAATTGGAAAGAAAGGGATTTGTTAGAACAAGTTCCTCACCTTGGGGAGCCCCTGTACTTTTCGCTAAGAAGAAGGACGGCAGTCTACGACTTTGTGTCGACTACTGGAAACTGAAAGATATGACGATCAAGAACAAGTACCCTTTGCCAAGGATCGATGATCTCTTTGATCAACTAAGAGGAGCGAGGATATTCTCAAGGATCGACCTGAGGTCCGGATACCACCAACTGAAGATTCGAGAACAAGATATTCCAAAAACTGCATTCATAACGAGATATGGATTGCATGAGTTTACCGTGGTGCCATTTGGTTTAACGAATGCACCAGCAGTGTTCATGAATTTAATGAACAAGGTTCTCATGGAATTTCTGGACAAGTTTGTCATTGTGTTTGTCGATGACATTCTCATCTTTTCGGAGTCAGAGGAAAAACACGCACAACATCTTAGGATGGTGTTGGAGAAGTTAGTAGAACGTCGACTGTATGCCAAATTCGATAAGTGTGCCTTTTGGTTGAAAGAAATTTCATTCTTAGGCCACATTATCTCTGGAAAAGGAATCTCAATGGATCCATCAAAAATTCAGGCTATCATGGTGTCGTGGTATTAAGAATACCCCGGCAGGTTTTGAAGACGATCCTAGCGGAGATTACGCAGCGCGGGTTGACCAGGTGACCGGTCCTCCCCCGCCGGACAAACACAAGAATTGACACGTGGGTTTATACAGGTTCGGGTCCCGGTGGGGGCCCTAGTCCTGTCGACGCGCTCCCGACCGGAGCTGGCTGGGGAGGCTCTCTCCGGGGGAGAGGCTTCCGGAGCACGTCTGTGAGTTTGGCTATTCCAAATAATAATGAGCTGATATTTTACAACAGAGGGGTACAAGGGCTATTTATAGCCCCAAAAAGAAGCAAAAAGCCTAAACTACCGCGGAAGCCACCGTCGGATTGAAGGGTAGGACCGTCCTTCTCCCGGTCAAACGTCTTGGATGCTTGACAGGTGGTCACTGATTCCCCAGGCGTCCCTCGCGTGACCTGCACGTGATAAACAAACAGGGATTTTACCTTTTAGGAGGGCGACGACGTCCGGGACCCCTTCCGGAGAGCAGGGTCCCGGGAGCCTAAAAGGCGGCTCCCGGGGCAGGCACCGGGGGCCACTGTCCTCGGGCCAATGGCGGCGCCCGGGACCCGCCCGGGGGGCACGGTCCCGGGGGCCAAAAGGCGGCGCCCGGGGCAGGCACCGGAGGCCACTGTCCTCGGGCAAATGGCGGCGCCCGGGACCCGCCCGGGGGGCACGGTCCCGGGGGCCAAATGGCGGCGCCCGGGGCAGGCACCGGAGGCCACTGTCCCTGGGCTAATGGCGGCGCCCGGGACCCGCCCGGGGGGCACGGTCCCGGGGGCCAAATGGCGGCGCCCGGGGTAGGCACCGGAGGCCACTGTCCCCGGGCAAATGGCGGCGCCCGGGGCCCGCCCGGGGGGCACGGTCCCGGGGGCCAAATGGCGGCACCCGGGACATGCCCCGGAGGCACGGTCCCCGGGCAAATGGCGGCGCCCGGGACATGCCCCGGAGGCACGGTCCCGGGAGCCTAAAAGGCGGCGCCCGGGGCAGGCACCGGAGGCCACTGTCCCCGGGCAAATGGCGGCGCCCGGGACATGCCCCGGAGGCACGGTCCCGGGAGCCTAAAAGGCGGCGCCCGGGGCAGGCACCGGAGGCCACTGTCCCCGGGCCAATGGCGGCGCCCGGGACCCGCCCGGGGGGCACGGTCCCGGGGGCCAAATGGTGGCGCCCGGGGCAGGCACCGGAGGCCACTGTCCCCGGGCCAATGGCGGCGCCCGGGACATGCCCCGGAGGCACGGTCCCGGGAGCCTAAAAGGCGGCGCCCGGGGCAGGCACCGGAGGCCACTGTCCCCGGGCAATCGTGAACTTACCTGGACTTGACCGCGTGGAGATTTCCCCCAACAGCAGCCCCCCATGCCCTCCGGGGATGAAGCTTGAGCCCCCGGAGGGAATGGTTACGGTACCGGGAAAATCTCCGGGCGAAACCTCCGGACGAAAATCACCGGACCCCCGGCGACGCTTCGGTTTCTGTGCTGGGCGCTTTATGGCCGCGCCGTTTTCGCAATAAATGCACGCGCGGTTCGAACCGGTGCCTTGATTTACGCGCCTGTCCCTTCGTTTCCCGCGCACGGTTTGAATTTCAGTGGTTGAGATTGCTCCGAGGGGGCCACGTGCCGCGCATCTAGATCACGGCCAGCCTCTATAAATAGGGCCTTAGGGGGCCCCGGTAGCTCATTCCAAATTTTCCAACTCCAGCTTCAGCTCTCCCGGTAGCGCTCTCCCGGTAGCATTTCCGGTAGCTTCCTCCGGTAGCGAGCGTCCGGGAGCTTTAGTCAACCTCCTGAAAAGTTAGCCACCGAAAAAAGAAAGAACTGACCTAATGGCGCCCAAAGGTCGAGCGAAGACCACGGAGGTGCCCCCGGAGGAAATCCCCATGGATTTCCTCTGGGCCTCCGAGTTCTCGGTCTCGGACGCGGAGTCCCTGGTCGAGAAGGGCGTCGTCGGAGAGGGGGACATCCGGGTCCCCCTGAAGAAGGACGGAGCCCCCCGCACCAGGCCCGGAGAGGTCGTGGCCTTCGAGGCCTTCCTCGAGGTGGGGCTCCGGCTCCCGGTGCATCCAATGCTCCAGGAGTTCCTCAAAGAGTACGGGGTGGCTCTCAACCACCTCACCCCGAACGCGCTCGTCCGTATGGGCCTTTTTATATGGCTCTACGAGACAGCGACCGGGCGGGAGCCCACCCTCCGCGCCTTCCGGTACTTCTATGAACCGGCAGCGTGGAGCTCCCACCTGGTGAAGGGAGGACCGAAGTCCCCCTTCGGCTCGGTGATGGTCCAAATGCTGCCCTCCCGGGTGGCGAACTACCCGGCGGCGGCCTCCCGGGACCACTGGGGGGACTGGCTCCGGAGGTGTTTCTACCTCCGGGTCCGGGACGAGGCGGTGGTCTACGCCCCGGAGCCTCCCACCTACAGCCGGTCATCCGCACCGAAGCCGCCGGTGTGGACGGACGAGGAGTTCGAGCTCCTCGGGAAGGTGGTGCTGATGAAGAAGGCCCGCTCGATGCGGGACGCCGCGGAGGAGCTGGCGCTCCTGCGGCTTTCCCCCTTCTCACGCGGGGGAAGGGGGATCGGCATGGGCCCGGAGCAGCGGCTCCCGGTCAAGCCGGTGACGCGGCGTAAGTACCCTGCACTTTCGCACATGATTTTTTATGAAAATTGACTAACTCTTTACCTCTTGCAGTGCGCCCGTATCCGGCGGCGAAGGACAAGGCGGACCACCTCCTGGGGAGGTACTTTGCCGACGAACACGAGCGCATCGTGCGCCTCGTGGGGGAGGGGCCTCCCCAGGACCTGGTGGCCGAGGCCTACGGGCTCAGGCTTCTGGAGAGGAAGCCCCTTCCCACCCCCGGGTCTCATAAGCGGGGGAAGGATGCGGCCGGGGGCTCGGAGCCCAAAAGGCCCCGGGTCCAAAAGACCCCCGCCCCGACGATGACGCTGGCGACGACGCCGGTGAGGGCCCGGGACGCGGCTCCCGGAGCCGAACATGCCCGGGCGGCGCCCCGGGCAGAGGCGACGCCTCCGCCCCCGGAGGCCCCCGTCGAGGCCAGGGGGAAGGAGGTTATCGGCGGGGCGGGGTCCGATTCCGCGGACTACGCCCCGTCGCCAGTTCGAGTGGCGCTCCTCTCGCCTCTCCCGGCGGCATTGGCGCCGGAGAGGCTGGAGGTGCGGTTCTCGGAGGCGGAGCCTCCGTGCCTCTGGCCGGTGGACGACGAGGGGGGGAGCCCCTCGGTCTACGTGGTCCCCCCGGAGCAGGTGGCCCCGAGGGCCCTTCAGCCTGGGGCGGGGAAAGGCCCGATGATCCCCCCCCGGGCGGAGAACCCCGCCCAATCTTCGTCTTCGTCTTCGGAGGAAACTTCGTCGACGAAGACGCCGGCGACGCCGGCCGTGCTCCCGGATTCCGAGGTCCGGGGGCCCTCTCCCGGCCGCGACGGGAGGGCCGGGCAAGATACCTCCCTACTTCCCGCAGGGGAGGTGGCCCTCTACGCGGAGGGCCTGCACAACCGGAAGGTGCAGGCCTTCGTAGCAGGAGGAATGCTCCACGAGCGTTTTGAGGGGCTCGAGTCCCTCGGAGCCCAGGTAACCCGAGCTCTTAATACTTCGGCTTTTTTCCTGCACTTGAGATTTTTCTAACTCTTTATGTATTTTGTAGGTAGCGACTGTTACCTGGGGCCTTGAGCAGCGGGTCACCCGGCTGCTCAAGGAGGCGGAGAGCCGGGCCGCGGCTTGCGTGGAGCAGCGGTAGGCGGCCCTCCGGGAGCGGGACGAAGCTCTTGATGAGCTGTCCCGGGCCCGGGCGCAGGTGCACCTTTCGGAGGGCGCCTACATCCGTCTCCGAGAGGAGGCCAAGGTGCGGGAGAAGGCGCTCCGGGAGCTCGAGAGTTCCAGCGTCCGGGCGCTGTCGGACGCGGGCCACTCCGTCCGCTCGGCCTTGGAAAGCCTTGGCATTAGCCTGGGCTCCGGGAGCGGCCCGGAGGTGCTCTCGGCGACCCTCGCGGAGGCTGTGCGTTTTCTTAACGCACAAGTCTCCGCCATCCCGGAGGCTGCGGACGTCCGGGCACGGGGCCGGGCGATCCCCGTCATCGCGGCCGCCGCGGGGCTCGTTGACTACGGTGGGGTCGGCGCCCGGGCGATCGGGGGGCGCATCCCCCGGAGCTTCCCGGAGGCCTTCGAGCCAACGCGCCGGGAGGTGGAGCTGCTGGCGGAGGGGTTCTACGACGGGATCATCCGGACGAGGTTCCCGACACCGGCGCCTCCGGCTGCGGATGCCCCTGCCCCGGCCACGGGGTAAGTCCCTGGCACTGGGAACGCCCCCGAGTCCGGGAAGGCTCCAGAGGACGGGCCCGCCAGAGCGTAGCCCCCGTTGGAGCCACAAGCCCCGGGAACGACCTGACCTTCGAGGGTAGGAGGGGCCACCAGATGTCCCATAAACAGGGGCATTTCCCCCATGAATGGGAACTGTGGGTAGATGGGGGCCGGCGGCCACGCCAGAACGCGGAGGAGCTCATCCATCGAGCGCTGGGCGCGGAGCTGGCCCTCCACAAGAGCTTCGAGCAGTGCGTCCTGGGAAGCCGGCGGAGCCACCGGGGGAAGCCAGTCCCCCCGGGAGCGTCCGAGGTCGCCGGGTTGGACCCGGAGCCCTATCCGCCGGAAATTATCAGGACGGTTAGAGGTAGTACCTAGGTTTGGCCGTGTTCGGGTGGCAGCACCGGGACGGCTGCGCTTCGGAGGGGTGGCGTCGGGTTATTGGGACCGGCGTCACCGGGAAGGGTGTGAGCCCTCGTTCTTGGGGGAGCCATGGCGATTCTTCATGAGTCCCACGGTTGGCGCCAACTGTCGTGGTATTGCGAGTACCCCGACAGGTTTAGTGGAAGTCCCTAGCGAAGAAAAGATGACGCGAGCTGACCGTGTGACCGGTCCTCTCCCGTCGTGCAAACACAGCAAATGACACGAAGGTTTATACAGGTTCAGGCCTCAGTGGAGGCCCTAGTTCTGTCAACGTACTCCCAACTGGAGTTGGCTAAGGGAGCTCTCTCGGGGGAGAGATGGCTCCAAAGCACGCCTGTTTGATTGTCTATTAGAGTAAAAAATGAATTCTCCCCTTTACATGAGGGGTTACAAGGGCTTATATAGGCCCAAAAGATGCAAAAAGACTAAACTACCCCATCTGCACCCATTGGATTGAGGGGCACTGGCGTCCTTCTCCTGGTCAGGAGCCTTGTATGCTTGACAGGTGTCCGCCAATTCTCGAGGCACTTCTCGCGTGATCCCCACGTGACCCGGAACCGGGGGTCCTTATCTTCGAGAAAACGACGGCGCCCGAGACAAGCCAGCGGGGGGGGGCCTCGTCCCTGGGCGAAAGGCGGCGCCCGAGACAAGCCACCGTCGCCAGCCCATTGTCATCAGTGTTACCAACTAGGCTCTTCGGTCTTGGCGCATTCATGTCGCCTTCCTTGACTGGATTAAAAGATTTTAAAAGAAAATTCATCCTCACTTCGACGTCCAAGGGGGACAATGTTGACAAGAGTAGCAACAATAAAAAACAACATCATTCTCCAAAGAAAAATAGATTGAGGTAAAAATCTACCAATCTGACTATTCTTAGGGTTGAGGCACTTACCAGGGTTGCAGTCCCTGGTGGCATCTTCCACCACCCTGATTTCCCACACAGGGTGGCCCTCTTCCTTAGAGGACTGATCTGATTTTTCACAAAATCTTGGATTACATCGTGAGCGGTCAAGCCCTTGTTCATCAGGTATTTGAGTACCTTGGCTTGGCTCTTCTGCTCGTCATGTGGGGGGGGGGGGGGGGGCGGAATGTCCTTCTCCTTGCTCTTCTCTGGTCACCGATCCACGAACCATAGATGGCTCTCTTTCCATGCGGTGCAGTAGAACCACTGCTAGTACCACTTGTGAATGGAGTAACTGTAACACCCTGGTTTTGGGGGTGAAAAGTTTTTGCATAAAAACCCTGCATGCATGTATCTCTGTAGTAGTAGCCAGATCAGCTAAACCCTAATCTCTCTCAAACCCTAAAAATCTCCAAATCTATTATCTAGATCCAGATCAAGATCTGACCATCCAGATTTAACCTACCAGTTATTCTGGAGATAAAAGTCTTCAGGAGCCAGATTAAATTCTAACCCTAACTCCCAGTATCTAAGTCTCTTTCTGTTTTCGAAAACAGGAAATCCAGATTTACCCTAAGTACCCCAGTTTCCAGATAATTGAGTTATCTTGATTTAACCCTATCCAGACTCAAGAATCTCTTGGAATATGTTCCATGATACATCCTCAACTTACCTCAAAAAGTTGGGAACCAGATTGTTTCACCTAAACACTTTTCGCGGATAAGTCCAAATTTTACTGCGAATAGGTCCTTTTCTGTTTACCTGGAAGCCTGAAAAGGCTAAAATCTACAAATCAACTCCAACTCCAGAATTTCTTTAGGGAACACCTGCCAGATGCTATTTTATACAGATCTCTCTTTTGATCAGACTACAAAATCTCTCTCCAATCACCAGAATTCGAGATCGACAAAATCCAGATCTGTTTTACCCTAATTTTACCCTATTTTCGAAAATAGGTGAAATCCCTCAAATCTTATCAAACTTTCTCCAAATTTGAGCTAAATGAGTATTAATAGAAATATTATACTCAGCCATGGAATCAAATCTCAAATTAATCCTCTTTAAGACCAGATTTACAATTTAGTCCAAAGCCCATCAAAAATCATCACAATCAGGCCCCTGGTTCGACCACGGGCTACTGTTCACTACTAGACCACTCAGTTCGACTTCGACCACACCTCCTGTTCACGATCAAGCCGTTCAGCGACCACAGCTCCAGGTTTCGACCGCAGCAACTGTCTTCGACCGCGCCTATTACAATCGACCACGAGCTGTTGCCTTGGACTTCGACCACGACCTGGATCCAGCACGCGAGCGCGGGAGCTTCGACTTCGAGCACGCACTGCTGCTGTTTTGCTTCGACCTGCAGCTATAGTACACGGTCAGTTGATTTCTTCGACCGTTGCTATGCCCGTGAACTCCTAGCCGTTGATCATCAGCATAGCCATCTTAGCCGCTGCCTCGTCGCCACGTGGAAGGTTCCTGTTCGCCACTGTGGATTGCCTTCTCCAGCACCGGCCAGATCTTCACTCTTCCGCGTGTGCCCGACAGCCACAGCAAAACCGTGCCACGTTGCAGCCATGCCACGATCGGGTTTCACTTCACCATCCCTTCACCGCAGAGACAGCAGCGCAGCCGACGCGACCGGTGAGGACGTCGTTTCGCCGCCTGTCATCACCGCCAGTCACCTTCCAGTCAACTCAAACCGGTTTCAACTCCCCGTGCAATTGTTGACGTTGGGAGCCTCCCCAGCCACGCCTATTTAAACCCCCTGGTCTTAGCAACTCTCTCACACTCCTTCACACCAGCAACCAGTAAAACTCGCCGTATTTCTTTTCTTCCCCGGTGAGCAGCAAGAAGGGGCTTTGGTGCCAAGCTTCTCCACTGCCTCCTTCTTCAATCCAGCACCCCCAGTGAGCTTCTCTCATCTCCCTCATACTTCTCAAGCTTGTAATTTAGTTTAAATGCTCTCTGTCACTGGCAATCGCCGTGTTTCATCTAGAACTCCGATGAGCAATTAATCCTCAACCAGATCGATTCAACCTTCGAACTAGTAATCAAATATGCTCACTAGACCTTGCTTAACATCCCTAAGCAACCAAAATCGACAGATTTGCTGAAATATGAAAAATCCCAAATTGGAACTTTGCTTGTGAACTGAGATTGCTGTTTAAGCTTTTCTGGTGCATCTCTAGCCAATCTAACTTCACCAGTAGCATTCTTATGCCCTAGAGACCATGTACAAGCAAGGAATCGAGTTCTTTTGCCCAGAATCAGAAATACCCAAATCAGATTTGAGTTCATCTTTCCTCTAGACAATATCTTCTAAATTCAGCCACTTCAGCTCAAACCACCTTTCCATTTAGATGTTTTGGACCATTTTGAGCAACTTTGTCTTCTACCACGACCCCTAATTCGGCCTAGAACAGGAGTTATGGCTATGCCCTAGTTGCTGTACTGTTTGTGCTGCAGGTACTCCAGACCAGTCAACTTCTTCGCTGGTTTTCATCACTTTCCAGCCATCTCCTGCCCTAGATCCTGTTGAGACATTTGTTCCTGCTACAAATGCCTAACTACCAGACAAAGTGGTGCATAATTTGGAGCCTTGAATCAAAAGATATGTCGACCCTATGCCAGGCTATGTCAGCCAGTGGCATTAGCCCTGTTCACCCACCTCTGGTCATGTAAAACAGAAATTACTTTGTCAAATAGCTGCCTCACTGCCTTGTGCACCATATGCTTGAATCAAAACCTACTTTGGCCACTGGAAACTATTCAAACCATGTCAATGCCATTCTAGAGCACTGTCAGCCTATGTCAGCTAGTGGCATTGAGCCTTTTCACCCACTTCCAGCCATGCACTTTGAAAATAACCTTGTCCCTTAGACTCCTGACGTTGTGATCTACACTTTTCCCTATTGTCACAACTTGAGTTGAGCCCTCTATCACCCATCGACCTTATGTCGATGCCTTGAACCAAATGCCAACCTAAAGACATTCGCTGTTTTTGGGCGAACCAGTCACCACCTTGACATTTCCCTGATATTTTGGAACCTTGTAAACCTTAACCACTAATCTTAACCCTAGTTACCATAGTTAAACTCAAATCACTTCCAAATCTTGTATCACCAGAGTGTTTTCTTCTTGCATCATTGCATGTAGTGGATTAGTAAGAGTAGAATTGATTGTAATGCCTGTTTGCTTGTTTGATCTTGTTCAGAGCAAGAGCCCGAGATTGAAGACCTTGTCACTGAACCGCCATCAACTGCTGATACTTACGACGCGGAAGGCAAGTCATACTTTGATCATATTGAAACCCATATTTTATGAATTGCTATGCTATTCCATGAGTAGATATCTCATTAATATTGCATGTGTTGAGATCAATGATATTATGGCAGTGATAGATTGAATACTTGAGGAATGTGAACTTGTTAAGATAGCAAGCCATGAACTAATAAAAGTATAAACTTATACATCTATATTCATGAAATAGAACCCCTAGCCGTGACCAGTGTTTTAGTATGGAATGGTGGTAGCACTGGAGGTGCTTGGCTACACTGGATGTGCAGGCACTGAAGGTGCATGGTTTGTGGTATGATCTGGTCACTGGCATATAAGGACTAGAACCTTGTGTTGTGCGTCTAGTGGCATGAAAAACGTACCAACCACTTACCTGGTATGGGATAGGCGCAATCTAGTAGCTTTCTTGGTATTAGCAGTTCCCAGCATGGCTTGTCGATCCGGTTTCTCGCGTGGAAACTGGTGGGACGCAGTTCGTCCATGAGTGATGTGAGATCAGAAAAATTATGAGAGGATAAGGTGTAAAGAAGGAAGACGCCCTACGCCAGATTGAGTCGTGTGTGACTGAAATCAAAAGAGGCTATGTGTCCTACGGGAACATAGACCCAGGCTAGGAAGTAAGGCAGTGGGGAGGACCCACAACGGTACTTGGGACTGGATTGTCCATTTATCGGGCAGGGATACTGTTAATACTAGACTGCAAAACGTTGTGTGATCTCGGCCTTGTCACATGCGTATAAGTCGCATGGAGTTGGCCCGACTTGGAAGTCGAGTGAAAAAGTGGATTTAAAAAGAGGTACACCTCTGCAGAGTTAAAAATGTATTCGAATACTTCGTGCTCCCGAGTTTTAGGAGTATGCCGCGGTGGATTAAATCCATGGGGTGTGACACAAGTATTGTTTTATAAACTAAAATTTGTTAGTTCAAGATTACCCAAGTGGCATGTGTTGTCGCGATAAGGGGCATTGCCGTGGGCTGTCATGTGTTGACATGTCGCGGTAATACCATAATCTAGTAAACATGTGTTAACTAAGAGGCATGTGGATTTTGCCTTAAGCATATGATAACTAAGAGGCATGTGGTTTATGCCCTAAAGTATATGAGATACTGCTATGAGTATAAGATTGAAAGGCGTGAATAAAAGTAATGTGATATGAGGTTATATCGCCTTGGATATGGGATATATGAATCATTATCAATATGATTTATTTACTGCCATGAGTATGATTGAAAGATGAATAGGAAGAAATGTATTTTGAGAAAAACCCTTCACTCTTTCCCCAATAGCATAGGTACATGTCATTTATACTGTAAATATATCTCTACCTTCCCTATGACATGATGAGTACATAAGTACTCACCCTTGCAACAACTCATCAATAGATGGAGCGTCCTACGACCTTGGAGGATATCCTGAAGATGCTGCGGACCCAGGAGATGATGAGCAGTTTCCTCCAGAGCCCTGATGTGGTGCTGTTTTGCTGTCAACCTCCGTTTCCTGTGGATTGCTTTTGGGCCTAGCTTCCGTCGACTAGATGTGTTATTTTGTTGGACCCTTGTGCCTTGTAAGGCACTGTACCTCGTTTTGTGCTAAGGCCTGATGGCCATACAATTATGACTACTGTATTATTTTGCTGCTTCAATGTATTCCTGTGATTGACTCATCCTGGGAAGTCAAGTGGTTTAAGGGACCAGCTGCACCGAGCTGGGCTCCTCACAGGTGATGTCACAGTCGTGGCAGACACGACAGTAACGCAGTGGGAAGGGGGAAGTCCTTCTTCTCCCGTAGTCGAAAGTAGACACAGCCCGTTGTGGCGGTGCCCTTCGAGCTCGCCAGAAAATAATACTGGCAGAAGAATGCCACACTGGGCAAAACTCCAATGTAGGCCTCACACAAGTGTTGAAATGTGGCGAGCATCAACACCGAGTTAGCATTCAGATTCACCAACTCCAGGTCATAGTGGGCGGGGATCTCCCACAAGAAGTCGCTTTCCGGCAAGCAGAAGCCGCAACGCAGGAAATCCTCAAACACCACCAACTCACCTTCTTGCACCTTCGGGCTCTCCTAGTTCTCCCCAGTAGGCCGCCATGGAATTAGCGACTTGGAAGGGAGGTAACCATTCGCTTCCAAAGCCAGCAGACTAAGTCCAGGTAAGAAGCTATGCCATTAGCCCGGGGACAAGGCCCCCGGTGCTGGTCCCGGGCACTGTCTTTCGCCCGGGGACAAGGCCCCCGGTGCCTGTCCCGGGCACCGCCTTTCGCCCGGGGACATGGCCCCTGGTGCCTGTCCTGGGCGCCGCCTTTTTCCCAGGGACAAGGCCCCCGGTGGTCTGTCCCGGGCGCTACCATCCTTCCGGAGGCAAAAGTCTCTGGTCCCGAGTCACGTGCAGGTCACGCGAGGAGAGCCTCGGGAATCAGTGGACACCTGTCAAGCATCCGAGGTGCCTGGCTCAGAGAAGGACGTTGCTACCCCTCGATCCAACGGTGGTAGGCGGGGTAGTTTTGTCTTTTTGCTTCTTTTGGGGCTATATAAGCTCTTGTAACACCTCATGTAAAGGACAATTGCTCATTATCACATAGAATAGCCAATCTCACAGCTGTGCTCCGGAGCCATCTCTCCCCGAGAGAGCTCCCCTAGCCAACTCCGGTCGGGAGCACGCCGACAGGACTAGGGCCCCCACCGGGACCCGAACCTGTATAAACTCTCGTGTCACTTGTTGTGCTTGCCCGACGGGGGAGGACCGGTCACCCGGTCAGCCCGCGTTGTATTTTCTTCGCTAGGATCGTCAACAAAACCTGCCGGGGTATTCGCAATACCACGACAGTTGGCGCCGTCTTTGGGGACTCATGACGAGACGCCATGGCTCCCCCAAGAACGAGGGCCCGCACCCTTCCCGGTGACGCCGGTCCCGGTGACCCGACGCCACCCGTCCGGGACACGACCGTCCCAGCGCTTCCGCCTGGAGGCGGCCAGACCCAGGTACCGCCTCCCACCTTCCCTCTTAATTTCGGTGGTTCGACCTCCGGGTAAGTCCCGGTGACCGCGGTCGCCTCGGCCGGGACCAGTCTCCCCCCGACGGCTTCCCTGGTCCCCTGGGACGACTTGCTTGAGGCTTTAGTAGAGGGCTAGCTCCGCCCCCAGCGCTCTATGGACGAGTTGCTCTGCGTCTGGGCACGGCCACTGGCCCCGACATACCCGCAGTACCCAGTCCTGGGGGTTATGGGTCACCCGGTGCCCCCGGTCTCCGGAGGCCAGGCCGTCCCGTACGACCCCGCCGGCGGTACCCTCCCCCGGCGGGTCATCAGTCCGGAGCCTTCCCGGCGCTGGGAGCCTTCCTGATGCTGGGGGGTTACTTCATGCCCGGGGGGATACCCTATTCCGGGCCCATTCCCGGGGCCGGGGGCCCATTACATGCCGGCGGCTTTCCCTGCGCCAGGAGCCAGTCCCGCCCCACAGGTCGCGCTTACCGCACCGGGGGCGGTCGACAGAGCAGCTCCTGTGCCGCAACGGACCTCCCCCCGCAATGGTGCCCCGGTTCCAGACGTCACCGTGGGGGCTCCCCCTTCGCCGATTCCGGATAATACAGGAGTTTCCCCCTTTCCGGTTCCGGTCGTCGCCGCGGGGTTCCCACCTATTCGGTTCCAGATAATACAGGGGTTTCCCCCTTTCTGGTTCTGAAGGTCTCCGAAGGGGCCTCCCCCTGCCAGCCCCGGTGGCGCCCGGGCCGGCAGCTACTATGCATGAGCTCCCTCCTCCCCCGGGGCCGCCCTCGAGGGTGCCTCCAGCGGACCAGGTCCGTTTCTCCCGGGAGGAGGTCGAGCGAATGCACACGGCTAAGTCTGGGGAAGAACTTCCCCCGGATCGCGGACGCGGAGAGCTTCGCTACCACATCGGCCGGGGGAAGAGACCCGCCGAAGAACCAACCTCTCCGGGGGAGAGCCCGGACGTCTTGGAACTCAGCCCCGGCCCGGAAGAAAAGCATCGTTACCGCCATGCCGGCGGACCTCTTGGGCCACTTCCCGACTTCGACAACGAGCGCGCGTCCCCTGTCAAATGAGACAGCGACCGGGACTCTCCCCGAGAAGTGCAGGGGGCTAACAAGCCGCTATGCCGCATACTCCGGTGCATTCGATGGCCGCGGCCTTACCGCCCGCCGCACATCGAGCACTACAATGGTGAGGCCGACCCCTATGAATTTGTGCAGGTGTATTCCACAGCCATCTCGGTGGCTGGGGGGATGAGACAGTGCAATGTAACATCTTCCCCCTCTACCTCACCGGGATCGCCTGCTCGTGGTTCTACAATTTGAAGGCCGGCTCCATCAAGTCCTTCGCGCAGCTCAAGCGCGAGTTCTGCGCGAACTTTCAGGGGAACTACGTGTGTCCCCTGGATTCCTCACAGCTGTATACCGTCCGGCAGAGGACGGGGGAGACCATCCGCAGCTTCTTCAGGCGCTTCGCTCAAGTCAAGAGCAAAGTGGCTCACGTCCCCGACTCCACGGTCATCGAGGTGTGTAAGAGTGGGATCCTCCCAGGAGAGCTCCACCGAAGGCTCTCCCGAAGCTGCCCCTCCTCCGCCGATGAGCTCTTCAATGTACTTGAGAAGTACGCTTGGGCGGAAGAGGATGACCTCTGGAAGAAAAACCAGGGGGCTCCCGCCCTCGTTGACCGGGGGCCTAGGGACCCCCTCAAACGCCCCAAGCAGGGGGGTGGTAACGAGCCACAGCCTCGGGACACTTTTGTCCTCGAGGGCGGGGACGGCTTGTGCGACGCCCCGAGGGGCAATCGCCCCTTCCCCAAGCCGAAAGGCCGTGGGGGAGGACAGTCATCCCGCGGTCGAGAAGGCCCTTCGACGGGAAGCAGGGAGGCCCGTAGTGCACCTTCCACAGGTCCAGTACCCATGCCACCCGGGAATGCCATCAGCTGCTACAGAAGTTCACCGCGTTCCTCGACTAGCATGGGCAGGGGGGGGACTCCGGCCCCCTTGCCCCCTCAGCCGGCCCTGCCGGCCCGTCCTGCTCCCGCGGGGGGTCAGCAGGGGCAGACACGGGAGGGGGAGCCGTCAGAGACTCTCCCCTTCTAAACTTCCCAGAGGCGTGTCAACGTCATCATGCGAGGGTCCGCTTCTGGGTGGGATTCCAAGCGTCAGCGCAAGGAGTACGCGCTTGAAGTGAAGGTGGTGGGGGTGCTGCACACGTCTACACCACCCAAGTGGTTGGACGTCCCCCTCACCTTGACAGTGGAAGACGCACGCGGGGTTCGCTTCCCCCATGACGACGCGCTCATCGTTTCCGCCACCATCTACAACTACCACCTGGCCTGCATCCTAGTGGATGGCGGGAGCTCCGCCGATGTCCTCTACCTGAAAGCCTTCAGGGAGATGCAGGTGGACGAGAAGCTCTTGCAGCTCGCAGCAAAGCCCTTGGAAGGATTCATCCCGGGAAAGGCGATCCACCCCGTGGGGAAGATGGATCTCCCCATGACGTTCGTCACCCCGGAGAACTACCGGACTGAGATGGTCCGGTTTGACGTGGTGGACCTCCCCTCCTCCTACAATGTGATCATGGGGAGGACCACGATCAACCGCCTGGGAGCCGCGATCCACCAGAACTACCTCTGTGTGAAGATCCCCGGGCCTCACGGCGTGATCACCGCTCGGGGAGACCAAGACGTGGCCTGCGCTCTATACGAGCGCGCCGCCGCAACGATCGGGAGCGTAAACATCATCAAGACCCCGGGGGGAAGGCCTCTCCCCTGGAGTCAGACATCGCCGTGATACCATCCGGGAGGCCCCTCCCCAAGCTATGTCTGGAAGGGGGCCTCCGGAAGATCCCGCTGTACCCAGACGGTGGGGACAAAACTGTCAAAATCGGGGCGGAGCTCCCCGAGGAGCATGTGGAGAAACTCTGATGTTTTCGCGTGGAAGCCCTCCGACATGCGGGGTGTCGCCCGGGATGTCATCGAGCACAAGCTCGCGGTGACCCCTGGTCACCCCCCAATCAAGCAGAAGCTGAGGAAACTCTCCCTTGAACGCCAGGAGGCGATCAAGGTAGAGATTGCCCGACTCCGAGAGGCGGGGTTCATTCGGGAGGTCTTGCACCCTGAGTGGCTTGCGAACCCCGTCCTCATGAAGAAATCGAACGGCAAGTGGCGGATGTGCGTGGACTTCACCGACCTCAATCGCGCCTGCCCCAAGGACAATTTCCCACTCCCGCGGATTGACCAACTGGTCGACTCTACTGTGGGGTGCGAGTTGATGAGCTTCCTGGACGCATACTCGGGCTATCACCAAGTTCGGATGGCGGAAGGGGACGAGGAAAAGACGAGTTTCATAACTCCCCTCGGAACCTTCTGCTACGTCCACATGCCCTTCGGGCTGAAGAACGCTAGAGCGACCTTCCAGCGGCTCATGACGCTGGTCTTCAAGGACCAAATCGGTCGCAACGTCGAAGTCTACGTCGACGACACGGTCGTCAAAAGTCGCTGCACAACTGCCCACGTCGACGACCTAGCGGAGACCTTCCCCAACCTTCGCGCGTATGGGTTGAAGCTCAAGCCGGAGAAGTGCGTCTTCGGCGTGCGCGGGGGGAAGCTCCTAGGTTTCCTTGTGTCCCAACGGGGCATAGAGGCAAACCCCGAGAAGATCCGGGCGTTCCTAGACATGCCCCCGCCGCGCTTGGTCAAGGACGTTCAGCGACTCGCCGGCCTCTTAGCCGTGCTAAGCCGCTTCGTCTCGCGGTCGGGGGAACGCGGCCTTCAATTCTTCAAGATCCTCCGGGGGCTCAAGGGATTCCAGTGGACCCCCGAGGCCCAGGAAGCCTTCGACGACCTGAAGAAGTACCTCACGAGCCCCCCAATGCTCGTGAGCCGATCTCTGGAAGAGCCCTTGCTCCTCTACCTTGCTGCGACCCCAGTCGCCGTAAGCGCGGTATTGGTAAAGGTGCAAGATGGGCAGCAGCATCCCGTGTACTACGTGAGCGAAGCCCTCCAAGGGGCCAAAACTCGGTACACGGAGATGGAGAAGATCTGCTACACCCTCCTGATGGTGTCCCGGAAGCTTCGTCACTACTTCCTGGGGCACCCCATCACCGTCCCGTCATCCCTCCCCTTGGGGGAGGTCCTCCGAAACAAAGAAGCCACCGACCGAATCGGGAAGTGGGGGGCCGAGCTTGCCCCCTTTTTCCTTTCCCTCATGGGGCGCTCCGCCATCAAGTCACAGGTACTCGCTGACTTCGTGGCGGAGTGGACTCCGACCTCGGGGCTGGGGGACGAAGACCTCCCCGCGTCAGCCCGACGCAGCGACCATTGGACACTCATGTTCGATGGCTCCCTGTATCTCACCAGGGCTGGTGCGGGAGTAGTCCTTCGGAGCCCTGAGGGGCAGGAACTCGAGTACGCGGCGCGGCTTGAGTTCCCCACCACAAACAACGTCGCCGAATACGAGGCTTTGCTCCTTGGGTTGCGTCTTGCGCGCTCCCTGGGGATTCGACGCCTCCTAGTGAAAGGAGACTCCCAACTCGTGGTTTGCCAAATGGACAAGTCTTACTTGTGCCATGACGCAAACCTGAGCCTTTATTTGCAGGAGGTGCCCAAGATGGAGAAGCACTTCGACTGCCTCGAGGCCCGGCACATCCCATGAAGGGACAACGACCGGGCCGACGCCCTAGCCCGGGCAGCCAGCGCTCGAGAACTGCTCCACAAAGGGGCCTTCTTGGAAATTATTGCGAAGCCCTCGGTGACCTCCCCGGACGCGGGCGACGAGCCTCGCGTCCCGGAAGTCGCCGAGATCACTCGGACTTCATCTTGGATGGACCCCCTTATCTCCTTCATCAAGGGGGAGGGGGACCCTCCCAACGAGACCGAGGCTAAGCGCCTCCGGGCCAAAGCCCAGGCATACCTCCTGTTGGAGGGGAAGCTCTACAAGCAGGGGGCTTCCGCCCTGCTCCGCTGCCTCCCACAGTCAAAAGCGCTCTGGCTTCTCGAAGACATACACGCGGGAAGCTGCGGATCTCATCTAGCCCGACGCACCATCGCGGCCAAGGCTCTTCGCCAGGGCTTTTACTGGCCCACGGTGATGCACGATGTGCGAGACCTTGTCTCCGCGTGCGAGGCTTGCCAGAAGATAGCCAAGGGTTCAAACCTCCCCCCTGTAGCACTGCATACTATCCCCATCACTTGGCCCTTCGTGTGCTGGGGGATGGACCTCCTAGGGCCCTTCCCCCCAGCGCCCGGGGGCTACAAGTATGCGGTGGTCGCGGTCGACTACTTTACTAAGTGGGTAGAGGCTGAACCCTTGGCCAGCATCACGTCCCGGGCGGTACAGCGGTTTTTCTGGAAAAACATCGTTTGTCATCTTGGCGTCCCCTGGGAGATCACTGTCGATAACGGGACCCAATTTGACTCGGCTTATTTCCGGGAATTCTGTGAAGGCCTGGGGCTCACCATCCACTTCGCTTCAGTGGCCCATCCCTAGAGCAACGGGGTCGTTGAGAGGGTCAACTGTGTAATCCACTTATGCCGACGACTCGAGCAAGCCGCTTCCAAGCGGGGTGCATGGGCAGAGGAGCTCCCTAGCATCCTCTGCTCTATGCGCACGACTCTGAGCCGGACGACGGGACGCACTCCCTTTTCCCTGGTATACGGGGCTGAGGCAGTCCCCCCCGAGATTGGCTTTCGGTCGTTGCGAGTCGAGCTCCTAGACAGAGCTACTACCGCGGTGTACCAAGCCAATGAAGCCAATCAGCAACTAGAGGTCGATCTCGTGGAGGAGGAACGCGACCGAGCGCTCCTCCGCCATGCCATCCATGAACGCGAAATGGCGCGCGCATACAACCAGCGAGTGCGCGAGAAGGCTTTTCGCCTTGGGGACCTTGTCCTCAAACACGTCATGGACCCCCAAGCCCAGGGCAAGCTCTCCCCCAACTGGGAGGGACCCTACCGGATCTCGGCGGTCCTGGGCTCGGGGGCTTACAAGCTCTCCAACCTTCAAGAGCAGGAGCTGAAGCACACGTGGAATTTGCGCTTACTTCGCATGTTTTACGTCTAGCCTACGGGCTCGTCCCCTCCCCCGGAGCGATTACGCTGGAGGGGGAAGGGGGACCTCGTACTCACTGTCCCCTCCCCCGGAGCGATTGCGCCGGAGGGGAAGGGGGGACATTGTAATCATCGTTCCCTCCCCTTTCGCGATTTCGTGGGGGGAGGCGTTGTATTTTGGTTCACTGTTAATACAACTGGAATTTTTCGTTAGCTGCCTCAATCCAGGTTTTTTACATCACCGCCCCTCACGACGATGCCCTCCCCGTGAGGAAGTGGGCTATCACGACCCAACAAGTCCCTACAACGGGAGTCCCACTCCCGTAGGGCGGCTTACGATCACCCCTCGTGGACTGAGGGTGTAAGCGGCAACCCAGTCCACAAGGACCACGGTAACGGGTCAATTTGGGAGACTAGTCCCCTACCCAAACACTCAGACCCGTCACTGGGCGCATCCTCCTCCGGGAGTCGACTCTCCTCAGTGAGACGGAGTTCTTGGATATTTTTTCCGGAGATATTATTCCCGGCTCCCCGTTTTATTGTCTCTCAGAAAAATTACCTCCGGAAATTTCGTCTTGGATTTTCTTTGATTTTTTCCCCGGAGACCTTATTCTCAGTTCTCCGTTTTCATGGTGACCAGGGGGTTCTCTCCCGAAAAATTTCCCAGAGATATTGGACTTCCCGGAAACCCGGTTCCCCGTTTTCACGGTGACCGGCAGGTTTTCCCCCATGGAGAATTCTTTGGAATTTCGGGATTCTGGTATTTTCTCCCGGAGACCTCGCTCTCAGCTCCCCATTTTCACGGAGACTAGAGAGTTCTCCTGGAAAAATCTGTTTTTCCCAGAGACTTTGTTCCCGGCTCCCCGTTTTCACGGCGATCGGAGAGCTCTCCCGGAAAAGTTGAAGTTTTTACAACCTTGGGAAAACTTGGAAAAATTCTTAAGCAACGGGTCTTCATCCCGGGAGCTTTGTCACCCCCACAGCGCGTGGAGCTATCCTCCGGCCCGCTGTGGAGGGGGGGATAAGGAGCACCCGGAAATCACACCGTTACAGAACTTCAAAGATAAAAGGGCAAACTTAGCTCTATCAAAGAAATCTAAAAGAAAACACTCAACTTTATTGATCATTCAACCGGAGGACATCTTCTCCCTCCGGTGGGCATCACTACATCGGATACGATATAACCCGGATTATAACCGGGAAAGTCTACGTCCTAAAGTACCTACGTCTAATAATCCCGGACACCTTCCGATAGCTCTCGGGCCAGGTCCAGGTACAAGCCGCTTATGCGGCGCTGGGCTTCCCGGAGCAGGTCCTCGGGCCAATACTCGTAGCCCGCCGGTGGAAGAATCCAAAGAGGGGGAATCATTCGGGACCCCGGACGCGGAGGGGGTAGTTCAACACGATGATTATCGAAGTTGTCCAGGTGCCACTCCGGATGCCATCGCAACCGGATTGGCTTCCGGACAACGCCCCCGTTGCGTTCCCCGGAGAAGAGACTTAACAAGATTAAAGCGGCCTGGGCGTCCCCTGGGCGGCACCCGCCGGGGCTCAAAGGCCTCACCCCCGGGGAATCTCTCCAAGACCTTCGCCCGGGAGCAACCACTCGGGAAACTTGGTACATTGCATTCATAGACTTAGAAAAATTTCAATTTCTATTGCATTCAAAATACTTTCGTACAAGTGTCCAGGGCTTCCTCTAAGAAGCTAGTGGGAGCAAAAACCTAAAAAGCAAAAAAGGGTCCTATCTAGACCTGGGGGGAGGCTCATACTTGGTCATTAGCGTCCCCCCCCCCCAGGGGGCCCCCACCGGAGCCGAAGTATCTGCTCTCGGAGGCGCCGGTGCTGGGAATCTCGCCTGGATTATCCGGTCATAGAAGCCACCGGCAAGCTGCTCCACTTCTCGCCTCGATGGCTCGAAGAACTCCAGGAAGCTCCTGGTAAGCGGCGGCCCTCTCCTCCGCTTCCTTCAGCGCCCAGCCGAAGCGCCTCTCGAGCCCCCAGGTAATCGCCGGGGCCGCCTCCTGGTAATCGCCGCCGAGGATGTGGCCGCCGAAGAGGTGGCCGAGGAGCTCTCGGAGGGGGTCCCTCCCCTGGGAGGGATCAGGAGCCCCTTCCCCTTTCCAGGCCGCGGGGCCCCTGGGATCTCTGTCTCCGGGGGAACCTCGTAGACCGAGGGGCTTACCCCCTCGTCCATCGGCCACTCCACACGAGGGGGCGAGGCCTCCGCAAACTGACCCTCTGGCCTCTCCGGCTCCGGTAATGCCGGGGCCGCCGGGAGGGCTAGCGCCGAAGGTGGTGAGGAGGAGTAGTCCGCCGAATCGGACGCCCCCCCGTCGATGGCTGGTCCCTTCCCCCGAGCCTCTGCGGGGCTCTCCGGGGGAGGGGGCGTTGTTTCCTTCTGGGCCGGCGCCCGTGCTCGCCCTGACTCGGGAGTTGCGTCCCGGGCCTTCACCGGCGTGGAGCCCGGTGTCGTCGATGGACTGGGGGCTTTCTGAGTCTTGGCCTTCTTCGGCTCAGAGCCCACGGTAGCCTCCTTTCCCCTCTTGTGGGAACCGGGAGTGGGGAGGGGCTTTCTCGCCGGTAGCCTTAGCCCGAAGGCCTCGGCCACCAGGTTCCGCGGAAGGCCCTCCCCCATGACGCGCACGATGAGCTCGTGCTCATCGGTGTAGTACCTCCCGAGGAGGTTCTCCGCCTTCTCCCGGGCCACCGGGTATGGCCGAACTGCAAAAGGTAAGTTAGAAAAATTCATGAAAGAAATGAACTAGGTAGCCGGGAACTTACGTCGGGTCACCAGCTTCTGCGGGGGCCGCTGGGCCGGGCACAACCCGATTCCCCTCCCGTACGCTAGGGGGGAAATCTTCAGTAGTGTTAGCTCCTCGGCGGTGTCCCTCATCGAGCGGACGCGCCGGGAGCCAACGACGTAGCTTAGGAGCCTCAGCTCCTCCTCGGTCCACACCGGGGGCTTGGGGGCAAACGACCGGCTGTAGGAAGGAGGCTCCGGCGAGTACGCCGCGTCGTCGTCCTGGACCTGGAGGTAGAACCACCTCCGGATCCAATCCCCCCAGTAGTCCCGGGAGGCTGCCACCGGGTACGCTGCTACCCGGGATGGCAGGAGTTGGACCATCACTAAGCCGAACGGCGACTTCGGCCCTCCCTTCACCATGTGGGAGCTTCTCGCCGCTGGCTCGTAGAAGTACCGGAAGAGCCGGAGCGTCGCCTCCCGTCCGGTGGCTGTCTCGAACAGCCATATGAACAACCCTATCCGAACGAATGCGTTCTGATTCAGGTGGTTCAAGGCCACCCCGTACTCCTTCAAGAACCCCCAGAGCAACAGGTGCACCGGGAGCCGGAGCCCGGCCTCGAGGAATGCCTCGAAGGCCACCACTTCCCCGGGCCTGGGGCAGGGGACTCCATCCTTCTTCGCGGGGATCCGGACGTCCCCTTCCGCGACCACCCCCGGTCGATCAGGGACTCCAGGTCCCCGGATGTAAACTCGGAGGCCCAGAGGAAGTCCGCGGTGACTTCCTCTGGTGGCACCTCCACGGCCTTGGCACAGCCCTTGGGTCCCATCTAATTCTTCCGGTGGCTTAGGCTTCGGAGAATGGGAGGAACTAGGGGTTCTGGAGGCTAAGCTTCTGGGAACGAGGTTTTGGGAGAGGGCTACCAGGAGAGCTAAGGGCGATAAGGGAGTTTGAAGGCTTGAAGTTTGGAATGAGCTCTCCGGGCCCCCCGAGGCCCTATTTATAGGGGCCAAGCACGGCCCCGATGTGCGCCACGTGGCCCTCCATGGTACATCCACGCCGTTGGAATTCAAACAACGTGCGGGAAACGAAGGGACAGGCGCGTGAAACAAGGCATCGGTTCAAACTGCGAGCCGCCATTATGGCCGAACGGCGCGCTCCCAACGAGACAACAGCGCGGTCATAAATGTACGGCACGGAAATTGAAGCGTCACGGCTCCGGTAGCTTGTCTCGGAGATTTTCTCGGTAACATTAACCATTCCCTTTGGGAACTCGAGCACCGTCCCCGGAGGGCATGGGGGGCTGCTGTTGGGGGAAATCTCCGCGAGACTAAATCCAGGTAAGAAGCTGTGCCATTAGCCCGGGGACAAGGCCCCCAGTGCCGTCCCGGGCGCCACCTTTAGCTCGGGGACAAGGCCCCCGGTGCCTGTCCCGGGCGCCGCCTTTCACCCCGGGACAAGGCCCCCGGTGCCTGTCCCGGGCGCCGCCTTTCACCCGGGGACAAGGCCCCCTGTGCCTATCCCGGGCGCCTCCTTTAGCCCGAGGACAAGGCCCCCGATGTCTGTCCCGGGCGCTACAATCCTTCCGGAGGCAAAAGTCTCCGGTCCTGGGTCACGTGTAGGTCACGCGAGGAGTGCCTCGGGAATCAGCGGACACTTGTCAAGCATCCGAGGTGCCTGACTGGGAGAAGGACGTTGCTACCCCTCGATCCAAAGGTGCAGGCAGGGTAGTTTAGTCTTTTTGCTTCTTTTGGGGCTATATAAGCCCTTGTAACACCTCATGTAAAGGACAATTGCTCATTATTACTTAGAATAGCCAATCTCAGAGGTGTGCTCCGGAGCCATCTCTCCCTGAGAGAGCTCCCCTAGCCGACTCCGGTCGGGAGCACGCCGACAGGACTAGGGCCCCCACAGGGACCCGAACCTGTATAAACCCTCGTGTCACTTGTTGTGCTTGCCCGATGGGGGAGGACCGGTCACCCGATCAGCCCGCGTCGTATTTTCTTCGCTAGGATCGTCCACAAAACCTTCCGGGGTATTCGCAATACCACGACAACTGGATTGCATCCAACATGCCATCAGGTTAAGTTTTGGTCAAGGAAAACAAAGGATAAGAGCTTAGAAGGCAAAGTGGAAAGCAAAGAACTCAGAGAAAACTTAGAAAATTTCGAGGAAGGTTACGTGCACAGGCAGCTCTCAGGACGTAGGGTTTGAAAGCCCACATCCCTCAGGTTCTTGACCGTTGTTCACGCCGCGAGACAAAAAGAGGTTTCCGCATTAAATGCCTGTCAAAACAAACCTGACATGCGCACTCAAAGTTCTTCTTGGGTTCTGCGGGAAGTCAAAATTAAAAGACACCTTTTCAGAGCCTGAAACACCTTTTCAGAGCTTGAAATGCCTTTTTTCAGAAAAAAGAAAGCCTTTTCACTTTGACTTTGGGGACTAGCCGACAAAGTTAGTCATTCCCATAAATGCACATAACCTTCCCATGTCCGTGATAGTCGTTTGATGATCACGCATACACCTCCATGGTCGAATTTACCTTTCTATGGTCAAGAAGGCCAAGGAAAGAGATAAACGAATAGTCCAAGGATGTTCTGGACATAATTTATCAATGATATTGAGATTTTGACATGGTAAAAAATTGTTCCTTTTCATTATAATATTTACAATAAGAATTTTTACAAAAAATTTACAACTAAGAAGGGATACATCGGGCGAGGTCGACGTCATGTAATAATCTATCTACTAAGGGCTTGACCTCGGCCCTGGCCACGTCCAATTGCTCCTGTCTACCAACATCTGCATCCCCCACGGGGTCCAAATCTAAACCTGGGCCGTGGTGAAGCCTAAGCCTGCAGAGGACAGTACAAACTGCGGCACCAACTTTGGTCCTTAGTCTCTCCCTGTACCTAGCTGCGGACTCTGGGATGTTGGCGACCAATGAATCAGCATGGGCCACAACCAAGTCGCAAGACTCCTCAAGAGACAAGTTGACCCTTTAAGGTTTAACAACATCAGCCTCAAGAGAATTTGCAACCACCTTCAGCTTCCTAAAGGTATCCCCCTCAGTGAGACTGCAGCCTTCAATCAAAGCGTCCAAGGCGTCCTTCTCCCTGCGGACAAGCTTCTCGGTGTCTCAAGCAAGCCTTATAGTCTCTCGAGCCCTCTCACTGGCCGCCTTGTAGCGATCAATGACTCAAAGGAGAGAGTCAAGGTCGAGCCCTCATTGGATATGCTTCTCCTTGAGGCGCTCGTTCTCCCCCTGGAGGAAGATGCACAATGCAATCTTCTCCTTCCGAGTGGCCAATGCCTCAGCCAGCTCTTCGCTGGTCACTTCCCTAGCTTCATCTCCCTGAACAGCCACCCAAAGTCATGCACACATAAGATGACAGTAAATGAAAAGAATCCAAAGAGCTAAGGGAACTTATCTTGGAGGTAGTTGCTGACTAGGCCACAATGGGGTCCATAACTTCCACATTCTCCCCTGAGGACAGTGATAGAGATGCTACAGGAAGAGAGGAAGTCACCTAGTGTGCCCTGTACAAGAAATTTAGTACTAAGCACTTCATTCCTAACTAAATAACTCCATTCAGTTAGAGAAACGACAAATCTTCACCTCAAGCCACGAGGAGCAGTTTGTGTGGCCCTAGATGAGACCTGAGCCACAGTTGTAGCTAATGGCTGGGGGGTTGAGGCCTCTGTCGACGATTTGGACTCGGGGTCCTTAGCCGTTCTTATGCATATTTGTGAGTTGCAGGACCTTTCAATGCGCTCCTCCGGAAAGGTAGGATGAATCAAGTCTATAGAGGCACAAAAGATTTTATACAGGTTCGGGCCCTTGATGGTGGGAGTAATAGCCCTACATCCTGTTGTGATTTCACTATATGTAATAAGATGTTTTTACAAGAGGGTAGAAGAGATGATCACAGGCAATGATCTCTTCTCTGTTAGTGTCTACCTAACTATATCTAAGTCTTCAGGTTTGTTGAATGCCTGGTAGTGCCTGTCTGATTGACTGAATTATTCAACATCCTTAGAATGTGCATTGACTACCTTTTTATACTGGACAAAAGGGCGCCAATGCGAAACGGCCTTGGACAGTTGTGAAGATGCAGTTTTATTAACTGCACTTAACTCCCACGCAGGTTTAACACGTGCAATCAAGGGATAACCGCACATGTTAACCTCCTGGCAGTTGTCTTCATACGTGGAAATATCTTCGTGATTCTCAGGATATGCTTGTTCAAAGAGTTAGGCCTTCCCGAACTATTCTGGTCACAGATAAATAGCGACCCTCTGGCCGCGTACTGCCCGCAATTTCTTGATCGCGCACTGTCTGCGACCTCATGATCGCGCAGGGGCTGCGATCATGCAACATTCTCGTGTCCACGCCCTTTAGGTCGTTTGAGACCATAGCGACAGATTTACAGACACACGACCAATCTGATTCTGTCTTAAACCAGACGTGTATTACTTTGAACTAGCTCGGGTGATAATGCTCGTCAGTTAGCCCCCAAATTTGAAGAAAATGAAAGAACATATTTACTTCAAATTTTTATCCTGCATCGAATTATGAAACCGACGTTTTAACTTCAAATTACTGTTCCGCCATGTGACGGTTCATATCTCGAGAAAAACCCTGAATCTTTCTTGGTTGGTAATGATGACTTTGGTGACTCATCGTGATGGTAACGGTAAGTGCGGTTTAAGAACCCGAGACGCGTGTGGAAATGAACCGACACCTTCAAGCTCTATAAATTGAAGAGCCTTTTGGTTCTTTGTACTCACGAGTTTCTTCACCATGACTAAGTCTTTTCCAGAGCTACTTCTCCTCTCCAGTTACTCGCTCTAAGCCTCAGTTCTTGTTCTGATGGCAGATCAAGATCCCAAGAACATCATTGAGATTGAGAGTAATGAAGAAGAAGTGATACCTGAACTTGATCAGGACTTCCAGAAGGTAAGTCTTTTCTGGAACCTTTGATTCAGGTCGTCGTTTTACATTCTGATCGCTTCCAAATGCATTTTTGGAATTTACAGGTGATTGAGGAGCTGGTTCCCCCAAGGAAAAAGCCAAAAGTTGACAAGGGATCCTCCAGTGGAGCTTCATTTACGGGTGCAAAGGTTGGGGATGCATCATTGCACTCTCTTTCCTTGTCCCATGTAGTTCTTCCTGTCCATGTAACTTAGTAGGTTGAACCCTCATCTCCAACTTTGGAGATCCATAACAATGCTTCAAAACTTTCTTCTTCTGATCAGCTTTCTCCACTGCGATCAAGCGATCCCAGCTTTTGTTGGGTGATCAATTTTCTCGTGGGAAGGTTGCACTCCCGCGACCAGATGGTCCCCGACTTTTTTTGGGTGATCTACTTCCTGGGGGAAACGCTTCATCCTCCCGTCCAATCTTACTATGAGGATTGGTAATTATTTTCATTCTCTCTGCTGGTCGTTTTATCTTGTAAAACTAACGCATACATGTTGTGCAGGAGATGAAAATTTCTGGTGCCCCCAGCGATTAGCCTGCTGAAGTCCAGCCCCTTTTTGGTGAGAGTGTTTCCCTCGAGCAAACTCTCCAAAAAGAAAAAGAGGCCCTGGAGAAGAAGACCGAAGAAATGTCTTTGGCCATTATGCATCTGGCAGAATGTTATGACAACTCCCGTGAAGAGGTGCACCAATTCCGCTTTGAGAGGGACTATGCTCGCCAGCAGGAAGAACTCTCCGATATAATAAGGAATAATAGCACTTCTTTTATTCGGGATGATGTAGATAGGCTTAAAGCCATAGCCAATTCTCTAGGGGCAGCCAGTGTTGATCCCACTGATGTTAATATGTCCCTGGGAGAACTTTGTAAAATGCTATCAGACTAGGTTGACGCTTTGGTCGCCTGTGTCTCTTTTGTATGTAAAGATTGCCAGAAAGGATTATGTAGAACTTATAATCCAATTTAAGGTTCTCTACATTCTGTGAGCAATAGTTACACGAGAATGCTTCTGCGACCAAAAATACACAAGTAAACTTTTGTCCGAAACTGGCTCAATTCTTTGGTCTTAGAATAGCATTAAGACCGTAGACTGCGATCAGAACTAGAGTAATGATCAGAAAACAGCTCTCCGATCTCAGAATAGCATTGAGGCTGTAGACTGCGATCAAAATAATCACAGGACAAAATTCTTTTGACCATATGGCGACCACAGCTGTTATGACCACACATATTTGTTATGATCACAGGATTACGTTGCGATCAGTATAGAGGCTATAAACTTATTCCACAGCCATAAAGAATTATTTCAATAATAAAGATTTAGGAATTTCCAATATTTTTATCTATACCATAGCCCCTGAATGTGAAATAAAATGAAAAACACATTTCATTTTGGATTTATTACTGGGTATGGATAACGGGTTCCAAGAGAAAGGACAGCCATTAGGGGAAATTAAGAAAATACTCGGCGAAAGGTTGTCTCGGACATATAAAAGGAAGAGGTAGCTTACTGGAGAAGCCAAAAACCCTTCGTTGCCTTAGACCCTCCTGCCGCACAAAAACTCTCTTTTGCATTCCTCGTCTTCGTCGTCTCCAAAGTCACCACCTTTCTTCAATTCTTCACAAGAAATGGCGTCCTGGAGCTGATCCGTCCACCATACAGAAGAGAGCCTAGTGGCACTAGAGAAAGAAGAATCTCTCCCCCCACGGCTGCTGATCAACTGGCGGCCAACGGAAAAAGATCAAGAAACTCCAATCGTCCAAGAGGGCGAATTGGTGATCTTCGAGGAATACTTGCGCTGCGGGTTCCGATTCTCAGAAAGCGAATTTCTGAGGGGAATCTTGGACCATTAAGGGTCTCCACCCAAATGCAGTCCTTATCTTGGCGATTTTCCAACACCTCTGTGAAGCCTTTGTTAGAGTGCTTCCAAGCGTGGAGCTTTTTCGACGCTTCTATTTTTCGACATGGTCAAAAAGTGCCAATGCCGCTGGTGTATCTATTTCTGTATATGGGAGAAGAAGGAGTATCCATTCCTGCCCCTACGGGACTCTGTTCATGGGTGGTACCATAAATGGTTCTATTGCACCCCTCCGTCGGAGAGCGGACTATGGTTCACGAACACCCGACCAGAGAAAGCCAGTGAGTTAGACTCCCTTCCCGTTCTGAGCGCAGAACAGAAGTAACAAGCCCAAGCTATTCTTCACCTAGTCTAGCAAGGCTTGACCATGCGTGATATCATACGCGACTTCGTGAAGAATAGGATAAGCCCCCTGCGAGAAAGGGCACATCCAGCTTGGGAAGTGAAGTCAATGGCGGATAACTCCCTAGACTATAACAACGGTATGTCCTTTAATCAACAAAACAGACATTTTTACTGATTAAAAGACATTGCACTTGTTAACATGCTCGTTTGTAATACAGTGCTATCTTTGTTCGAGATCGAAAAACGGACAAACTACCTCCTTCGGGCGTATAACGCCGCTGTGGAGGGAGCTAAAGGATCGCCTTGCCCCCAGAGCTTGATTAACACCGGCGATGATCTTAAGCAAGAACACCGAAAGGTTCGATTTATTCAAACAAGCTCTGTTGGGAACCATCCGTTTGCCTTGTATTACCAAAAACATGTTGAACAATACAGCTTCTGGGAAAATTTGCTGAGGCAATGCATCCAAGTGAGGACGTCGGTCCTTCGGGAAGACCGACTGTGAAGAGGGTGAGAAGGATCCCTTCAAAGCATGAGGCGAAGGAGTATGCTCCCAAAAAACCCAAGAAGATCCTGGGAGAAACTTCTTCGCGAAAGAAAAACATTACTGCGAAAAATACTGCGGTAAGATTTTCGATACCTCCTATAACCCCAAGTATGAGCGGAAATTACTTCTTCGTCGTACAGGGCGAAAGGAGAGAGGACGAGGAAGACGACGTTCCTCTAGTTTGTCGCAAGAGAAAAACAACTGACCTCCTGGGAACAAGTGTCACAGAGAGGTCGACTTCCCTTCTGGTCGGCGGAATCTTGTCCCTGACCGCAGGGACAGAAATGGCTATAGTGGGCCCGTGACCATTGACAATCCTGTGGTTTCGGGTGGAACCCTGGTGCCTGAAGCTCATGAGGCCCCAGGGCTTGCCACACCTCCCCTACCGATAGAGGGAGTGACTATGGTAAGAATCCTCACAATCTTGCACGTTTTCGTTCCTCTGTGCACATCCATTGAATTGTGATCATACAGGGAGAAGCGGGTATTGTCCTTTTTAAGAAAAGGAAAACGAGGACAGAAGAAGACTCTTCCCCGAGAGCAGCCATCAAGCTTCTCTCTCTTGGGAGCACATCATCGAAACCCAAACCATGGGTGGGGTTTCGAATAAAGTGAGAACTTTTCCTATCGCCATCTAAATATGACTGACGGGAGGCATCTTCACTTTACAATGTGTTTGTCTATCTGTTGGCGCAGGGATGCTGCACCTAGTACCCCAGTGACCTTGACAAGCCATGGTATTCCTACTGCAAAGGTCACGGGAGAGCCAAGTCCGATTCCCATGGCCGAAGAGGTTCTTCGGGCCATCGTGGATGGAATGGCAGAGGAAATCCGATCCCAAGGGATAGAAACCAAAGTCCCGGTCATAGAGGGGGAACAACAGGAAAAATCATCTACTGCCCCTACCGTGGACACAACAAGTCCTGAGGTTAGACCTCACGCTGATGTTGAGAGCGATTCGATCAGCGATTACATAGAGGTATGAACAACTCTTCTTTTTTATTTTCCAATCCTCAAAAAATTCAGGAACATTCAAGTCTCAAGAGTAATTTCTTATCGTGTTCTAGGACTTGACCTGGGTGGCGACCAAGTCAACAGCTATAGCAAAGCATATTGAGGTCGCGCAACGAGAGATCAGCCGGCTGCAACAGTGAGTATAGTGCTCTTTATTCATGTTAATTTAAATCCGTATTTAAGTGTAACTGATCATCCTTCTTGCCACAGAGAAAATGCCTTTCTGAACAAGAGCATGGCTGATCGAGAGAATCAAGAAGAAACTGCAACTGCGAGATATTCTTCTCTAGAGAAGGAACTTCGCGAAGTGCAGTCAAAGCTTTCTTGTAAGTGTACTCCCGATCAGAAGAAATCTTGTCATCATATGAACCTTATTTATAGTAAATGTTCAATGTGTTCATACAGCACAAGAGGATCAAATAAGCCGTCTTTCAAAAGAGAAAAGAAACCTTCAGGCGACCATCGAGTTACAAAGCTCGAGAATTGATACCACTAGTATGGAGAATGAAGGTCTAAACGAGACAATCTCCTCTTGTAGTGGTACTCAATCGAACATCTTCGAAAAGCTGAAGATGGTGGCTACTCTACTAAAAGCATATGTGATCGAGTCGCAAAAGGACAATCCAAGCCTTAGCGAATTAGCCACACTGGTCGTGGCCCAAGCCGAATCACTCCTCGAGTATCTTCCTAAGATACCAAACGGCAGGAAGAGGTACTGAGGTCAAATGTCATATCTGTAGCCTCTGCCATTCTCTGCAGATTACGATTCCACCACAGGCCAAATTTGAATCTAGAGCCAGTGGTAGAAGATGCAGAGATCGAGAGTGATCGATTTGAGGCCATCTTTGAAGAAGTCAAGCCTCTAGTCGAAGATCTACTGAAAGAGCTAGGCCTTGTTTGATTTCTTGTAATGATCTCTCTTAGTAATTATACCTGTGAAATTACATTTATAACATGCATATGCGTGCCTTAAATTTTTGGAAAAAAGCAATACTTTCTTCGTTTCATAGTATGACCATATCCTCTTAGCCCCCTCCAGAGATCATAAATACTGAAGGTCTAGTATTATATTCTCTAGAAAAATATGGGCATTATGAATACCCAAGAAATGTTTTCACTTAGATATCATCATTTGATCAAACCAATACTGACCTCAATACAACATCCAACCTTATTACGAACTGGCAGCCACTCGAATGATCAGGAACATGCTAGTAAGTCCAGTGTGCGTTGAGAAACGGCTTATTGAGGGATGTCTTAGCTGGATATGACCACGAGATTGGCCAATGAATCCGATTAAGATATTTGTAGCAAGATGATCATCGGCGACCAGCCCCCGAGCCAGGCTCGGTATAAGTATGGCAAACAAAGAAAACGAACATAATATGAACCGAAGAAGAGTACTCACAAAGTTTTTTGTTAAACTATGCTAATTGAATAGGAAAAAATATTGGGAAACTTACACGTAAAACTTGCGCAGTTGATCAATATTCCATGTATTGGATAAGATTCTACTGTCCTCCATTGCTAACCGAGCCGATCCTGGTCGCGGTACTGAAACAACAACGTAAGGGCATTCCCATTGAGGAGAGAACTTATTACGGTTAGACTGGTTTTGTATTTTTCGTAAAACCAGATCACCCACGTGAAGACTACGCTGCCGCACCCTTCTGCTGTGATATTTTCGCAAAACCTGCAAATATACTGCTGACCATATCAACGCTCGATCACGCTTTTCTTCGAGGATGGTTAAATCCTGGGTACGTTGTTCGATCTGATCAATCTGGTCGAATTGATCTGTTCGGACAGAACCAATACAGATTTTCGTAGGTAACACCGCCTTGGCACCGTATACCAACTGGAAAGGTGTCTCACCAGTGGCCCGACTACAGGTAGTGCGTAGTGCCCATAGAACGGAGTAGAGTTCATCCACCCAAGCGCACGAGCGCATCTTAAGGCGATCGAAAACACATTTCTTGATGCCTTGTAATATCTGCCCATTGGCGCGTTCGGCAGCACCATTGCTCTGTGGATAAGCTACAGAAGCAAAGCACACCTTGGTTCCAATATTATCGCAATAATCCAGGAAAAGGCCGCTAGAGAATTGGGAACCGTTGTCAGTGATGAGACGACTTGGAACACTAAATCGAGTAATGATGTTCTTATGAAAGAACTTCTGTGCCGCAACATCAGTGACATTACAGACTTGCTCAGCCTCAATCCACTTTGTGAACGTGTCAATGGCTACGAACAGAAATTTTGTAACCATTAACGGCCTGTGGCATAGGTCCTACAATATCCATCCCCCAGAGCGCGAAGGGCCATGATAATGGGATAGTTTGCAAGGCATACAGGGGCTGATGAACCTGTCTGGCATGAAATTGGCACTGGGGGCATGTCTTGACCAAATTCTTGGCATCATCGAGTGCCGAAGGATAGAAAAAACCCTGTCGGAAAGCTTTTCCAACCAGTGTGCGAAATGACGCGTGTGCACCACACACACCGTCATGGATTTCTTTCAAGAGGGATTTACCTTCCTCTTGAGAAATACAACGCATGAATACTCCTTGAGTACCCTTCCTATACAGAACTCCTATAAGTTTGTATAGGCACGCTTTTCGAATCAACCAATCGCTTTCGATTTTGTCCTTGGGCAAGGTCCCATGTTCGAGATAGACCCTCAATGGATGAGTCCAATCCCCTTCTTGTATGAGGTTGGTAACGAAGACTGTTACCTGGTCATCTTTGACTGTAGTCATGATCGAAGGATGCTCTAAGTGTTCGATGAACACCCCTGCCAAAGCAGATGTACGTGAGGACCCAATTTTGGATAATTGGTCTGCAAGAATATTGTCCTTTCACAGGATGTATTGGACTTCGAAATGACTAAAGTGTTTTTCCAATCTCCTCACCTCCCTAGGTAATGAGCCATTGTCTCATCGGAGGTGCTATACTCCTTGTTTACCTAGTTAACAACTAGCTGTGAGTCTCCCCTCACCACTAATCGATGGACTCCGAGGAATTTCGCTGCCCAGAGCCTTGCAATAAGACCTTCATACTCTACTGCGTTGTTAGTCACAACAAAATGTAATTGAATGACATACTTGAGTTGGTCTCCTTGAGGTGTTACTAAGACAACTCCAGCCCCCGAGTGTTGGAAACTTCGAGAGCCATCAAAATACATCGTCCAATGGTCGGTACACGACAAGTCTTCGGATTCTTGTCTTGGAGGATCAGGGCTAGTCCATTAGACCACAAAATCTGCAAGGATCTGAGACTTGACCGCAGTGCGAGGGGTGAAATGGATGTCAAATGCTCCAAGTTCCACAGTCCACTTCGCAATTCGACCAGATTTTTTCGAGTTTCGGATAATTTCTCCCAAGGGGAAGGATGATGGCACTGTAATTTTATGTGCCTGATGGTAATGTCATAGCTTGTGAGAAGCCATCAGTAGCGCGTAAAGTATCTTCTGGACCTCAGGGTAACGCTCCTTAGGACCATGAAGTACCTCGCTTACATAATAGATGAGTCGTTGCACACCCTCTCTCACTGCGATCAAAACAGCGCTGACCGCATGAGGTGTGGCTACCAAATAAAGAAGTAGTTGTTCCCCTGTGACCGGGAAAACCAACACCGGCGGACTAGATAAGTATGCTTTAACCTCCTGGAATGCTTTCTCAGCTTCATCCGACCAGGAAAAACCATGGTTCTTGCGGAGAGCTTTGAAGAAGGGTAATCCCCTGCGCCTAGTCGCGATATAAATCGACTTAAAGCCACCATGCGACCTTCTAGGCACTGGATGTCCTTCATGGTCGAAGGAGACCTCATTTGCTCAATGGCCTTGATTTTCTCGGGATTAACCTCTATTCCTCTAGAACAAATGAGAAAGCCTAACAGTTTACCAGATGAAACCCTGAAAGAACACTTTTCTGGGTTTAATTTTATTCCAAATCTGTTTAAATTACAAAAGGTTTCAGCAAGGTCATCTAGATGAGTCAAGCTTTTCAATCTTTTTACAACCAAATCGTCTACGTAAGCTTCAAGATTACGCCCCATATGGGAAGAAAAGGTCTTTTGCATCAGGCGCTGGTACGTGGAACCGGTGTTCTTGAGATCAAATGGCATTCTGACGTAGCAGTAGGTGCCAAATGGTGTGATGAAGGCAGTCTTCTCTTCATCTTCTTCTGCCATGCTAATTTGATGATATCTCGAGTAAGCATCCAGAAAACTCATCAGTTCGCAACCCACGGTAGAATCGACCAACTGATCGATGCGGGGAAGGGGAAAATCATCCTTCAGGCAGGAACTATTTAGGTTGGTGTAATCAACGCACATGCGCCACTTACCATTTGACTTACGGACCATGACCGGATTTGCAAGCCATTCCGGATGTTCGACTTCTCAAATGAACTCGGCTGCTTGGAGCTTGTTTAACTCCGCGCCGATAGCTTCTTGCCGATCTACAGCAAAGCATCTAAGATTCTTCTTTATTGGTCGCTGTGCAGGTCGAATTGCTAACTTGTGCTCGATTACCTCCCTTGGGACACTGGGCATGTCGGATGGTTTCCACACAAACACATATGCATTAGCCCGGAGGAAGGTAATGAGTTCGAGTTCCTATTTGTCGTCCAGGCCTGACCCAATCCGAATTGTCCTAGATGGGTCATCTGGGCATAACAGAACCAGTTTTAGCTTTTCCTTTTGTCGAGGGGGGACTTTGATCGTATCCGCACCCGTGGTGGTAATCTTGACTTCCCGAAGGGGAAGTTGATCCACGAGCTCTAGTGATAACCGATCGCAAGTCAACGCCACATTGCGGCTACCTCGGACTGAGATTACGCCTTTGGGGCCAGGTAACTTGCTGCACTGATAGGCGTAGTGCGTTGCCATCATAAATTTAGTGAGAGTTGGCCTGCCAAAAATCGCGTTATAAGCCGAATCACAATCAATTACATCGAAAGTAACTAACTCTGTTCGAAAATTATCCAGTTCAACTAGCGTGATTGGGAGCACCATCTATCCCATTGGCATCATCGAGGGACCAAGAATTATCCCATAAAATGGATGGATTATGGGCTTGATTTTTGAATGAGGGATTTGCATCTCGTCCAATGCCTTGACCAGTAAAAGGTCCAAGGAACTGCCTCCATCGATCAGGACCCTTTCGACTCTCGCGTTACTGATTATTGGGGTAATGACCAGAGGTAATCTCAAAGGTCGAGTAAGCCCAACAGGACAATCAGAGTGATCAAATGTCAAAGGAATGTTCGACCAATGGGGGTATTGAGATTCGCCAAGGGGAGCTTCCACTTGGTTAACTTCTCGATGAAAAGCTTTAAACTATCGTTTAGAAACAAAAGGGGAGGAACCTCCAAAAATGACATTAACATAATTAAGGTACCTGGTAGGACATTTCTTCGTCCTCGTCGGCGTCTCTAAGTCCGCAAGTCTGCTCTTTCGATGGCAAAGTTGGCATCGGCCCAATTCCCTGGTAGAAGTCATCTAGTTGCTTCAACCAGCTTCGGCAATTTTTGAGGTCGTGTCCCAAAGAGTTGTGGATCGGACACCACTTCTTGCCTTCTTGCGAGTTAGTTGGTTTTTTTGGCTGGTCGGAATTGCGACCACCAGAGGCAGTTTTATTTTTAAATGAAATCTTGTTACCTTTCGCCGGCGGTGGCTTTTCCGCGACTGCGACCTCCCGGTACTGTCCGGTTCGATTCTTTTTGGTTTTCTTTGACTTCCCTCGCGACGAAGACTCTGGGTTCTTGCCTGCATCCTCTTTTTTCACGTCCTTGAGACCTGGTTGGAGCGGTAAGTTTCCTTTATCGACCATCCAATTCCATTCAATGACCTCAGCCATGTCTGAATAGCGATCAGCCATATCAAAGAGATCGGCGACTGATCAAGGTGAGTTGATAAGTAAATCTTCTGTGAATCTCTGATATCTAACAGAGTGCTTAAACGCCCTGATAACAGAGTTATCGGATATGTTTGGGATGGTATTTCTCACCCCGACAAACCTTTTGACAAACTGTCAGAGAGTCTCCGTAGAGGTTTGTCGTAGACGATGAAGATCGTCTTCTTTCTCGGGTTTTTGATAACAATTCTGGAAATTGTTTTGGATGGCATCGCACAACATTTCCCAGTTATATATCGAACCCTCGGGCTGATTGAATAGCCAGGTCCTTGCCGGCCCCTCAAGAACCGTCGACAAATAGTTGGCCATGACGCGATCATCCCTGCCTGCCGCTTGGATAGCGATATTGTAAATTTGAAGGAACTCCGACGGATTCTGGGTCCCATCAAACCTCTCAATAGCCCCTAGCTTGAACTTATCCGGCCAGACGACCGCACGGAGGCCTGGCGAAAAAGCCTTGCAACCTACATAAGGACTGTGGAGAGTTCCACGGTTTCCAGCATATCCATGAGCGATTTCGCGCGATGAGGATGCACCATGTGGTCCCAGACGAGAATGCACAGGAATTCGATCTCGATCACAAGAACTTCCTACATGCCTGGATTTGTCATGCCGAAGTGATCTGGATGGTAATCGATTATGCCTGCCATGACTAGGGTAAGAATACTCGTTTTCATGGGAATGTATCATAGACCGGGAGGAAGCTGTAGGGGTTGCATCAGATGCAACCTCATCCAGTTTCTCCACCAGGATCCTAGCAAAAGTCGGTTTGTCCACGTCAGCGAGGGTAGGAGGAAAATTACGCAAGACCTCCGCGATAGATAGAAGTTGGCCATGCGAACTCCTCTTGGGTGCACCAGGTGTAATCGTCTCTTCATCCTCCAGTAAATGCTCTGGTGGTGAAGAAGGCGTCTGGTCATGCCTGCGACCATGTGGGTGACGGGAGGAACTAGGGGCGGCGTCATAACAAGCCTGCATTTTGGAGAGCCTCCAGGGCTGTCCTACGGAGTTCGTTATCTCGTCGCTCGCGGTCTTGATCCTCCTTCTGCTTGTGTTCTTTTTCCTCCTTTAGTCTGCACTCCTGTTCTTCCCTAGCAATCCGCTGATCAGGATTTTCTTCTGAAAAGGCGGTGAATTCTCTGGGGAGCGAAGCTACAGAAGGAGTGAACATCTCTGTTTGCTCCGAGTTGGATTTGAAATCAAAGAGAGAGTGGAGGTTATCAAGATCAAACCTCCCTGAACTGAGTTCCTGATCGCTGCCATCCTAGTCCCGGACGGGAACACATGTTGACTGAGACTCAATTTTGCATATGGTGGAACTGACATCAAGTTCCGGACCTGTCTCTTCCATCCCCTGGTTGATGGACATGACCCGGGTAGGGGAAGATGTGTCCTCTTGACGTCCCTTCGGAATGTCTTTGCAATTGACCTCTTCCATTGGAACGGGGTCGCTACGCGAAGGTATTTGTATATGGGCATAATCATTGAGATCGAAGTCATTCTCAGAATCATATGCCCCAGACATTGCTCACCAAAACTCCGGATGAAGGGAAAGCACCTTGAGAAAGGCCCTACGGTGGGTGCCAGCTGTCGACGATTTGGACTCGGGGTCCTTAGCTGATCTTATGCAAATTTGTGAGTTGCAAGACCTTTCAGGGCGCTCCTCCGGAAAGGTAGGATGAATCAAGTCTATAGAGGCACAAGAGATTTTATACAGGTTCAGGCTCTCAATGGTGGGAGAAATAGCCCTACGTCATGTTGTGATTTCACTATATGTAATAAAATATTTTTACAAGAGGGTAGAAGAGATGATCACATGCGATGATCTCTTCTATGTTAGTGTCTACCTAACTATATCTAAGTCTTTAGGTTTGTTCAATGACTGGTAGTGCCTGTATGCTTGACTGAATTATTCAACGTCCTTAGAATGTGCATTGACTACCTTTTTATATTGGACAAAAGGGTGCCAATGCGAAACGGCCTTGGACAGTTGTTAAGATGCAGTTTTGTTAACCGCACTTAACTCCCACGCAGGCTTAACACGTGCAATCAAGGGATAACCGCACATGTTAACCACCTGGCAGTTGTCTTCATACGTGGAAATATCTTCGTGATTCTCAGGATATGCCTATTCAAAGAGTTACGCCTTCCCGAACCGTTCTGGTAACAGATAAACAATGACCCTCTGACTACGTACTGCCCATAGTTTCTTGATCGCGCACTATCTGCGACCTCATGATCGCGCAGGGGCTGTGATCATGCAACATTCTCATGTCAGCACCCTTTAGGTTGTCTGAGACCATAGCGACGGATTTATAGACACACGACCAATCTGATTCTGTCTTAAACCATACGTGTATTACTTTTAACTAGCTTGGGTGATAATCCTTGTCAGCCTCGTTCCTTCTGACATAATGGTCTTGTGCAACCAAGGAAGAGGCTCCAACCATCCTCTTTGAGGAAAATCGACTAGATGATCCAAAATCATCACTTGATCTCTTCCTTGAAGCTATGACATTGCCCACGCTGGTCCCCTATGAGCCCAGCGCCTCAACATTTTCTTCGGTGACTAAACCTTCTTCCTCATCGAATCGCTCTTGGTTCGGAGAGACCATTGGAACAGAAGGTTAAGGAGATGAAAGGTTTCAGACTTAGAAAATTTGTGAAGAAGTTGGGAGTTCCACAGCAAGGTGATGGCTATTTTTAGAGATTCAAAGGCGACGTTTCGAGTTCCTGGCCTAGGGAGCAGTGCGAAAGCCTCAAGATCTTCCCTAGTGCCTGCCTGGTAACCACTCCTTGAGTTGTTTTGGGATTCGAAATGATGTAGTGCAATGCGGGAATTCGAAGCGCCGAACACTGTTTAGAATTCGAAGCGACACAACCATTGTAATGGGCCTTTGTCGTTTCAAATTTGGGGGACTAGTTGACCAGGATTGTTAGCTGTGCTTAGACTCCCATGGTCGCGCATACACCTCCATGGTCACACACAACACTCCATGGCCGCAAAAACATTTGTATGGTAGTAGAAGGCCTAGGAAAGAGATACTAGCTAATCCAAGGATGTTCCAGACATATCCCATCAATCATATTTATTTCTTGCAATTTAAGACATGAAACTCTATGGATCTTAAACACTTGTTATCATAAAGTCCATAATCTTGCACTGTATCTGCGGACACCATGGTCACAGAGGCATCTCCCTATGACCATACCCTCTCACAGATACAAAACCTGGTATCAACACGTGGTCGCAGAGGTACGCGATCACTTTCCACCTCAACCATGCCTTGATCCTTATGATTATTCATGAGGTAATCATAAGTCCTTGGCAAGGTAACCATTGAAGGAGATTAGAATGGTGAGGTAGTTCCATGACGCCAAGTCAAAGCTGCCTAAACTACCACGTAACCACGATCTACGACAACCACCACATACCCACAACCCACAGTTACCACAATGAGACAGTTGTAAGCAGTCGTGGGATGTGTCTTCAGAACGACAACCGACAATCTCTTCGATAAGTATAAAAAGACCTTCAAGGGAAGGATCAAGGGGGGGGATGAGTTCAACAACATAGATAGATCAATAGGATTAGTGAATACATCCTCTTTGTAACACTTTTTCTGTAATCTCTTTTAATCATAGAGATAAATACATAGGAGTAGGGTCATTACTCAGCTACGAGGGCCCGAACCTGGATAATTTTCTAGCTTAGATTCATAAATATCTTGAATACCTTGGTACTTGTCTGATTGGCTCCCTTCATTACCCATCTTATTTTTGCATAAGTTCGACAGGAGGACCCCCGCTTCCAATCATCGACAAGATGTTATCAACTTCTTATGGTTTCAACCAGCAGGAGGTAGGCACAATTGATGGTGACAACCCAACACCTATTGATAAACCTTGCTGATCGCTCACCACACTGTATGCCACCCCAGCGGGTGATGCGTGTGGTGATGGTGAAAGTGGTGACTCGAGTCTACACAACCACAAAAGTACCCATCATGCCATTGGAGTAATGAAAATAGCAACGCACAAGGTGGAAGGTGGTTTGTAGCCCCCCCCCCCCAAAATTCCGAGCACTCTTGTGGTTCGAAATACGGGTTTGCAACAAATGCCACTTGCCCTAACTTGTGTGGAATGACCTCCGTGATCACATGCGTTAGCAACATAGTAACTCAAAGTTTCTACTCAACAATTATGTGAACCACCACTCGATCTAAATCAAGTGCTTGGGTTCACACAATTTGCTGTAAATTTGGCCGTATCTCTCAGTCAAGCCGCCAAAGAGATTTCTGCTCATTCGAGCGAAAGTCGACATCGAACACGTATACACTCCACGGGGAATACACCTCGATGAGTTTGTCATTTGAACACTGATAGTATCGGTCATAACGACCTCTATCCCCAAGACAATGAACAACCCAGATGACATGTCCATGAATGTCTTGGCCCGCGTAATCTTCATGATCGTCTTGGCTGGCGTGTTCCTCCTCTACAGCGTACCAGACATACATGGCAACGTTCGCCAAACTCAATGTTTGAGTCGAACCCTCAACATTGTCACCATGCAGTCTTCATTGGTTGTAGGGCATTTTCATCGAACTTTCTAGTGAGATGGCCATCCAAGTTTAGGCCTGCTTCTGTGGAATGTTTTGACAGCACCAAAAACCCGTCGAAGTTCTTACAAATCTACTGCACCGCCATCCAAACTGCTGGTGGAGATAACAAAATTATGGCAAATTATCTCCCAATGGTACTGGAAGGGTCTGCTACGTCGCGGTTGCTTAACCAACGACCTGAATTCATTTACTCCTGGGAACATTTATGTGATCTTCTGACCGCCAATTTCCAAGGAACTTATACAAGACCAGGAAAAGAGGATGACCTCCACTGCTTGCGTCAAACACCAGATGAAACACTTCGACAATTCATCAAATGATTTGTCCATGTTCGTAACATGATTCCTGAAATATCAGAATCATATGTCATTTGGGCATTCAAGCATGGGGTTTGATATACAAGGTTCACTGAAGACTTAATATCAACCTGCCTAAGAATGTGGAGGAACTGTTCGACATGGCAGACCAGTATGCCACCACAAGCGAAGCAGTCCAATGGAATAGGATGATAGATAAAGGGAATTAACCTCCTCAAGCTGGTTTGAGTACGAAAGTTGTCAATGCTAAGGAGAGTAAGAAGTCAGGCCTAAAGAGTAAAAAGATGGATTAATCACTACAAAAAGTCATAGTTCTTGAGTCGCGGCAATGAAACCAAAAAAATCACAGTCATCCTTTTTTACCGTGCCAACGCTGCTCGACAACAACAACGAACACGATCGATCGACGACTAACATAGGAAGGGCAAAGTGGTCAAAATGACAATAACGACCACAAGAATAAGTGGTGCCCCTTGCACAAAGTGCCAACATATGACTTAAAACATTGTCGATTATGGTAGTGCAAGCTTGACGACTTCTACGCTGGAAAGAGGCCTTATCCTACTCCACCTGAAGATAGTGGCACAATAGGGCCAAAGACTCAAATGGTAACGAAGAATGACCATATCATGAGTCTGATATACATGTTAATGTGATCATCGGAGACTCCTTAGCATACACCTCCAAGAAGCATGGCGTGAGGTAAATGCTACTAAGTGTTCTTCAACAGAACCTCAATTTCCAAAATGGTCAAAAATTTCTCTTACCTTTGGAAGAGATGACTTCCTGATGAATTTATCCCATTCATACAGATATCCTCAAGTCATCAGACCCACTATTGGTACTGCAAAGTGTGCAGAGCATTGGTCGATGATGGCAATGTGCTTGATATTCTGTTTTCCAGTGCTCTAGATGCCATGCAGATCCTTCGGTCTAAGCTCCAACCGATTTGAAATCCATTTCATTGTGTGATTCTAGGATCTTTGGCCAAGCATATTGGCCAAATAACACTTCTAGTGACATTTGGTTATCCAAAGAATTTCCGCAGCGAACGCATAGCAGTTGATTTCGAAGCGACCTATAATGCAATCCTTGGTCGCTACACATTGAGAAAGTTCATGATGACAACTCATTATGCATATCAATGCATTAAGATGTCAGGACCAAAAGTTGTAATCATTGTTCTCGGCAACCAAAAGACCACTTTATCATGCGACAATAAGGCTTTGGAACTCATCGGCCAGTTACCTCTCTGGGAGGTAAATCCTGTTCGAACATCAGTTGAGAAGAAAGGAGCAAAGGCAGCCCCAAGACCCCAAGATGACATTCATGAAGTACCTTTACTTTTGAATGATACTTCCAAAACCGTCTGTCTGTATAGGCTTTTGCCTGGATGGTAAAGAGGAAGACACACTCATCACTTTCTTACGTGCAAACATAGATATGTTCGTGTAGCAACCGTCTGATATGCCTGGGGTCCCCAGGAAAGTGATCAAGCACAGTCTAGCTATTCAGCTTCATAAATGACCCATCAAGAAAAAATTCAAACATTTTTCTCTGGATCAAAAAGAAGCATTCAGGGTTGAACTTGATAAGTTTCTTAAAGCTGGGATCATCTGCAAGGTCGACAATCTCGAATGGCTCACCAATCCAATTATGGTGAAGAAAACCAATGGTAAGTGGCACATATGCGTCGTGCTTGTCCGGAGGATGATTTTCCCCTTGCATGCATCGACCAACTGGTTGATTCTACTGCAAGTTGTGCAGTGATGAGTTTTTTGAATGCGTACTCAGGGTATCACTAGATAAGCATGGCACGTAAATATGAAGAGAAAACTACTTTCATCACGCATTTTGCATATAGTACTATGTAAAAATGCTATTTGGGCTCAAAAATACTGGCGTCACATACCAGCGACTTATGCTAAAAGCCTTCATCAAGAAATTGGCACATAATCTAGAAGCTTATGTAGACGACTTGGTCATCAAAAGCACCAAATGTTTAGATCACCTGTTGATTTGGCAAAAAATTTCAACAATATCAGAAAGCATTGTATTAAACTAAATACTGAGAAATGCATCTTTGGTGTTTCATCTGGCAAGTTACATGTCCTTGTATCTGCTCGTGGAATTGAAGTCAATCTCAAGAAGATTTGAGCAATCGAACAGATGCGACCACCTACAAATTCAAGAAAAGTTTAGCGCCTAACAGGCTGTATTGCTGCTCTAAGTCATTTCATATCACGCATAGGTGAACAAGGACTCCCATTTTTCAAAGTCTCGTAAAACACAATGGTTTCCACTGGTCGAAAGAAGCAAATCAAGCTTTCAAGAAGATCAACAAGTACCTAGCAGCACCACCAATCTTGGTTCCACCTTTTCCCAAGGAAACATTGATGATATACTTAGTGGTGACTATACAAACAGTTAGCAGCGCACTGGTCGTAGATAGAGATGGTATCCAAAGACCAGTGAAACTATGCAGTGGTACAAAAATGTAAGTGAAGTCCTTCATGGATCAAAGTAAAACTATGCAGAGCTACAGAAACTACTGTACGTGTTGGGGGAAATCTCCGCGAGACTAAGTCCAGGTGTCGTGGTATTAAGAATACCCCGGCAGGTTTTGAAGACGATCCTAGCGGAGATTACGCAGCGCGGGTTGACCGGGTGACCGGTCCTCCCCGGCCGGACAAACACAAGAATTGACACGTGGATTTATACAGGTTCGGGTCTCGGTGGGGGCCCTAGTCCTGTTGACGCGCTCCCGACCGAAGCCGGCTGGGGAGGCTCTCTCCGGGGGAGAGGCTTCCGGAGCACGTCTGTGAGCTTAGCTATTCCAAATAATAATGAGCTGATCCTTTACAACAGAGGGGTACAAGGGCTATTTATAGCCTCAAAAAGAAGCAAAAAGCCTAAACTACCCCGGAAGCCACCGTCGGATTGAAGGGTAGGACCGTCCTTCTTCCGGTCAAACGTCTTGGATGCTTGACAGGTGGTCGCTGATTCCCGAGGCGTCCCTCGCGTGACTTGCACGTGATAAACAAATAGGGATTTTACCTTTTAGAAGGGCGATGACGTCCGGGACCCTTTATGGAGGGCAGGGTCCTGGGAGCCTAAAAGGCGGCGCCCGGGGCAGGCACCGGAGGCCACTGTCCCCAGGTAAAAGGCGGCGCCCGGGGCAGGCAACGGAGACCACTGTCCCCGGGCAAATGGCGGCGCCCGGGACCAGCCCGGGGGGCACGATCCCGGGAGCCAAAAGGCGGCGCCCGGGACATGCCCCGGAGGCATCATCCCGGGAGCCAAAAGGCGGCGCCTGGGGCAGGCACCGGAGGCCACTGTCCCCGGGTAAAAGGCGGCGCCCGGGGCAGGCAACGGAGGCCACTGTCCCCGGGCAAATGGCGGCGCCCGAGACCCGCCCGGGGGGCAGGGTCCCGGGAGCCAAAAGGCGGCGCCCGGGGCAGGCACCGGAGGCCACTGTCCCCGGGTAAAAGGCGGCGCCCGGGGCAGGCAACGGAGGCCATTGTCCCCGGGCAAATGGCTGCGCCCGGGACATGCCCCGGGGGCATGGTCCTGGGAGCCTAAAAGGCGGCGCCCGGGGCAGGCACCGGAGGCCACTGTCCCCGGGCGAATGGCGGCGCCCGGGACCCGCCCGGGGGGCAAGGTCCCGGGGGCCAAATGGCGGCGCCCGGGACATGCCCCGGAGGCACGGTCCCGGGAGCCTATGGCGGCGCCCGGGACATGCCTCGGAGGCTCGGTCCCGGGAGCCTAAAGGGCGGCGCCCGGGGCAGGCACCGGAGGCCACTATCCCCGGGCGAATGGCGGCGCCCGGGACCCGCCCGGGGGGCAAGGTCCCGGGGGCCAAATGGCGGTGCCCGGGACATGCCCCGGAGGCACGGTCCCGGGAGCCTAAAAGGCGGCGCCCGGGGCAGGCACCGGAGGCCACTGTCCCCGGGCCAATGGCGGCGCCCGGGACATGCCCCGGAGGCACGATCCCGGGAGCCTAAAAGGGGGCCACTGTCCCTGGGCAATCATGAACTTACCTGGAGTTGGCCGCATGGAGATTTTCCCCAACAGCAGCCCCCCATTCCCTCTGGGGACGAAGCTTGAGCCCCCGGAGGGAATGGTTACGTTACCGGGGAGATCTCCGGACGAAACCTCCGGACGAAAATCACCGGAGCCCCGGCGACGCTTCGGTTTCTGTGCCGGGCGCTTTATGGCCGCGCCGTTTTCGCAATAAATGCACGCGTGGTTCGAACCAGCGTCTCGATTTTCGCGCCTGTCCCTTCGTTTCCCGTGCACGATTTGAATTTCAGTGGTCCAGATTGCTCCGAGGGGGCCACGTGGCGCGCATCTAGATCACGGCCAGCCTCTATAAATAGGGCCTTAGGGGGCCCCGGTAGCTCATTCCAAATTTTCCAACTCCAGCTTCAGCTCTCCCGGTAGCGCTCTCCTGGTAGCATTTCCGGTAGCTTCCTCCGGTAGCGAGCGTCCGGGAGCTTTAGTCAACCTCCTGAAAAGTTAGCCACCGAAAAAAGAAAGAACTGACCCAATGGCGCCCAAAGGTCGAGCGAAGACGACGGAGGTGCCCCCGGAGGAAATCCCCGTGGATTTCCTCTGGGCCTCCGAGTTCTCGGTCTCGGACGCGGAGTCCCTGGTCGAGAAGGGCATCGTTGGAGAGGGGGACATCCGGGTCCCCCTGAAGAAGGACGGAGCCCCCCGCCCCAGGCCCGGAGAGGTCGTGGCCTTCGAGGCCTTCCTCAAGGCGGGGCTCCGGCTCCCGGTGCATCTGATGCTCCGGGAGTTTCTCAAAGAGTACGGGGTGGCTCTCAACCACCTCACCCCGAACGCGCTCGTCCGTATGGGCCTTTTTATATGGCTCTACGAGACAGCGACCGGGCGGGAGCCCACCCTCCGCGCCTTCCGGTACTTCTATGAACCGGTAGCGCGGAGCTCCCACCTGATGAAGGGAGGACCGAAGTCCCCCTTCGGCTCGGTGATGGTCCAAATGCTGCCCTCCCGGGTGGCGGACTACTCGGCGGCGGCCTCCCGGGACCACTGGGGGACTGGCTCTGGAGGTGGTTCTACCTCCGGGTTCGGGACGAGGCGGTGGTCTACGCCCCGGAGCCTCCCACCTATAGCCGGTCATCCGCACCGAAGCCGCCGGTGTGGACGGACGAGGAGTTCGAGCTCCTCGGGAAGGTGGTGCTGACGAAGAAGGCCCGCTCGATGCGGGACGCCGCGGAGGAGCTGGCGCTCCTGCGGCTTTCCCCCTTCTCACCCGGGAGAAGGGGGATCGGCATGGGCCCAGAGCAGCGGCCTCCGGTCAAGCCGGTGACGCGGCGTAAGTCTCCTGCATTTTTGTACTTGCAGTTTTTTATGAGAAATTGACTAACTTTTTACCTCTTGCAGTGCGCCCGTACCCGGCGGCGAGGGACAGGGCGAAGCACCTCCTGGGGAGGTACTTCGCCGACGAACACGAGCGCATCGTGCGCCTCGTGGGGGAGGGCCCCCCCCGGAACCTGGTGGCCGAGGCCTTCGGGCTTAAGCTTCCGGAGAGGAAGCCCCTCCCCACCCCCGGGAGCCATAAACGGGGGAAGGATGCGGCCGGGGGCTCGGAGCCCAAAAGGGCCCGGGTTCAGAAGAACCCCGGCACCGCGACGACGCGGGCGATGACCCCGGTGAGGGCTTGGGACACGAGTCCCGCGGCTGAACGTGCCCGGGCGGCGTCCCGGGCAGAGGCGACGCCTCCGCCCCCGGAGGCCCCCGTCGAGGCCCGGGGAAAGGAGGTAGTTGTCGGTGGGACGGGGTCTGATTCGGCGGACTACGCCTCGTCGCCAATTCGTGTGGCGCTCCTCTCGCCTCTCCCGGCGGCATTGGCGCCGGAGAGGCTAGAGGTGAGGTTTTCGGAGGCGGCGCCTCCGTGCCTCTGGCCGGTTGATGAGGAGGGGGGGAGCCCCTCAGTCTTCGAGGTCCCCCCGGAGCAGGAGGCTCCGAGGGCCCTCCGGCCTGGGGCGGGGAAAGGCCCGATGATCCCCCCCCGGGCGGAGATCCCAGCCCAATCCTCGTCTTCGTCGTCCTCGGAGGAAACTTCGTCGACGAAGATGCCGGCGACGACGGCCGTGCTCCCGGACTCCGAGGTCCGGGGGCCCTCTCCCGGCCACAACGGGGGCGCCGGGCAAGATACCTCTCTGCTTCCCGCCGGGGAGGTGGCCCGCTGCGCGGAGGGCCTGCACAGCCGGAAGGTGCAGGCCTTCGTAGCGGGGGGAACGCTCCACGAGCGTTTTGAGGGGCTCGAGTCCCTCGGAGCCCAGGTAGCCCGAGCTCTTATGATTTGTCCTGCACTTAAGATTTTTCTAACTCTTCATTCATTTTGTAGGTAGCGACTGTTACCTGGGGCCTCGAGCAGCGGGTCACCCGGCTGCTCAAGGAGGCGGAGAGCCGGGCCGCGGCCTGCGTAGAGCAGCGGGAGGCGGCCCTCCGGGAGCGGGACGAAGCTCTCGATGAGCTGTCCCGGGCCCGGGCCCCGGTGCACCTTTCCGAGGGCGCCTACAGCCGCCTCCGGGAGGAGACCAAGGCGAGGGAGGCGGCGCTCCGGGAGCTCGAAGGCTCCAGCGTCTGGGCGATGGTGGACGCGGGCCGCTCCGTCCGGGCAGCCCTTGAGAGTCTGGGCATAACCCTGGGCTCGGGGAGCGGCCCGGAGGCACCTCCGGAGACTCTTGCGGAGGCTGTGCGTTTCCATAACGCGCAAGTCTCCGCCATCCCGGAGGCTGCGGACGCCCGGGCGCGGGGCCGGGCGGTTCCCGTCATCACGGCCGCCGCGGGGCTCGTCGACTATCGGGGGGTTGGCGCCCGGGCGATCGGGGGGCGCATCCCCCGGAGCTTCCCGGAGGCCTTCGAGCCAACGCGTCGGGAGGTGGAGCTGCTGGCGGAGGGATTCTACGACCGGATCATCCGGACGAGGTTCCCGACACCGGCGCCTCCGGCCGCGGATGCCCCTGCCCCGGCCACGGAGGAAGCTCCCCGGGGGGAGGACCCCAATGCTAAAGTATGAGCCTCCCCCGGGTCTTTAGCTAGGACCCCTTTTTATTTTTGTTAGACATTTTGATTCCGGTAGCTTCTTAGGAGAAGCCCCGGGCACTTGTACAAAAACATTTTGCAATGAAATGTTACCAGGGTTCCCGGGGGGTTACTCCCGGGCAACGGTCCGGGAGAGGCTCTCCGGGGGGCGCCCAAGCGGCTTTGATTTTGCTGAGCCTTGTCTCCGGAGAACGCGACGGGGGTACTGCCCGGGAGCCTGTCCGGTTGAGGTGGCGCCCGGAGTGGCACTTGGACAATTTCGACAATAGCCGTGCCGAACTATCTCCCCCGCGTCCGGAGGCCCAGGTGGTACCACCCCTCCGGATACTTCCACCGGCGGGGTACGAGTTTTGGCCCGAAGATGTGCTTCGGGACTCACAGCGTCGCGTGCGGGACCTGTACCGGGACTTGGCCCGGGAGCTGAGGGAGCGCCTCTGGGAGCGGGGAACTGGGAACAAGGCGCGGAAGGGGCTCATGAAAAGCCAATAAGACCTCCGGAGGGGAGCTTCCCGGGAGACTTCGTCCGGTCGCCGTGAGAACGGGGAACCGGGAATAATGTCTCCGGGGGAAAATATATCTGAGAAATCCATATCTTCGTAAAGCAATTGTCCGGTCGCCGTGAGAACGGGGAGCCAGAATAAGGCCTCCGGGAGATAATCATCCGGTCGCCGTGAGAACTGGGAGCCGGGAATAAGGTCTCCGAGAGATAATCATCCGGTCGCCGTGAGAACGGGGAGCCGGGGACAAGGTCTCCGAGAGATAATCATCCGGTCGCCGTGAGAACGGGGAGCCGGGAATAAGGTCTCCTGAGAAATCCCTTGGACGTCCCGCTGGGGAGAGCGTCCACTCTTGGAGGAGGAAGAAAATCCAGAAAGCCATTAGACGTCCCGCTGAGGAGAGCGTCTACTCCCGGAGGAGGAAGTGCCCGAAGACGGGTCTTGAGTGTTTGGGTAGGGGACTAATCTCCCAAAGTGACTCGTTACCGCGGCCGCTGGGGACCGGGTTGCCGCTTACACCCTCAGTCCACGAGGGCTGTTCGTAAGCCGCCCTTCAGGAGGGACTTGCTGGGTCAGGGCCCACTTCCTCACGGAGAGGGCATCCTCGCGGGGAGGGCTTCCTCACGGGGAGGGCATCTTCACGGGGAAGGCATCCTCGCAGGGAGGGCGTCGCCACTAGGGGCGGTAAACAAGAACAACCTGTAGTGAGACAGTTTGAACAAAGGCTATGCATTTATTAACAAAATATACAAAGCCCCCCCTGCGAAACCGCGAAGGGGGGGGAAAAGGAAGCTACAGTGTCCCTCCTCCCCCTCCGGCGTGATCGCTCCGGGGGAGGGGACAGGCCCGTAAGGCTAGACGTAGAACTGGCGAAGTAAACGCAAGTTCCAGGTGTGCTTCAGCTCCTGCTCTTGAAGGTTGGAGAGCTTGTAGGCCCCCGAGCCTAGGACAGCGGAGATCCTGTAGGGGCCCTCCCACTTGGGGGAGAGCTTACCCTGGGCTTGGGGGTCTGTGACGCGCTTGAGGACAAGGTCCCCAAGGCGGAAAGCTCTCTCGCGCATGCGCTGGTTGTATGCGCGCGACATCTCGCGCTCGTAGATGGCGTGGCGGAGGAGCGCTCGGTCGCGTTCCTCCTCCACGAGGTCGATTTCCGACCGCCGGTTGTCTTCGTTGGCCCGGTAGGCTGCGGTCGTGGCTCCGTTCAGGAGCTCGACCCGCAGCGACCGGAGGCCGATCTCCGGGGGGAGGACTGCCTCCGCCCCGTAGACCAGGGAGAAGGGAGCACGCCCTGTGGCCCGGGACGGGGTCGTGCGCATCGAGCAGAGGATGCTAGGAAGCTCCTCTGCCCACGCGCCCCGTTTGGAAGCGGTTTGCTCGAGTCTCCGACGTAACCCCTGTAGGATTACGCCATCGACCCTCTCGACGGCCCCGTTGCTTTGAGGATGGGCCACTGAGGCGAAGTGGATGACGATCCCCAGGCCTTCGCAGAATTCCCGGAAATAAGCCGAGTCGAATTGGGTCCCGTTGTCCACGGTAATTTCCCGGGGGACACCAAAACGACAAACAACGTTTTTCCAGAAAAACCGCTGAACGACCCGGGAGGTGATGCTAGCCAAGGGCTCCGCCTCAACCCACTTTGTGAAGTAGTCGACCACGACTACCGCATACTTGTATCCTCCGGGCGCTGGGGGGAAGGGCCCTAAGAGGTCCATCCCCCAGCGCACGAAGGGCCAAGTGATGGGGATAGTCCGCAGCGCTACAGGGGGGAGATTCGAGCCCTTGGCCATCTTCTGGCATGCTTCGCACGCGGAGACAAGGTCTCGCGCGTCGCGCATGACTGTAGGCCAGTAGAAGCCCTGTCGAAGGGCCTTGGCGGCGATGGCATGCGGGGCTAGGTGAGAACCACAGCTCCCCGCGTGAATGTCTTCCAGGAGTTGAAGTCCCTCCGACCGGGGGAGGCAGCGCAGGAGGGCTGAAGCCCCCCGCTTGTAGAGCCTTCCCTCCAGCAGGAGATATGCCCGGGCTTTGGCCCGGAGGCGCTTAGCCTCGGTCTCGTCGGGAGGGTCCCCCTCCCCCTTGATGAAGGAGATGAGGGGATCCATCCATGATGACGGCCGGACGATCTCGGCGACCTCCGGGACCGGGGAGGCCCCCGAGGGCTTCGTGATTGTTTCCAAGAAGGCCCCCTTGGGGAGCGTTTCCAGGGCGCTTGCCGCCCGGGCCAGGGCATCAGCCCGGTCATTCTCCTTTCGAGGGATATGCCGGGCCTCGAGGCCGTCGAAGTGCCTCTCCATCTTCCGTACTTCCTGCAAGTAAAGACTTAAATTTGCGTCATGGCACAGGTAAGACTTGTCCATTTGGCAGACAACAAGCTGAGAGTCTCCCTTCACTAGGAGGCGTCGGATCCCCAGGGAGCGCGCAAGGCGCATCCCGAGGAGCAGAGCCTCGTATTCGGCGACGTTGTTGGTTGCGGGGAACTTGAGCCGAGCGGCGTACTTGAGCTCCTTCCCCTCAGGGCTTCAGAGGACTACCCCCGCGCCAGCCCCGGCGAGACACAGCGACCCGTCGAACAGCAGGGTCCAATGGTCACTGCGTCGGGGCGGCACAGGGAGATCTTCGTCCCCGGACCCAGAGGCGGGAGTCCATTCTGCGACGAAGTCGGCGAGGACCTGCGACTTGATCACGGAGTGGCCGGTAAGGGACAGGGAGAAGGGGGCAAGCTCGGCCCCCCACTTCCCAATCCGACCGGTGGCTTCTTTATTCCGCAGCACCTCCCCCAGGGGGAGGGACGACGGGACGGTGATGGGGTGCCCCAGGAAGTAGTGCCAGAGCTTCCGGGACGCCATGAGGAGGGCGTAGCAAATCTTCTCCATCTCCGTGTACCGAGTCTTGGCCCCTTGGAGGGCCTCACTCACGTAGTACACGGGACGTTGCTGCCCCCCTTGCTCCTTCACCAAAACCGCGCTGACGGCGACGGGGGTCGCGGCGAGGTAGAGGAGCAAGGGCTCTTACGGAGACGGACTCACGAGCGTTGGAGGGCTCGAGAGGTACTTCTTGAGGTCGTTGAAGGCTTCCTGGGCCTCGGGGGTCCAGCGGAACCCCTCGAGCCCTCGGAGGATCTTGAAGAACTGGAGGCCCCGCTCCCCTGAACGGGAGACGAAGCGACTGAGCGCGGCCAGGCGGCCGGAGAGCCGCTGGACATCCTTGACGGAGCGCGGCTGGGGCATGTCTAGGAAGGCCCGGATCTTCTCAGGGTTTGCCTCAATGCCCCGCTGGGACACGAGGAAACCCAGGAGCTTCCCCCCGCGCACCCCGAAGGCGCACTTCTCCGGGTTGAGCTTGAGCCCGAACGCGCGGAGGTTGCGGAAGGTCTCTGCGAGGTCGTCGATGTGGGAGGCTGCACGGGGACTCTTGACGACCGCGTCGTCTACGTAGACTTCGACGTTGCGGCCGACTTGATCTTTGAAGACCAGCGTCATCAGGCGCTGGATGGTGGCTCCCGCATTCTTGAGCCCGAAGGGCATGTGGCGGTAGCAGAAAGTTCCGAGGGGAGTTATGAAACTCGTCTTTTCCTCGTCCCCCTCCGCCATGCGGACTTGGTGGTATCCCGAGTAGGCGTCTAGGAAGCTCATCAGCTCGCACCCCGCGATGGAGTCAACGAGCTGGTCGATCCGCGGAAGTGGGAAGTTGTCTTTGGGGCTGGCGCGGTTAAGGTCGGTGAAGTCCACGCACATGCGCCACTTGCCACTTGATTTCTTGACGAGGACGGGGTTTGCGAGCCACTCAGGGTGCAAGGCTTCCCGGATGAACCCCGCCTCTTGGAGCCGAGCTATCTCCGTCTTGATGGCTTCTTGACGTTCGAGGGAGAGCTTTCTCAACTTCTGCTTGACAGGGGGGTGACCGGGGGTTACCGCGAGCTTGTGCTCAATAACCTCCCGGGCGACACCCCGCATGTCCGAAGGCTTCCACGCAAAAACAACGGAGTTTTCGCGCAGAAAGGCTGCGAGTTGCGCTGCATGGTCTTGGGGGAGCTCTGCCCCGATTTGGACAGTTTTGTCCTCACTGCCTGGGGACAGTGGGACCTTCCGGAGGCCCCCTTCCGGACGCGGCTTGAGAAGGGGCCTCCCAGGGGACGGCGCAGCGATGCCTACGTCCGGGGGGGGAGCCTCCCTGTCGCGCCCCGAAACTGGGACAACGACTACTCCTGTAGAGACCTAGCTCGCTGCAGCTAGTCCCTTATATGCCTAGCATACACATACCCTTGACTTCCCAGGATAAGTCAAGCACAGGAGTATATCATATTGCAACAGAGTCACTTACAAAATATTTAAGCAGTGTGGCCTGCTGGCCTTAATATTACATAAGGAGGTTACAATGCCTTCGCGGCATACAGGTTTAGCAAAATAACATCTACACAGCAGAAGGTAGGTGACCCACCCACAAAGAGAAGTGGACGGCAGAACAACACACATCAGGGAAATGACGGGACTGACGCTCCTCCTTCTGGCACGAAGTACTCCATGCTTTCGTCTTGGTTGTAGAACGCTCCATCTACTGAATTGTAAGTTGCAAGAGTGAGCACTTTTCGTACTCAGCAAGTCATAGGTAAGAGTAGATACATATAGTAGAGATGATATGAACCTAGACTAGTCAAGAATTATGGATATTTGTAAAATAATCTTTCTCTTTCCTGGCTCAACTCATGGCAGCACCTTTCTATAATATAATATCGTCATTCATGTTCACTAAATTATAGCACTACCGCGACACGTCAACACATGACCGCCCACGGCAGCACTCCTTATCATGACAACACATGTCATTTGGGTAATCTTGATTTAATATATTTTATTTAGAAAATAATACTTGTGTCACACCCCGTGGATTTAATCCACCGCAGCAGACTCCTAAAACTCGGGAGCACGAAGTATTCGAATACATTTCTAACTCTGCAGAGAGGTACCAATTTACCCGCAAGTTATTCCACTTTCAAGCCCATCCTATCAGAATGATTAGACCCCTGACTCACTTCATACTGTGAGCGGCAAGGTGGAAATAACAGGAACTTTTGTTATGTTTCACTTACAATTCACCCCTGACCCTGCAGTTTTCTTCACACAAACCGCAGTTGTGGCGGGCTATACCCCCACCCATAAGCCTCTTCCCATTACTGGGTCAACGTGCTTGATCAAATCACATTCAGTGATACGTGGAGGAGCTGAACCCCGTGAGTTTAGTGTATTACTTTCCATCTCATGCAGGGGTTTCATGTACGGTTCACATAAGTACTTGTTCAGGCCTGTCCCATACCAGGCTTGCGGTTAGTACGTTTGTTCATGCCACTAGACGCACAACACAAGGTTCTAGTCCTTATATGCCCGTGACCAGACCATCCACAACCCTGCACCTTCAGTGCCTGCACATCCTTTGCAGTCTAGCACCTCCAGTGCTACCACCATTCCATACCATTTCCTGGTCACGGCTAGGGGTTTTATTTCATGAATATAAGTATATATATATAATAGTTCATGGCTCAAACTTGTTTATTGCACATTTCACAGATAACCAGTCCAGTACTGCCAATTCATAAATCAACCATTTCCAATCTTTCTCATGCAATATTATCTATATTCAAGGTTATGTTATAGCAACTCTTAAAATATAGGTTCGAGATGACCAAGAATATGACTTGCCTTCCGCGTCGTAAAATACAGCAGCTGATGTCGGGTCAACAGTGAAGTCCTCGAACTGGGGCTCTTGATCTGCTCTCCAATCAAACAAATAACCAATAATCACAATCTTTTCAATACATTATTATACTATATGCAATAATGCAAAGATGAAGTCTTGATGATTCTGAGATGATTAGGTTAGTTGTTGAAGGTTTACAAGGTTCCAAATGTCTCGAAATATCCGAATGGTATCAAGGTTGCGACTGGTTCACTCAAAAACAGCGAACGTCTTTAGGTCGACATTCGGTTCAAGGCATCGACATAGGGTCGATGGATGATAGAGGGGTTATCTCAACTTGTGGCAGTAGAATAAAATGTAGAGCACAACTCCACAAGTCTAAGGGACAAGGTTATTTCCAGTTTGCACAACTGAAAAGAGGTGAAAAGGGCTAATGCCACTGGCTGACATGCTCTGGCATTGATCTTGACATGGCCAGAAACTAGGGCTTGCCATATCTTTTGATCTAGAGCTCCAAATGATGCACCACTTTGTCTGGGAGGTAGGCATTGATAACAGGAACAATTCATTCAACAGGATCCAAGGCTGAAAATGGCTGGAAAATGATGAAAACCGGCGAAGAAGTTGACTGGCCTGGAGTGCCTGCAGCACAAACAGTGCAGCAACTAGGGCATAGCCATAACTCCTGTTCTAGGCCGAATTAGGGGTCGTGGTAGAAGACAAAGTTGCTCAAAATGGTCCAAAACATCTAGATGGCAAGGTTTCTATGGCTGGATTGGCTGGATTTAGGGAATATTGGCCGGAGAAAAGATTAACTCAAACCTGATTTGGGCATTTTTGATCTAGGGCAAATAAACTTAATTCCTTGCTTGTACATGATCTCTAGGGAATTAGAAACATACTGGTGAAGTTAGATTAGCTAGAGATGCACCAGAAAAGCTTAAACAGTAAGTTCAGTGAACATGCAAGGTTCCAAATTGGGGATTTTCACATAACAGGAATTCTGTTGATTTTGGTTGCTTAGGGATGTTAAGCAAGGTCTACTGAGCATATTTGATCACTGGCTCGAGAGCTAAAAGGGCTTGGTTAGAGATTAATTGCTCGTCGGAGGTTTTTAGAGAAACCGGCGATCACCGGCGACAGAAGGTAAAAGAACTCGATTCCAAGCTTAGGTACACTCAAAAGGGGATGGGGAACTTACTGGGAGGCTTGGATTGCTGAGGGGAGCAACGGGTGAGGCTGGCACCGAGAGCTCCAAAAATGGCTCGCCGGGGAAGAAGATTTCACCGCAGAGCTGCGAGCTTCGGTGGTTTTTGGCGCTGGGTGAAGATGCAACGGCTACAGGAGGCTTTATATAGGCACGGGCGAGGCAAGAGGGCCGACAATTTGGAGTGTTGCTGCCACGAGGTGACCTTGAAGCGACGGGACGGGGTGGTGATGGCGAGGCAACTGACGGCGCGGCGCTGCAGCTTTGCAGCTGGACGGTGCAGGTGCAGGCGACGAAGGCGACGGCGAGGAGACATCTAGCTTGAGCATGGCTGCGACGTGTCGAGCATTCTCTGTGGTGCTGCGCTGCTGCAGCTAGCACGCGCGCTGTGCGCAGGGAAACTGGCAGCGATTGCGCGGTCGAGGTGGCTTCCACGGTGGCGAACGGCGAGGGCACACATGGCGGCAGGGGCACAGGCGACTGCCACGGCGGAGTGAGCACGGCAGCTGGTCGAGGTCGCGCACAGGAGTTCTCTGGTCGTGCGCAGCTGGTCGAACAGGGACTGCAAAAGAAGGCTCGGGCTGATTTGAAATTTTGAAACTTGCTCCAGGGACTGATCTGCGAGGAAAAGTTTGAATAGGAAAGGATCTGATTGCAAATCTGGAGATCTGAAGGGCTGATCTGGAATCTGATTTCAGGAATGAGTTGCATAAAATTAATGGAACTCATCTAGCCAAAGTTCGACAAGATCGGGCAAGATCTGGAAGGTTTGGACAAAAGTGGGGAAAACAACTTTAGGGTAAAACAGGGTAATTAGGGTTTCAAAAACGGCGAGGGTCGAAACTTAGGTTTAGGGCAGGATTTGGAAATTCTTCCAGAAGGGAAAAATGTTTAGAATAGTGAATGGGAGATATTCATTGAATCAGATCAAGGTTTGGAGGTGATTTGCAACATTTTGCCTTTTCAGGCCTCTGGAAAATCTGGAAAAGGACTTATCTGCGATACTCTTGGACTGATTTGCGAAAAGAGTCTAGATGATGAAATCTGGCTGCCAACTTTTTGGATTAAGGTATTGGCATACCCTTGATCATAATCCATGAATAATCTGGTCTGAACTTGGCTAAGATTTTGATTATATCTGTAATGCTGAAACTTAGGGTAAAAGGTAATAACAGATATCCTGTTTTCGAAAACAGAAAAGAGTTGAAAATTCTGGAAGTTAGGGATAGAATTTGATCTGGCTCCTGAAGACTTTTATCTTCAGGGTAACTGGTAGGTTAAATCTGGATGGTCAGATCTTGATCTGGATCTAGAGAATAGATTTGGAGATTTTTAGGGTTTGGGAGAGATTAGAGTTCAACTGATCTGGCTACTACTACAGGGATACATGCATGCAGGATTTTTAAGAAAGAAACTTTTCACCCCAAAACTCAGGATGTTACACTCCCCCCCGGGCGACTTGATCAGGTTGACGCTTCCTATTGTGGCAGCAGCTCGCTCGTATAGAGCACGGGCCATGTCTTGGTCCCCCCGGACGTTGATTACGCCATGCGGCCCGGGGATCTTCATGCACAGGTAGTTTTGGTGGGTGGCAGCCCCCAGCCGATTGATCGTAGTCCTCCCCATAATCACATTGTAGGAGGAGGGGAGGTCCACTACGTTTAAGCGGACTAGCTCGGTCCGGTAGTTCTCCGGGGTGCCGAAGGTGATCGGGAGATCTACCTTGCCCACGGGGTGGATCGCCTTCCCCGGGACAAACCCTTGCAGAGGCCCTGCCGCTGGTTGCAGGAGCTTCTCATCCACCTGCATTTCCTTGAAGGTTTTGAGGAACAGGACGTCGGCGGAGCTTTCGCCGTCCACGAGGATGCGGGCCAAGTGGCAGTTGTAGATTGTCGCGGAGACAATGAGCGCGTCGTCGTGGGGGAAGCGAACCCCTCGCGCGTCTTCTGCCGTAAAGGTGAGGGGGACGTCCGACCACTTGGGCGGCACGGACGCGTGTAGCACCCCCACTACCTTAACTTCTCGCGCGTACTCCTTGCGCTGGAGCTTGGAGTCCCGCCCGGAGGCGGACCCCCCTACGATGACGTTGATGCGGCGCTGAGAAGTTTGAAAGGAGAGAGTGTCTGAAGGCTCCCCCTCCTGCACCTGCTGCCCCCCCGCGGGAGCGGGAAGGGCCGGAACAGCTGGCCGAGGGGGCAAGGAGGCCGGAGTCCCCCCCCCTGCCCGCGCTGGTCGAGGAACGCCGCGAAGTGCTGCAGCAGCTGGTGGCAATCTCGGGTGGCGTGGGTACTGGACCCGTGGAAGCTGCACCACGGTCCTTCCCGGCTTCTCCCCGCGGGGCCTTCGCGGCCGCGCGAAGACTGTCCTCCCCCATGGCCTCTCGGCTTGGGAAAGGGGCGGTTGCCCTTCGGGGGGTCGCGCGAGCCGCCTCCGCCCTCGAGGACAAAAGTGTCCCGAGGCCGTGGTTCGCTACGGCCCCCCTGCCTGGGGCGCCTGGGGGGATCCCGGGCCCCCCGCTCGGCGGGGGCAGGAGCCCCCTGGGTCTTCTTCCATATGTCGTCTTCCTCCGCCCGAGTGTACTTTTCGAGTACGTTGAAGAGCTCGTCGGCGGAGGAGGGGCAGCTTCGAGAGAGTCTTCGGTGGAGTTCCCCGGGAGGATCCCGCTTTTGCAGGCTTCGATCACTGTGGAGTCCGGGACGTGGGCCACTTTGCTTTTTACTTGGGCAAAGCGCTTGAAGAAGCTTCTGATGGTCTCCCCGGTTCTCTGGCGCACTGTGTATAGCTGTGAAGAATCCAGGGGACGTACGTAATTTCCCTGAAAGTTGGCGCAGAACTCCCGCTTCAGCTGCGAGAAAGACTTGATGGAGCCCGCCTTCAGATTGTAAAACCAGGAGCGGGCAATGCCGGTGAGGTAGAGGGGGAAGACGTTGCATTGGACGCTCTCGTCCCCCCCCGCCGCGGAGATGGCTGTGGAGTAGATCGGCATGAACTCGTAAGGGTCCGCCTCGCCATTATAATGTTTGATGTGCGGGGGACGGTAGGGGCGCGGCCATCGGATGCTGCGGAGTCTTCGACACAGAGGCTGGTTCGCCCCCTGCACTTCCCGGGGGGAGCCCCAGTCACTGTCTTCTTTAACGGGGGACGCCCCCTCGTTATCCGAGTCAGGTAGTGGCCCAATAGGGCCGCCAGAGTGGTGGTGACGACGCTTCTCTTCCGGGCCGGGGCTGATTTCCCGGACGTCCGGGCTTCCCTTCGGGGAGGGTGGTTCTTCGGCTGGTCTCTTCCCCCGACCGGTGCGAGAGCGAGGCTCCCTGCGACAACGACCGGGGGGAAGCTCTTCCCCGCGGCTGGGAGAATGCATTCGCTCGACCTCCCCCCGGGAGAAGCGGACCTGCTTCGCCGGGGGAGGGAGCTCCTGCACTGTAGCAGCCGGCCCGGAAGCTATCGGGGCCTGCTGGGGGGAGCCCCCTGCGACGGCCCCCGGGACCGGAAAGGGGGGAGCCCCTGCACCATCCGGAACCGGGGAGGGGGCGCCCGGGGCGGCGTTTGGATCTGAAGAGGGGGCCCCTGCGGCAACGACCGGGACCGGAAAGGGGGAAGCCCCTGCGACATCCGGAACCAGTGGGGGGTGAGCCCCCTCGGCGACGTCCGGGGTTGGGGAGCCAATGCGGAGGGAAATTCGCTGAGGCACGAGAGCTGCTCTGTCGACCGGCCCCGGTGCGGTAAACGCAATGCGAGGGGCGGGACTGGCTCCCGGCGTAGGAATAACCCCCGGCATGAGATGACCCCCCAGCCCTGGAAGCGGGCCGGGGACGGGGTACCCCCCTGGTGCCACGAAGGGCCCGGGCATGAAATAGCCTCCCGGCACCGGGACAGGCCCGGGTGCCGAGAAGTGTCCGGAAGTATATCCCGTGGGGGGAGGGAACCCCCTGGCGGGATCATACGGGGTAGACAGCCCCCCGGAGACCGGAGGGGCCGCCGGGTATCCCATAAACGGGGGCATGATCCCCGGATATGTGTGCGACGAAGATGTGGGGACCGGGGGCCGCGCCAACACACTGAGGAGCTCGTCCATAGAGCGCTGGGCGCGGAGCTGGCCCTCCACGAGAGCCTCCAGCAGGGCATCCCGGGGAGCCGGGGGAGCCGTCGGGGGGAAACTCGTCCCGGCCGAGGTCCCAGCGGCCGCCGGGAGCGACCCGGAGGTGGAGGCACCTAGATTGAGAGGAAAGGTGGGAGGCGGTACCTGGGAATGGTCGCCTCCGGACGGAAGCGCCGGAACAGCAGCGCCCCGGACGGGTGGCGCCAGGTCACCGGGACCGGCGTCACCGGGGAGGGCGCGGGCCCTTGTTCTCGGAGGAGCCATGGCGATTTGTCACGGGCCCCCACGGTCGGCGCCAAATGTCGTGGTATTAAGAATACCCCGGCAGGTTTTGAAGACGATCCTAGCGGAGATTACGCAGCGCGGGTTGACCGGGTGACCGGTCCTCCCGGACAAACACAAGAATTGACACGTGGATTTATACAGGTTCGGGTCCCGGTGGGGGCCCTAGTCCTGTTGACGCGCTCCCGACCGGAGCTGGCTGGGGAGGCTCTCTCCGGGGGAGAGACTTCCGGAGCACGTCTGTGAGCTTAGCTATTCCAAATAATAATGAGCTGATCCTTTACAACAGAGGGGTACAAGGGCTATTTATAGCCTCAAAAAGAAGAAAAAAGCCTAAACTACCCCGAAAGCCACCGTCGGATTGAAGGGTAGGACCGTCCTTCTTCCGGTCAAACGTCTTGGATGCTTGACAGGTGGTCGCTGATTCCCGAGGCGTCCCTCGCGTGACCTGCACGTGATAAACAAACAGGGATTTTACCTTTTAGAAGGGCGATGATGTCCGGGACCCTTTATGGAGGGCAGGGTCCTGGGAGCCTAAAAGGCGGCGCCTGGGGCAGGCACCGGAGGCCACTGTCCCCGGGTAAAAGGCGGCGCCCGGGGCAGGCACCGGAGGCCACTGTCCCCGGGTAAAAGGCGGCTCCCGGGGCAGGCACTGGAGACCACTGTCCGCGGGCAAATGGCGGTGCCCGGGACCAGCCCGGGGGGCACGGTCCCGGGAGCCTAAAAGGCGGCGCCCAGGGCAGGCACCGGGGGCCCTGTCCCCGGGCAAATGGCGGCGCCCGAGACCCGCCCGGGGGGCAGGGTCCCGGGAGCCAAAAGGCGGCGCCCACGACATGCCCCGGAGGCATCGTCCCGGGAGCCAAAAGGCGGCGCCCAGGGCAGGCACCGGAGGCCACTGTCCCCGGGTAAAAGGCGGCGCCCGGGGCAGGCAACGGAGGCCACTGTCCCCGGGCAAATGGCGGCGCCCGAGACCCGCCCGGGGGGCAGGGTCCCGGGAGCCAAAAGGCGGCGCCCGGGACATGCCCCGGAGGCATCGTCCCGGGAGCCAAAAGGCGGCGCCCGGGACATGCCACGGAGGCATCGTCCCGGGAGCCAAAAGGCGGTGCCCGGGGCAGGCACCGGAGGCCACTGTCCCCGGGTAAAAGGCGGCGCCCGGGGCAGGCAACGGAGGCCACTGTCCCCGGGCAAATGGCAGCGCCCGAGACATGCCCCGGGGGCATGGTCCTGGGAGCCTAAAAGGCGGCGCCCGGGGCAGGCACCGGAGACCACTGTCCCCGGGCGAATGGCGGCGCCCGGGACCCGCCCGGGGGGCAAGGTCCCGGGGGCCAAATGGCGGCGCCCGGGACATGCCCCGGAGGCTCGATCCCGGGAGCCTAAAGGGCGGCGCCCGGGGCAGGCACCGGAGGCCACTGTCCCCGGGCAAATGGCGGCGCCTGGGACCCGCCCGGGGGGCAAGGTCCCGGGGGCCAAATGGCGGCGCCCGGGACATGCCCCGGAGGCACGGTCCCGGGAGCCTAAAAGGCGGCGCCCGGTGCAGGCACTGGAGGCCACTGTCCACGGGCCAATGGCGGCGCCCGGGACATGCCCCGGAGGCACGATCCCGGGAGCCTAAAAGGGGGCCACTGTCCCCGGGCAATCATGAACTTACCTGGAGTTGGCCGCATGGAGATTTCCCCCAACACCAGGTAAGTTCATACTTTCCCGGGGATTGTGGCCTCCGGTGCCTGCCTCGGGCGCCGCCATTTGGCCCCCGGGACATTGCCTCCGGGGCACGTCCCGGGCGCCGCCATTCACCCGGGGACTGTGGCCTCCGGTGCCTGCCCCGGGCGCCACCATTTAGCCCCCAGGACCCCGCCTCCGGGTACGTCCCAGGCGCCGCCATTTGGCCCCCGGGACCTTGCCTCCGGGTATGTCCCGGGAACCGCCATTTGGCCCCCGGGACCTTGCCGCCGGGACAAGTCCCGGGCGCCGCCACTTGCCCGGGGATTATGGCCTCCGGTGCCTGCCCCGGGCGGCGCCATTTGGCCCTCGGGACCCTGCTTCCGGGTACGTCCCGGGCGCCGCCATTTGGCCCCCGGGGCCTTGCCTCCGGGTATGTCCCGGGCGCCGCCATTTGGCCCCCGGGACCTTGCCCCCGGGACAGGTCCCGGGCGCCGCCACTTGCCCGGGGATTATGGCCTCCGGTGCCTGCCCCGGGCGCCGCCATTTGGCCCCCGGGACCCTGCCTCCGGGTACGTCCCGGGCGCCGCCATTTGGCCCCCAGGGCCTTGCCTCCGGGTATGTCCAGGGCGCTGCCATTTGGCCCCCGGGACCTTGCCTCCGGGTACGTCCCGGGCGCCGCCATTTGGCCCCCGGGGCCTTGCCACCGGGTACGTCCCGGGGGCCGCATTTTGGCTCCCGGGACCTTGCCTCCGGGGCATGTCCCGGACATCATCGCCCTCCTAAAAGGTAAATTCCCTGCTTATTCATCACGTGTAGGTCACGCGAGGGGCGCCTCGGGAATCAGCGACCACCTGTCAAGCATCCAAGGCACTTGACCGGGAGAAGGACGTTGCTACCCCTCGATCCGACGGTAGCATCCGGGGTGGTTTAGACTTTTTGCTTCTTTCTGGGGCTATAAATAGCCCTTGTACCCCTTTGTTGTAATGGATCGAATGACTTTTATTGGAATAGCTAAACTCACAGGCGTGCTCCGGAAGCCTCTCCCCCGGAGAGAGCCTCCCCAGCCGACCCCGGTCGGGAGCGCGTCGATAGGACTAGGGCCCCCACCGGGACCCGAACCTGTATAAATCCTCGTGACATTTCTTGTGTTTGTCCGGCGGGGGAGGACCGGTCATCCGGTCAGCCCGCGTCGCGTAATCTTCGCTAGGATCGTTCACAAAACCTGCCGGGGTATTCTTAATACCACGACAGTTGGCGCCGTCCGTGGGGACTCGTGACAAGACGCCATGGCTCCCCCAAGAACAAGGGCTCGCACCCTTCCCGGTGACGCTGGTCTCGGAGACCCGGCGCCGCCCGTCCGGGACACTGCTATCCCGGCGCTTCCGCCCGGAGGCGGCTTGGCCCAGGTACTGCCTCCCTCCTTTCCCCTTAACTTAGGTGCTTCCACCTCCAGGTCGTTCCCGGTGACCGCGGGGACCTCGGCCGGGACCAGTCTCCCCCCGACGGCTCCCCCGGCTCCCCGGGACGCCCTGCTTGAGGCTCTAGTGGAAGGCCAGCTCCGCGCCCAGCGCTCAATGGACGAGCTGCTCAGCGTGTTGGCGCGGCATCTGGCCCCCACATTTGCGTCGCACCCATACTCGGGGACTATGCCCCCGTTTATGGGTTACCCGGTGGCCCCTCCGGCCTCCGGGGGTCTGTCCGCCCCGTATGATCCTGCCGGGCTGTTCCCTCCCCCTGCGGGATATACGTCCGGACCCTTCCCGGCACCTGGGCCCGTCCCGGTGCCGGGAGGCTACTTCCTGCCAGGGCCCTTCATGGCACCAGGGGGGTACCCCGTCCCAGGCCTATTCCCGGGGCCGGGAGCCCATTTCATGCCGGGGGTTTTCCCTACGCCGGGAGCCAATCCCGCCCCCCGCGTGGCGTTTACTGCACTGGGGGCGGTCGACAGAGCAGCTCCCGTGCCTCAGCGGACTTCCCCCCGCATGGGCTCCCCGATTCCGGACGTCGCCGCAGGGGCTCCCCCCTCGCCGGTTCCGAATGATACAGGGGCTCCCCCCTTTCCGGTTCCAGTCATTGCCACAGGGGCTCCCTCCACTTCGGTTCCAAGCGTCGCCATGGGCGCCCCCTCCCCGGTTCCGGATAATACAGGGGCTTCCCCCTTTCTAGTCCCGGCGGGGGTCTTCGCGGGGGGCTCCCCCCAGCCGGCCTCGGAAGCCTCCGGGCCGGTAGCTACAGTGCATAAGCTCCCTCCCTCGGCGGGACAGGTCCGTTTCGCCCAGGGGGAGGTCGAGCGAATGCATTCACCAGAGCGCGGGGAAGCACTTCCCCCGGGCCGTCGCCGCGGGGAGCCCCGCTCTCGCACCGGTTGGGGGAAGAGACCCGCCGAAGAGCCAGTCTCCCCGGAGGAGAGTTCGGACGCCCGGGAAATCAGCCCCGGCCCGGAAGAGAAACGTCGTCACCGCCACTCCGACGGACCTCTTGGGCCGCTCCCAAATTCTGATAACGAGGGGACATCCCCAGTTAAAGAAGACGGTGACCGGGGCTCCCCCTGGGAAGTGCAGGGGGCTAACCAGCCTCTGTGTCGAAGACTCCACAGCATCCGTTGGCCGCGGCCCTATCGGCCCCCGCACATCGAGCACTATAATGGTGAGGCAGACCCTTACGAATTCATGCAGGTTTACTCTATAGCCATCTCTGCGGCGGGGGGGGGGGGGGACGAGACCGTTCAATGCAACGTCTTCCCCCTCTACCTCACCGGCATTGCCCGCTCCTGGTTCTACAACCTGAAGGCGGGCTCCATCAAGTCTTTCTCGCAGCTCAAGCGGGAGTTCTGTGCCAACTTCCAGGGGAACTACGTGCGTCCCCTGGACTCCTCGCAGCTGTACACTGTCCGTCAGAGGACCGGGGAAACCATCAGAAGCTTCTTCAAGCGCTTCGCCCAAGTGAAAAGCAAAGTGGCCCACGTCCCGGACTCTACAGTCATCGAAGCTTGCAAAAACGGGATCCTCCCGGGGGAACTCCACCGAAGACTCTCCCGTAGCTGCCCTTCTTCCACCGACGACGCTCGGGCGAAAGAAGACGACATCTGGAAGAAGACCCAGGGGGCTCCCGCCCCCGTTGACCGGGGGGCCAGGGATCCCCCCAAACGCCCCAGACAGGGGGGGCGTAGCGAGCCACGGCCTCGGGACACTTTTGTCCTCAAGGGCAGAGGCGGCTCGCGCGACCCCCCGAGGGCCAGCCGCCCCTTTCCCAGGCCGAAAGGCCATGGGGGAGGACAGTCTTCGCGCGGCCGGGAAGGCCCCGCGGGGAGGAGCCGGGAAAGACCGTGGTGCAGCTTCCACGGGTCTAGTACCCACGCTACCCGAGATTGCCACCAGCTGCTGCAACACTTCGAGGCGTTCCTCGACCAGCGCGGGCGGGGGGGGGACCCTGGCCACCTTGCCCCCTCGGCCAACTGTTCCAGCCCTTCCCGCTCCCGCGGGGGGGCAGCAGACGCAGGAGGGGGAGCCTTCAGAAGCTCTCCCCTTCCAGACTTCTCAGCGCCGCATCAACGTCATCGTGGGAGGGTCCGCCTCCGGGCGGGACTCCAAGCGCCAGCGTAAGGAGTACTCGCGTGAAGTTAAGGTTGTGGGGGTGCTACACACGTCCTCGCCACCCAAGTGGTCGGACGTCCCCCTCACCTTTACGGCGGAAGACGAGCGAGGGGTTCGCCTCCCCCACGACGACGCGCTCATTGTCTCCGCGACTATCTACAACTGCCACCTGGCCTGCATTCTCGTGGACGGCGGAAGCTCCGCCGACGTCCTATTCCTTAAAGCCTTCAAAGAAATGCAGGTCGATGAGAAGCTCCTCAGCCCGCGGCAGGGCCCCTGCAAGGTTTTGTCCCGGGGAAGGCAATCCACCCCGTGGGCAAGGTAGATCTTCCTATGACGTTCAGCATCCCGGAGAACTACCGGATCGAGCTAGTCCGCTTCGACGTAGTGGACCTCCCCTCCTCCTACAACGCGATAATGGGGTGGACCACAATCAATCGGCTGGGGGCTGCCACCCATCAAAACTACCTCTGCATGAAGATCCCCGGGCCGCATGGTGTGATCAACGTCCGGTGAGACCAAGACATGGCCCGTGCTCTATACGAGCGCGCTGCAGCCACAATCGGAAGCGTCAATCTCATAAAGACGCCCGGGGGGGAGGCTTTCCCCCCGGAACTAGACGCCGCTGCGCCACCGCCCGGGAGGCCCCTCCTCAAGCCCCGTCCGGAAGGAGGCCTCCAGAAGATCCTGCTGTCCCCGGACGACGAAGACAAAACCGTCCGGATCGGGGCGGAGCTCCCCGAGGAGCATGCAGCGCAACTTGCGGCTTTTCTGCGCGAAAACTCCGATGTTTTTGCGTGGAAGCCTTCCGACATGCGGGGCGTCGCCCGGGAGGTCATTGAGCACAAGCTCGCAGTGGCCCCTGGTCACCCCCCGATCAAACAGAAGCTGCGGAAACTCTCCCTCGAGTGCCAAGAGGCAATCAAGGTGGAGATCACCCGGCTCCGAGAGGCGGGGTTCATTCGGGAGGTCCTGCACCCCGAGTGGCTCGCAAACCCCGTCCTCATCAAGAAATCAACCGACAAGTGGCGGATGTGCGTGGACTTCACCGACCTTAACCGCGCCTGCCCCAAAGACAACTTCCCGCTCCCGCGGATTGATCAGCTCGTCGACTCCATTGCGGGGTGCGAGCTCATGAGCTTCCTAGACGCCTACTCGGGCTACCATCAGGTCCGGATGGCGGAAGGGGACGAGGAAAAGACGAGTTTCATAACTCCCCTCGGAACCTTCTGCTACGTCCATATGCCCTTCGGGCTCAAGAACGCGAGGGAGACCTTCCAGCGCCTCATGACGCTGGTCTTCAAAAATCAAGTAGGCCGCAACGTCGAACGGTCGTCAAGAGTCCCCGCGCAGCCTCCCACATCGACGACTTGGTTGAAACCTTCCGCAACCTCCGCGCGTTCGGGCTCAAACTCAACCCGGAGAAGTGCGCCTTCGGGGTGCGCGGGGGGAAGCTCCTAGGTTTCCTCGTATCTCGGCGGGGCATCGAGGCAAACCCCGAGAAGATCCGGGCATTCTTAGATATGCCCCCACCGCGCTCCTTCAAGGATGTCTAGCGGCTCTCCGGCCGCCTAGCCGCGCTAAGCCGCTTCATCTCCCGGTCGGGGGAGCGGGGCCTCTAGTTCTTCAAGATCCTTCGAGGGCTCGAGGGGTTCCGCTGGACCCCCGAGGCCCAGGAGGCGTTCGACGACCTCAAGAAGTACCTCACGAGCCCTCCAATGCTGGTGAGTCCATCTCCAGAAGAGCCCTTGCTCCTCTACCTCGCCGTGACCCCCGTCGCCGTCAGCGCAGTCTTGGTGAAGGAGCAAGGGGGCAGCAGCGTCCCATGTACTACGTGAGTGAGGCCCTCCAAGGGGCCAAAACTTGGTACACGGAGATGGAGAAGATCTGCTACGCCCTCTTGATGGCATCCCGGAAGCTTCGCCATTACTTCCTGGGGCACCCCATCACCGTCCCGTCGTCCCTCCCCCTGGGGGAGGTACTGCGGAACAAAGAAGCCACCGGCCGGATTGGGAAGTGGGGGGCCGAGCTCACCCCATTCTCCCTGTCCCTTACCGGCCGCTCCGCCATCAAGTCGCAGGTCCTCGCCGACTTCGTCGCAGAGTGGACTCCAGCCTCTGGGTCCGGGGACGAAGACCTCCCTGTGCCGCCCCGACGCAGTGATCATTGGACTCTCATGTTCGATGGGTCGCTGTGTCTCGCCGGGGCTGGTGCGGGAGTAGTCCTCCAGAGCCCCGAGGGGAAGGAACTCGAGTACGCCGCGCGGCCCGAGTTCCCCGCAACCAACAACATCGCCGAATACGAGGCTTTGCTCCTCGGGATGCGCCTTGCGCGCTCCCTGGGGATCCGGCGCCTCCTAGTCAAGGGAGATTCTCAGCTCGTAGTTTTCCAAATGGACAAGTCTTACCTGTGCCGTGACGCAAACTTAAGTCTTTATTTGCAGGAAGTGCGAAAGATGGAGAGGCATTTCGACAGCCTCAAGGCCCGGCATATCCCGCGGCGGGACAATGACCGCGTCGACGCCTTGGCCCGGGCGGCAAGCGCCCGGGAATCGCTCCCCAAGGGGGCTTTTCTGGAAATCATCACGAAGCCCTCGGTGGCCTTCCCGGACACGGGCGATGAGCCTCATGTCCCGGAGGTCGCCGAGATCACCCGGACTCCGTCTTGGATGGACCCCCTCATCTCCTTCATCAAGGGGGAGGGGGACCCTCCGAGTGAGACAGAGGCTAAACGCATCCGGGTTAAAGCCCGGGCATACCTCCTGCTGGAGGGGAGGCTCTACAAGCGGGGGGCTTCCGCCCTCCTGCGCTGCCTCCCCCGGCCGGAGGGACTTCAACTTCTCGAAGACATCCACGCGGGGAGCTGTGGTTCTCACCTAGCCCCGCGTGCCATCGCGGCCAAGGCCCTCCAGCAGGGCTTCTACTGGCCCACGGTCATGCGCGACGCGCGAGACCTTGTCTCCGCGTGCGAGGCATGCCAGAAGTGGCCAAGGGCTCGAACCTCCCCCCTATAGCGCTGCAGACGATCCCCATCACTTGGCCCTTCGTGCGCTGGGGGATGGACCTCTTAGGGCCCTTCCCCCTAGCGCCCGGAGGATACAAGTATGCGGTAGTCGCGGTCGACTATTTTACAAAGTGGGTTGAGGCGGAGCCTTTGGCCAGCATCCCGTCCCGGGCCGTCCAGCGGTTTTTCTGGAAAAACGTCATATGTCATTTTGGTGTCCCCCGGGAAATCACCGTGGACAACGGGACCCAATTCGACTCGGCTTATTTCCGGGAATTCTGTGAAGGCCTGGGGCTCGTCATCCACTTCGCCTCAGTGGCCCATCCCCGGAGCAATGGGACTGTCGAGAGGGTCAACGGCATGATCCTACAGGGGTTGCGCCGGAGACTCGAGCAAACCGCTTCTAAGCGGGGTGCATGGGCAGAGGAGCTCCCTAGCATCCTCTGCTCCATGCGCACGACCCCGTCCCGGGTGACGGGGCGTACTCCCTTCTCCCTGGTCTACGGGGCGGAGGCAGTCCTCCCCCCGAAGATCGGCTTCCGGTCACTGCGGGTCGAGCTCCTGGAGGGAGCCACGCCCGCAGCGTAGCAGGCCGACGAGGCCAACTAGCTCCTGGGGATCGACCTCGTGGAAGAGGAACGTGACCGAGCGCTCCTCCGCCACGCCATCTACGAGCAAGAGATGGCGCGCGCGTACAACCAGCGCGTGCGCGAGAAAGTCTTCCGCCTTGGGGACCTTGTCCTCAAGCGCGTCACAGACCCCCAAGCCCAGGGGAAGCTCTCCCCCAAGTGGGAGGGCCCCTACAAGATCTCCGCGGTCCTGGGCTCGGGGGCTTATAAGCTCTCCAACCTTCAAGAGCAGGAGCTGAAGCACACGTGGAACTTGCTTTTACTTCGCAAGTTCTACGTTTAGCCTTACGGGCCTGTCCCCTCCCACGGAGCGGTCACACTGGAGGGGAAGGAGGGACGCTGTACTTACCTTTTCCTCCCCTTTCTCGGCTTCGCAGGGGGAGGCACTGTACTTCATTTTATTAGCAATACATAGGTCTTGCTCTTCAACTGTCTCATTGCAGGTTCTTCTCATTACCGCCCCTAGCGGCGATGCCCTCCCCGCGAGGAAGTGGGCCCAGACCCAGCAAGTCCCTCCTGTAGGGCGGCTTACAATCAGCCCTCGTGGACTGAGGGTGTAAGCGGCAACCCGGTCCCTAGCGGCCGCGGTAACGAGTCACTTTGGGAGACTAGTCCCCTGCCCAAACACTCAAGACCCGTCATCGGGCATTTCCTCCTCCGGGAGTAGACGCTCTCCCCAGTGTGACGTCTAATGGCTTTCACGGATATCTCTTCCTCCTCCGGGAGTAGACGCTCTCCCCAGTGGGACGTCTAAGGGCATTCTTGGATATTTGGTCCCCGGCGACCTTATTCCCGGCTCCCCGTTCTCACGGCGAACGGATGATTGCCACCCGGAGACCCAATTCTCGGCTCCCCGTCCTCACGGCGACCGGACGATTGTCTCCCGGAGAAGCTACGGATTTCCCGAACATTTCTTCCCCGGAGACCCTATTCCCGGCTCCCCGTTCTCACAGCGACCGGATGATCATCTCCTAGGAAGCCCGTCTCCGGAAATCTCATCGGGTTTTCTTGGATGTTTCTTCCACATGAGGTCTTATTCCCGGCTCCCCGTTCTCACGGCGACCAGACGATTGTCTCCCGGAAGGTCTTCTCCTTGGAAACCTCATTTTAAAATTTTCTAAGAAAAATTTCTATGCTACAGGTCACTTCCGCCCCGGGGGCCATGCTACCCCCACAGCGCGCGGAGCTGTCCTCCGGCCCACTGTCGGCGGGGGGGATAAGGAACCCCCGCGTGTCGACCGCACAGCCCACGAGCAAACTTAGCTCATTCTTGTGAAAAGGAGTCGTCCAGACCATCCAAGAAGAAAAAAGAAAAAGACAATGAAAGAAGGAAACAACAACACAGCTTTATTCATCGTGAAACCCGGAGGACATCTTGCCCCTCCGGTGGGCTTCGGAAACGGTACAACCCGGGTTCTAACCCGGGGGATCCTCTACATCCTAAGGCTCCTACGCCTAAAATTCCCAGAGGAGCTCCGCTAGCTCCCGGGCCAAGTCCCGGTACAATGCGCGCACGCGGCGCTGAGCGTCCCGGAGCACATCTTCGGGCCAATATTCGTACCCCACGGGTGGAAGTATCCGGAGAGGAGGTACCATCTGGATCCCTGGATGCGGGGGGGTTAATTCGGTGCGATGATTGTCAAAATTGTCCAAGTGCCACTCCGGATGCCACCTTAACCGGACGGGCTCCCGGACGGCGCCCCCGCTACGCTCCCCGGAGATGAGGCTTAGCAAAATCAAGGCCGCTTGGGCGTCCCCCGGGGAGCCCCTCCAGGACCTTCGCCCGGGAGTAACCTCCCGGGAACCCTGGTAACATTGCATTCAATTCAAGGACTTAGAAAAATTTCTAATTCTATTGCATTCAAAATGTCTTTTTTACAAGTGTCCGGGGCTTCTTCTAAGAAGCTACGGGGATCAAAAGTCCTAAGAAAGTAAAGGGTCCTATCTAAAGACCCGGGGGGAGGCTCATACTCTTTCACTAGTGTCCTCCCCCCGGGGGCTTCCTCCGAGGCCGGGGCTGGGGCGTCCCCCGCCGGAGGCGCCGGAGCCGGGAATCTCGCCCGGATGATCCGGTCGTAGAATCCTCCGGCAAGCTGCTCGACCTCCCGGCGCGAGGGCTCGAAGGAGTCCGGGAAGCTTCGGGGGATGCGGCCCCCGATCGCCCGGGCACCAACCCCCCGAAACTCGACGAGCCCCACAGTGGCCGTGACGATGGGGATCGCCCGGCCCCGCGCCCGAGCATCGGCAGCCTCCGGAATGGCGGAGACCTGTGCGTTGAGAAAACGCACAACCTCCTCGAGGGTCGCCGGCGGCACCTCCGAGCTGCTCCCGGAGCCTAAGCTTACGCCAAGGCTCTCGAGGGCCGAACGGACGGAGCGGCCCACGTCCGCCACCGCCCGGACGCTCGAGCCCTCGAGCTCCCGGAGCGCCTCCTCCCTCGCCTTGGCCTCCTCTCGGAGGTGGCCGTTGACGGCCTCAAAAATATGAACCTGGGTCCGGACCCAGGATAGTTCCGCGAGGGCTTCATCGTGTTCCCGAAGGGCCTCCTCACGCTGCCCTATGGAGGTCGCGGCCCCGTCCTCCGCTTCCTTAAGCAGCCGGGCGACCCGCTGCTTAAGGCCCCAGGTAACAGTTGCCACCTACAAAATATAGAGTTAGAAAAAACTCAAATGCAAGGAACGAAGGAAGACATCACCAACTCGGGTTACCTGGGCCCCGAGAGATTGAAGCCCCTGGAAACGCTCATGGAGCGTTGCCTCTGCGACGAAGGCCTGCACCTTCCGGGTGTGCAGGCCCTCCGCATAGCGGACGACTTCCCCCGCGGGAAGCAGAGGGGCCTCTCACCCGGCGCCGGCATCGCGGCCGGTGGGGGGTCCCCAAACCTGAATGTCCGGTAACGCGGCCGGCGTCACCGGCGTCTTCGTTGCCGAGGAGGTGTCCTCCGAAGACGTGGCCGAGGAGCTTTGGGCGGGGGTCCCTGCCCGAGGGGGGGATCATCGGACCTTTCCCCGCCCCGGGCCGGAAGGACCGCCCAAAGCTCTTCCCCCCCTCGTCCACCGGCCAAACCCGCGGAGGCGAGGCCTCCGCGAATCTCACCTCCAGCCTCTCCGGCTCCAAAGATGTCGGGACGGCCGGGAGGACCGCCACCGAGAGTGGCGACGGGGTGTAGTCCGCCGAATCGGACGTCGCCCCGCCAATGGCCGCCTCCTTCCCCCGGGCCTCAACGGGGCTCTTCGGGGGAGGAGGTGTCGCATCTTCTCGGGCCGGCGCCCGGGCGCGCCCCGTACCGGGGGTCATGTCCCGGGCCTTCACCGGCGTCGAAGCCGTCGTCGTCGACGGGCCAGGGGACTTCTAGACCCTGGCCTTCTTGGGCTCTGAGCCCCCGGCAGCGTCCTTCTCCTGTTTGTGCGACCCGGGGGTAGGGAGAGGCTTCCTCTCCGGTTGCTTTAGCCCGTAGGCCACAGCGACCAAGTTCCGGGGAGGGCCCTCCCCCACGAGGCGCACGACGCGCTCATGCTCATCGGCGAATACCTCCCCAGGAGGTTCTCCGCCCTCCCCCGCGACGCCGGGTATGGCCGGACTACAAGGGGTAAAGAGTTAGTCAAATTTTCTAAAAACTATAAATATGAAGAAGCAGGTAACGGGCTTACGTCTGGTCACCGGCTTGACCAGGGGCCACTGCTCCGGGCCCATGCCGATCCCCCTTCTCCTGCGTGAGAAGGCGGAGATCCTCAGGAGCATCATCTCCTCGGCGGCGTCCCGCATCGAGCGGGTCTTCTTGGAGATGACCACCTTGCCGTGGAGTTCGAATTCCTCGTCCGTCCACACCAGGGGCTTCGGCGCGGATGACCGGCTATAGGAGGGGGGCTCTGGGGCGTACACCACCGCCTCGTCCCGGACCCGGAGGTACAACCACCTCCGGACCCAATCGCCCCAATGGTCCCGGGAGGCCGCCGCCGGGTAGTCGGCCACCCGGGACGGCAGCATTTGCACCATCACCGAACCGAAGGGTGACTTGGGTCCCCCCTTCACCAGGTGGGAGCTCCGCGTCGCCGGTTCGTAGAAGTACCGGAAGGCGCAAAGGGTGGGCTCCCGCCCGGCCGCTGTCTCGTAGAGCCAGATGAAGAGGCCCATCCGGACGAGCGCGTTCGGGGTAAGGTGGTTGAGCACCACCCCATACTCCTTTAGAAACTCCCGGAGCATGGGATGCACCGGGAGCCGGAGCCCCGACTCCAGGAAGGCCTCGAAGGCCACGACCTCTCTGGGCCTGGGGCGGGGGGCTCCGTCTTTCTTCACGGGGACTCGGATGTCCCCGTCCTCGACGACCCCTCGCTCGACCAGGGACTCCGCGTCCGCGGCCGAGAACTCCGACGCCCAGAGGAAATCTGGAGGGATTTCCTCCGGGGGCACCTCCGTGGTCTTCGCTCGACCCTTGGGTGCCATCAGGTTTGGCTATCTTTTTTCTGGTGGCTAATGTTTCAGGAGGCTAACTGCCGGAAAGAGCTACCGGGAGATTACTACCGGGAGAGGGCTACCGGGAGAGCTGAATTCGCTAGGGCTGAGGTTTGGAATGAGCTTCCGGGGCCCCCTAAGGCCCTATTTATAAGGGTGAGCCATGATCTAGATCCGCGCCACGTGGTACCCCGCGGAGCAATCTGGGCCATTGAAGTTCAAACCGTGCACGGGAAACGAAGGGACTGGCGCATAAACCGAGGCGTCGGTTCGAATCGCGCGCGCATTTATGACGAAGTGGCGCGGTCATAAGCGCCCGGCACGAAAACCGAAGCGTCATGGCAGCTCCGGTGACTTGGTCCGGAGATTTTCCCAGTAATGTGAACCATACCCCACCGGGGACTCGAGCATCGTCCCCGGGGGGCATGGTGGGCTGCTGTTGGGGGAAATCTCCGCGAGACTAAGTCTAGGTAAGTTCACACTTGCCCGGGGATTGTGGCCTCCGGTGCCTGCCCCGGGCGCCGCCATTTGGCCCCCGGGACCTTGCCTCCGGGGCACATCCCGGGCGCCGCCATTCTCCCGGGGACTGTGGCCTCCGGTGCCTGCCCCGGGCGCCGCCATTTGGCCCCCGGGACCCTGCCTCCGGGTACGTCCCGGGCACCGCCATTTGGCCCCCGGGGCCTTGCCTCCGGGTATGTCCCGGGCGCCACCATTTGGCCCCCGGGACCTTGCCCCCGGGACAGGTCCCGGGCGCCGCCACTTTCCCGGGGATTATGGCCTCCGGTGCCTGCCCCGGGCGGCACCATTTCGCCCCCGGGAGCCTGCCTCCGGGTACGTCCCGGGCGCCGCCATTTGGCCCCCGGGGCCTTGCCTCCGGGTATGTCCCGGGCGCCGCCATTTGGCCCCCGGGACCTTGCCCCCGGGATAGGTCCCGGGCGCCGCCACTTGCCCGGGGATTATGGCCTCCGGTGCCTGCCCCGGGCGCCGCCATTTGGCCCCTGGGACCCTGCCTCCGGGTACGTCCCGGGCGCCGCCATTTGGCCCCCGGGGCCTTGCCTCCGGGTATGTCCCGGGCGCCGCCATTTGGCCCCCAGGACCTTGCCTCCGGGATAGGTCCCGGGCGCCGCCACTTGCCCGGGGATTGTGGCCTCCGGTGCCTGCCCGGGGCGCCGCCATTTGGCCCCGGGGACCTTGCCTCCGGGTACGTCCCGGGCACCGCCATTTGGCCCCCGGGGCCTTGCCTCCAGGTACATCCCGGGGGCCGCCATTTGGCTCCCGGGACCTTGCCTCCGGGGCATGTCCCGGACATCATCGCCCTCCTAAAAGGTAAATTCCCTGTTTATTCATCACGTGCAGGTCATGCGAGGGGCGCCTCGGGAATCAGCGACCGCCTGTCAAGCATCCAAGGTACTTGACCGGGAGAAGGACGTTGCTACCCCTCGATCCGACGGTAGCGTCCCTTGTACCCCTCTGTTGTAATGGATCGAATCACTTTTATTGGAATAGCTAAACTCACAGGCGTTCTCCGGAAGCCTCTCCCCCGGAGAGAGCCTCCCCAGCCGACCCCGGTCAGGAGCGCGTCGACAGGACTAGGGCCCCCACCGGGACCCGAACCTGTATAAATCCTCGTGTCATTTCTTGTGTTTGTCCGGCGGGGGAGGACCGGTCATCCGGTCAGCCCGCGTCGCGTAATCTTCGCTAGGATCGTTCACAAAACCTGCCGGGGTATTCTTAATACCACGACAGTACGCAACCTTGATAACTTCAAGAAAGCTTTGACATTACTTTTAAGCACACAAGATTATTGTGTTATCTTCATTTCCATTGGGGGAGTTACTTAGAAACAAAGAATCTACTGTTCGTATATCAAAATGGGCAGTGGAAATAGGTGAATTCAACCTTCACTTTGTTTCTCAAATAGCAATTAAATCCTAGATTTGAGTCGATTTCATCACTGATAAACTAATCCAAAACCTGAGCAAACCATTAAGCATTCCAACCAATGTACAGTGCAGTTTGATGGATCCTTAAGCCTTCAAGGCGCAGGAACTGGAGTTGTGCTTGTCTCACCTGAAGGTGAACAATTCTGATATATGATTCAATTAAATTTTCATGCTACCAATAATATAGCAGAATATGAAGGTCTTTTAGCTGGACTCCATATGGCTTGAGCTCTTGATGTCCGTCGACTACTTGCAAAAGGTGATTCACAATTAGTCATAAACCAGGTTGGGAAAGAGTACCAGTTCTCTGAACCAAAAATGTCCACACACCTGATTGAAGTGAGGAAAATAGAAAAACACTTCTATGGTTTTGAGATTCAATATGTCCCATAAAAAGAAAATTTCGTGGTAGACCAGCTTGCTCGAATGGATTCCACACGATCACCTGCCTCAACAGAAACCATTTTTGAAAAATTAAGGAAGCCTTCTCTAACCGAATGAGAAGCAATTGTTGTCCATATTGCACTCCTTGAGTATGATGCTGTAACAACCCAAAAACAAGGTCTAAAAATTTTGTTTTAATAAAACCAGACCCTAAAAGTTTCATGTTAATCTTAACCCTAAAAGTGTTATGAAGAATGCTATCTAACAGTCTTAACCAAAACTTAGATTAATTTCTGAAGAGTTCACAAGTATTTCCTTTAATGTACCTGCACATATGTGCACATACATGTGTATATATGCGTGTGTACTTATTTCACTAGAATTCCACCTTTCAAAATATTTATAAAGGAATATTTACCAAATAATAATAATATCATAAGCCTTAAATATAAAAGCACTTCTTTTAAGCATTAGCTCTAGTATGATTCAGAGACCATAAATAACAATAGCTGAACCAACCTCTAAATACTTTGCCATTTTACAGAAACTATAATCTAATAAAATAGTCTACAATATTCATTTTGCCTTAAATGCATTTTATCAAAAACACTAAGTTATTAAGTTATTTTAAACATTTACAAATTAGTCCTACCTTCAACTTTTCTTAATTACAATTCAGTTCTTTCAAACCCAGAATTAGCCAAATTCTTCCAAACAGCTCCGAATCCTAGTCAGTCATACTAGATAGGATCTCCAACCAATCTTATATAGATTTGTCTTCAGCACCTAGATCAAACTCAGCTCCTAAAGCCCAGAAACCAAACCTAGTTCTATTTTCGAAAACCTAATTAACCTTTTTGGATTTCAGTTCGATCGATTCTAGAATAGATTTCTCTTGGATTTTTGAGAAATCCTCTATATTAATATGCTTGCATACTAGTCCTAAAACTTCTCAGCTAAACAAGTTCATTTGATCACTTTTTGTGATTCAATCCAAATTTCATTGCAAATTAGTCCTTTTTCAGTTCTCTAAAGCCAGAGATAACTAATACCTCCAAATTCTAATCCAACTGAATGACCACATTCTTTCTATTATTTAATACAAATTTCCCTTCTGCATCAAGTCTAGATTAAATCCAAAACTTGGTTATTTGCGTTTTAAGTCGTTTTCACTAAAAGTACTATTCACTTTTACCGTAATACTATTTCATTCTCATTTTCATTTTCATTTCATTTCACTCCAGTCCGAATTAGCTCTAAACTAGTTATACTATCAAATCTTGGGTACTGAGCTAAGTACATAAAACCTTCAGATTATGTTCATTTACAATTCAGTCCAAATTAACTTTTCAAATTGCAGTCAAGTCCTTTTCCAAGCTTCCCATTGTCGATGATTGGGACAATATCCCAAGCTGAACTTACACAAATTTGAGTTATTTAGAAGGGGGATAGTATCAAACAATCACCAAAGAATATCACAGTAGAAATGAAACCAGACACACTGTGTTTATACAGGTTCGGGCCCTCGCAGTCTAAGTAATAGCTCTACTCCTATTGGATTTTCACTATCAAAATGATGGATTACAAAGTGTACAGAGTTTAACAATCTCTGTATTGTCTCACTTTTTTCCTCTCCCATTTTCCCCTCTCAACAAGTTCTAAGCCCCTTTTCTATATTTCGTCAAGAGGCGTCAGTTGTGTCATCAGAGGGATGCTTTGGAGATTGCAAGCGGTTTCCATCAGTTGCCAACGGTTGCTGTCCACCAGTTATGATGTGATGCTTATGGATAACCGCACATTCATCCTTCTAAGTGTTGGATCTCGGTAGATCTTAGTATCTAGCTTTTGATGATTAATGACGATTTGGATAAATCCATTGTGATTAAAGTTAATCTGAAGATGTCAGTTTTTGATGATCAAATGACAAATTAGATAAATCCTGATTTAGTACAAGTGAATTGAATTGATTATTGGTAAACCCTGAATTGAATGTTTCCTCAGTTACGGGTTTGATATTGATGCATACGTAGAGCGGGAGCTCGGTGGTTGCATCAAGCTTGTGCAAATTTATTGATCAAGATGTTATATGACAAAATTTCACTGGAAAGAGAAACTGTCGAGCTAACTCATGTGTGGAGTAGTTTCTCTGGTGGTGATTAATGACGACCTATATTTGAGATTAATGTGTATTGAGTGTACGTATTGTAGTCTCAGTTTGATTGCAAGATAAAAGTGAGCAAGGACGTTAGGAGGATGAAGACGATATGAGACATCCCGAGCAAGGTCAAGCTTAGCAAGCACGAGCTTTGCGATGACGACCGTCGAGCGATCGAGCTTCCCGAGGTCAAACTCCACCTAAGGTAAAATCCAAGATTAAGGATTGTTTTCTTAGGGTTTTACCGGTCTCGGTGTTTGGAGACAGACCGGGTTGATAGGTTTCTTTTTACTAGTTTGACCGTACTATTAAGAGGGGTCAGAAACTAGTAGCTTGAATCTATCTAGTGCGGAAGCTCAGATGCATTCATATCATCTTGCACTAGTGTCTTGCATTACTAGTGTCTCCAAGTGTAGTTCATGTGCATTAGATTAAATGTTTTGAAAACTGCACTTAGTCGTGATCGCCATCTGTTTAAATTGGTTTATTTATCTAGAGCTGGTTGTGGTCGTTTTAGCATATTCTGATCGTATCAGTGTTGATACATGGTCGTGGTCGTGTCGCTTGTTTGGCGGCTTTCTGCTTAGGGTTTGGGCGTGGTTGTAGGAGTTCAGACTGGTCGTACCAGTCTTCGGCTCGCTTGCGTACGCTCGACCAAACCCTATCGACCACCTGTTTTTGATCGGATGTCAGACCTGTGTGGTCGTGGTCGTTGCTGAGTGACAGCAATCACATCCGCGAGAAAACGGCAAAATCCGTATGTGCAAATACCCTAAATTGCATTTGAGATGATTTTTGGATTGGACATTTTGATAGCAGGAAACTTTCTGAGTTTTCTAGAAGTTTATAGACCTTTCTAGGTCTTACTTCTGTTGACACAATTGTAGAGCTCTGAGTTATCTTTCCAACAAGCCAAAAATCACCTCAATCAGATCTCTGGATCAAACGTTATGCTTGTTTTACTATCAGTGTGCAATGGCCGGACATTGTCCGGCCTGTACAAATTTTTCAGCCTTTTGAGAAATGAAACAGAGACAAATGCATCCGTCCGGGGCATTTGTCCGTCATGGGCGGACTTTTTCTGAAATGGCCGGACATTGTCCGACCTTTACAGAAAAATCACCCAACAGTAACTGATACATTGCAATGGCTGTTTTCGTTGAACTGGGCAGACACTGTCTGAAGTGGCCGGACAATGTCTGGCCTGTACAAATTTGGCTCAGTTTCTTGCAAACGGCTAGTTTTTCTTTGAGGCTATAAATACTTTGTGTATGGCATCATTTGGGGGTGCTCAAAGAGTTCATATATCAGCTAAAAACCTAGCCAAGTCATTTGCATTTGAGTTATTGCATCTAAAGGCTAGAATTGAGCCCAAAATCCTTAGTGGATTTGATAGAAAGTTTGTGGGAGAGTTTGTGAGTGTTTAGTGCACTTCATCTCCATTAGCTTGCTAGTGCTAGAGTGTTGATCATCTCTTTTGCATCATTGAGCTTCTAGCACGAGATTTGTTCAAGTGAGCACATCCGGCTTGTTACTCTTGGCGATCGCCTTCTCCTAGACGGTGCCGGAGGAGAGTCGCAATCTCTCGAATTGAAGTTTGTCGGAGAGGCCGACAAAAGATTGTGAAAGGTGTGGTGCTCGCCTATCCGGTGTGGAGAAGGAGCAACCCTAGTGAGATATCCTTCGTGGATATAGAAGCGAGGCTCCGAGAGTGCGCTTCAACAAGGAGTAGGGGAGACCGGGCGAGTCTTCGAGACCTCGGTAAAAATATTGTGTCAATTACGTATTTCATACTTGCTTTATATTCATCTTGACACAATTTCTAAATTCAATTTTGTTGCATGATTTGTTGAATTGTTTATATGGTTGAATGCAACAAGTTGATTGAATTCTTTTAAGCCTTATTGTGAAATCTAGCTCAAACAATTATCTTGTTGAAATAGCTTAGTGGGGAAGAAAATTTAAAAGCCTCCTAATCACCCCCCCTCTAGTCGGCATCCTCAATCTTACAATTGGTATCAGAGCGAGGTCTCTCGCTTTTTGGCTTAACCGCTAGAGAGAAAGGATGAATTCGCTAGAGAAATTTGGATTGATAGCTCCTCAATTTGATGGCTCAAATTATTCACGTTGGAAAATTATGATGAGTACTCATCTTGAGGCATTAAATTTGAAATTATGGAGATTAGTGTAAAAGGGTATGGATAGCTCATTATCTTCGGATAAACATACTCTTCTTTTATATACAAAGGCTAAAAATGTGTTGTTTGATTCACTTAGTCATGATGTGCAAAAACTAGTGGGTGAGTGTTCGACCGCTCACGATGTTTGGTTAACTCTTGAGTCTTTATTTGTTGGCACATCTAGCTATGAACACGCTAAGATGCGTATATTATTGCGGGACTATGAGGCATTTGTGATGTTGGAGCATGATACACTCTCCACTATATATGATCGCTTGATCAACATCACAAATGAGCTCAAAGCCCTTGGAGCTAATATTTCCGATATAGACATTTGCAGAATGGTGACCTCTCCGATACTTCACCAAGTGAGCTCATTGACATCAAATGAGGAAATGTCCAAGGAAATGGACATGTGTTCCACCTCCGAGCATATTGAGGACAATGTTCTCAATGAGGAGGATAGGGAGCTTTTGAGCGAGCTCAAAATCGAAGATGATGCGGTTTTCCCTAGCAAGACAAAGGCTAAACCGAGCAAGAAGAGCTCAAGAAAAAGTAGAAAGAAAGGGTCAAAGTCGGAGTCTTCATCTCAAAACAATTCTATATGCCCTTGGGCATCCGACTCGACGGTATCAAACTCTAACCTCTCTAAGAATGAGCTAATGGACATAATTGTAGAATTAAAAGATTTGCTTGGCAATTTAACTCAAAAATTTAGCACTTTGAAAAATAATTACTCATCTTTGAAAGTGCAACATCTAGAATTGAAAATTTCTTATGATTCTTTGCTTGCCAAGAACACTATTAGCTCAACATGTGTATTAGATGTTAGAGTTGCTTGTGAATCCCCTATTGATCCATCTTTAGAGTCACTTACTTCTACTCCACATGCTAGCAATAATTCAATTGTTGATTCATGGTTAGATTCAAATGCTAAACGTGTGGACATTAGTACTTCATGTAAAAACTTGTCAAATGATTTAATTATAGATTCACATGTTTGTATGGATGATACTAGTAACTCATATCATGATTCATCTAGTGACTCATCTCTATGCCATGGTATTAGTTCTAGTAAATCTTCATTTGATATGCCTAGCTCATCTAGTCATTTTAGTGCTATACCTTCTAGTTCATCTACTTATGATGATATGCCGTCTTGCTCCTATTATTGTATTAATGCGGAATCATCTCAAACATCTAAAATTCAAAATGATGAACTTAGGAGTAAAGTAAATAGATTGAGCAAAAATCCTACTAGATGTCATATGAGTAGTGCTATGTTTGCTAAACTCTCTTTAGAACATAAAAATTCATTTAAAAAGGGAAAATTAAAAATTGCATACTCATCTAGTAAGAGGCATCATATTTCTCATTACACTCATGCCATTTCATTCAAAAGGCCCTCACGTACCTCATGTTATTTAAAAGGGCAACGTTCGTATGAGTGCGCATCTAATCCTTTTAGAGTTGGTTCTTTTGACTCTTATTTGATTTCTTGCTCTAAAAAGGGTTTAATTGCAAAACCTATTCATTGTCATTTTCAAAAACCTAAAGATAAAGCAATTTGGGTACCAAAAGACCTATGCGACAAGGCTAGAGGGCCTCGTATGGTTTGGGTACCAAAAAGGGTTTAAATCTTGTTGATGTGGTTCATAAAATCTTTTGCATTGCTTTTTCTCCTTTTTTATTCTTTGATTGTTTTAAATCTTTATCGCCAACTATGCAAAAGAATGAAAATTTGAAACTTATGTTGCTACATATTTAGGGGTAATAATTTATGAATGGTTCCATTACTCATCATACCCCTATATGTGAAATGTCTAAAAATTACAATTATAAATTTTAAAATGAGCTCATTTGGTCAAAATGTCAAAATTTTCACTCAAAAGGTCAAAAATCATCAATTTCTATCTAAATGGTCGTCAAAATGTATTTAAAATGTTTTTAGAGGCTTTGGATGAAGAAATGATGTTAAAAAGTATTTCTATTAAAAACTAGCCTCAAAAGGATCTTCGAATATCTTGTTTTTCAACAAAATCATTTTCAAACACAAATCAAAATCTATTTGGTTTTTGCTAAAACTTGCTTTACAAAACTCCTAGATACTCTTAATCCGAAGAAATTTGATATTGAAAACTTTCTCAAAAGAGTTCTCATTTGAATGTTATGGGTATTTAAATCTCACCGAAAAACTTGCTTTGACCCGAAATACCTTAAACATGCAAAGCATGGGTTTGACCATTTCTATGGCCTTTGTGTGTGAAACTGGACTCAAAATGATATGTTTAACTCATGTAAGCCCTTTCATGTCAAAAATATCATGAAAATCAAATTTGAACTCAATTTGCAAAAGTTTGTCAAAATCCAATCTCTTTGCTTAATACAAACATCATTTGGCCATAACTCTCAATTGAAAAATCCTTTTTGGAAAATTCTTTTTGGAAAATGTATTTGATGCATTGAAATTTATTCCTGCAAATTTTCATCCCAATTGGACTTGATTTGAGCAAAATCGACTCTTTCACAAATTGAAAATGAAATCTGCAAAATTCAGTTTTCTCGTGGTTTTGGGCTGATTTGTCATTTTCATATCTCTTTATTGGTTAACTATTTGAAGAAAGTTTCTATATGAAATTTTATCCTCTATGATTTGTATTTCTTGATAATTCATTTCAAAATTATTAGAATTCATTTTCATAGATTTCCAGGTGCGTTTAAAAGTGTAAAATGAATCTATGAAAACCTAAAATCTGAAACTTTAAACCTGACCAACATTTGTCTTTTTCATATCTCTTTATTGGTTGACTATTTGAAGAAAGTTTCTATATGACATTTTATCCTCTATGATTGGTCTTTCTTGATAATGTATTTCAAAATTATTGGAAGTCATGTGCATAGATTTTCAGGTGTGTTTAAAAGTGTAAAATGAATTTCTGAAACCTGAAATCTGAATCTTTAGATCTGATCAACATTTGTCTTTTTCATATCTCATTGTTGGATCATATTTTGGCTTCACTATAAAAGGCAATGTTGTTCCTCATTGCAGTATCTATCTCCAAAATTTATTTTGGAACTTTTGGAAGTTTTTTGCATATGTTTTGATGATTATAAAGAAGCCAACATGTTTAAGAAAATTTTAGTCTATTCGGATGTTAATCTCTCAATTCTTTCAAATGACTAAAATATTTGAATCTTGGATCTTCATGGAATGTTCTTTTGCTGATGTGTTCTATCTCTATGAAATTTTTCATGAGTTTTGGTGATTATTTGAATGTTTTCTCGATTTGAGTCCTTTTGGATTATTGTTGAGCTCTTGATTTTCAAATAGATCATTTTCATCTCTTGCACATTTTTCATGACCAAACTTGGATGACACATTTAGGGGGAGAAACTTCAAAGTCATTGAATCCTTGTATACCCTAATTGTGCACATATATCAAATTATGCATATGTTTTGTAAAAAGGGTCATTTTTGAGCAAAAAGGTAAAAAGAGCTCAAAACTTTCAAAATATTGAAAATTATCACAAAACCTTCACAAATACGTTTCAAATATGTTTTCAAAGGTTTTGAAAGTGAAACAAAAGGCTTTCGAGCAAAAATGCAAAATTTCGACAAAATTGAAGTCTTCGGGATCTTGTTTTAGCCCAAAATGATTTATTTCCATAAAACAAGATGGGTTGAGATTTGATAAAAACTTTCTACATAAAACATTTAGAACTCAGTCACCCAAAGATAGCTCGTATTGAACTTATTCTCAAAAGGCCTATGTTTTTCAAATTATCACATATCCTAGGTCGCCCGAAAACGGCTATCGACCCGAAAATACCCAAAAGTGCATTTTTGTGATTTTGGCTATTTGGACTAAACTTTCTTCCATGTCTTGGTTTGAAATGGTATTTCAAACTCATCTAAGTCCAAAACTTCAGAAAAATCCGAGTTTCTTCAAGAATTGAAGTTTTTCGAGAAAATCACTTTTGTTTTACCCGTTTTACCCCAAATCACTTTTGAGGAATCAAATTCAAGATATTTTTCAAATAAAATTCATTCAATTGGTATCCAACTAAGTTCCTAACTTTCCATTCAAATCTATTATGGAACTTGATTTCATTTTTGAAGCAAAATTACAAAAATCACAGATTTCAGAAGTTTTCAGGTGTTTAACTGAGCCGTCCGGACGTTGTCCGCGCAGAGCCGGACTCTGTCCGCCCCTACCGGACTTTGTCCGGCCCTAGCAGACACTGTCCGGATTGTGTGAAGTTGGATGATTTCTGATTCTTTTTCATTTGCCTCCTGGTTTTGTCACATCCTTGCTCTAATTTCTTCCCATATTTGCATTTGATCACGATACATATGATGGAGTTTGAAATGTTTTTAATTGTGTTTTGGATATTAAATAAAAATTATCCTCATGATTCTAGAGCATATTCAAATGAATTTGAGAATTGAGTATTCTTCTGAAAATTTGAATATTTCAAGAGGTCATATATCTCTCTCTTAACCTTGTGACCTAAATATATTTCGGCAAACCTCCTTTTGGCATATCTCTCATTTGATGTGTTTTTATCTTAAATGCCAAAATAAGTGAATTTTTGTGGATTAAATCCATTGTTTCAAATTAGGATTGGTTTAAAAGCTCAAAATCCTCTCTTATATCAAATGATTTCCAAAAATGAGAAGTTTGACACAATCATCATCAACCATTCAATCGAGACATTATATTCTTGTGTGTCAAATACATATTGATGACATGACTTTTGATTATACTAATGAATCCCTCTATCAAGAGTTTTTGTGAGATGATGTTTAGGGAAAGCGAGATAATTCAAGAGCTACGTCACTTCCATGCATGACAAAACAAGCAACTCAAGAATGCGATGTTCAAGAGTAAATTCAAGCATGTGAAGCAATCGCTCAAAAGCTTCGAGATGCAAGATGATGAAGCTATTACAACTCTCAAACCTACAAATGAACATCTCGACATGGACGAACACGAAAAAGCGGTCAATTCTAAACTCTATCGATCCTTGGTTGATAGTTTTGCTTTCGTTTACCACATTTAGACTCGTCATCATATTTAGTGATTGCAAATATGCTAGAGTTCGATTATCTCCTAAGAAATGTCATATCATTTCCATTAAATGCATTCTTAGGTAATTGAAATGCAATCCTAGATAGATCTTTGATATCCAAAATACAAATCTGGAATTACTTGATTATTTGGATTTGGATCTTATGACTTGCAAGATAGATCATAAAATTACATCCGGTGGCTGTTATACTTAAATTCTTATGGATGAAACATTGGATTATCAAATTGCTTTCGAATAGATGCCACTCTTATGGAATATTGAACATGTCGTAAAAATGATGAGAAATTTGATTCAAAACTCTCTGTTAAAGTATATTGATATACGACACCATTATATACAAGAGTTTGTGGCATGAAGAGGTTTAGAGTTGGATCTTGATATGGCACATATGCATCTAGCGAATATGTTCACACAATTAGATGCACCAAGACTCTGAATGATTGAAAATGGATCAAATGCCATAGATATAAATGTCATCGATATATTCACTATATGTTAATTGTTTTGATATCTTCTCCATATTTTGAATGTGATTTTCGAAATCCCTTGAAACAAACCTTCTTGAAATCATGCTTTTGCTTAAAAACCATTTCATATAAAATCTCATGCCCTAGAAAATATCATTTCTCCAAATTTAAGCTCTCAATACTTCCTTTTTGTGCTTGATGACAAAGGGGGAGAGATAGTATTTGAGAGAGAATGTTTTAGAGATAAGTTTTAGAGAAAGCCTAAGGGGAAGAGCTTTAGAGATAATTTGGGAGACATTAGAGTCAGTTGAGTTAATTGACAAAGGGGGAGAGATAGATATCAAATGGGTACAAATTGGTGATTTGATATTGATATCTGAGAAAGATGATAGGAGAAAATTGAGATTAATAATGATATTTGGGGAGAGATATTATTTGATATCATTAACATCAATCTTTGGAAGAGATATTTGAGTTAGAAAAATTGAGAAAGTTGATGTTTTTGGAAGATGATTTGATTGAACTTGTGCTCAATTGTCATGTATATCTCTTAACTCATAAGATTAGATGTTGTGTTCAGTTCCGATATATTTTTGCATATATTGAGAGGGAGCTGAAAATTCTGTTTTGGATTTATTAAGCTTATAAATGGTGTTGTCATCAATCATCAAAAAGGGGGAGATTGTTGAATCTAGGTAGATCTTAGTATCTAGCTTTTGATGATTAATAATGATTTGGATAAATCCATTGTTGTTAAAGTTAATCTGAAGATGTCAGTTTTTGATGATCAAATGACAAATTAGATAAATCCTGATTTGGCACAAGTGAATTGAATTGATTATCGGTATTTGATATTGATGCATACGTAGAGGGAGAGCTCAGTGGTTGCATCAAGCTTGTGCAAATTGATTGATCAAGATGTTATATGACAAACCTTGAGACCGATGACTCCAGTTGTGAATTTTATGTCGATGCACATGTTGAGGGGGAGCTCATCACTTTGGTCATCTAGGTTGATTGATATCTTGACATGAGTAGTATAGATCGTGTGCGTATGTGTTTATCATCTACGATCTATATGATTGTATTCTATCTCATACTCATTTGCTACTCGTTGAATATGGTTGCGTTATTTCACTGGAAAGAGAAACTGTCAAGCTAACTCCTATGTGGAGTAGTTTCTCTGGTGGTGATTAATGACGACCTATATTTGAGACTAATATTGTGTATTGAGTGTACATATTGTAGTCTCAGTTTGATTGCAGGATAAAAGTGAGCAAGGACGTGAGGAGGATGAAGACGATATGAGACATCCCGAGCAAGGTCAAGCTTAGCAAGGACGAGCTTTGCGAAGACGAGCGTCGAGCGATCGAGCTTCACGAGGTCAAACTCCACCAAAGGTAAAATCCAAGATTAAGGATTGTTTTCTTAGGGTTTTACCGGTCTCGGTGTTTGGAGACAGACCGGGTTGATAGGTTTCTTTTTACTAGTTTGACCATACTATTAAGAGGGGTCAGAAACTAGTAGCTTGAATCTATCTAGTGCGGAAGCTCAGATGCATTCATATGATCTTGCACTAGTGTCTTGCATTGCTAGTGAGTCCAAGTGTAGTTCATGTGCATTAGATTAAATGTTTTAAAAATTGCACTTAGCCGTGATCGCCAGCTATTTAAATTGGTTTATTTATCTAGAGCTGGTCGTGGTCGTATTTGCATATTATGATCGTATCAGTGTTGATACGTGGTCGTGGTCGTGTCGCTTGTTTGGCGGCTTTCTGTTTAGGGTTTGAGCGTGGTCGTAGGAGTTCGGACTGGTCGTACCAGTCTTCGGCTCGCTTGCGTACGCTCGACGAAACCCTATCGACCACCTGTTTTTGATCGGATGTCAGACTTGTTTGGTCGTGGTCATTGCTGAGTGACAGCAATCACATACACGAGAAAACGGCAAAATCCGTATGTGCAAATACCCTAAATTGCATTTGAGATGATTTTTGGATTGGACATTTTGACAGCAGAAAAGTTTCTGAGTTTTCTAGAATTTTCTAGACATTTCTAGGTCTTGCTGTTGTTGAGAAAATTGTAGAACTCTGAGTTATCTTTCGATCCAGCCAAAAATCACGTCAATCGGATATCTGGATCAACAATTATACTTGTTTTACTGTCAGTGTACAGTGGTCAGACATTTTCCGGCCTTGACGAGGATTGTCACCCGGGTCACTTCTAAGAAACTTTTGGTTCAAGACAGGTTCGAACCAGACATGTATCTGGCGATGCGAACTCAAGCTATTCTGAGGGGCATCGCCATAAGGTCGCAAGCTTTACGCGATCAGGCCGCGGGCTTCGTGCGATCAGGCCGACAGCTTTGCGCGGTCAGAAGTTCGTATGCTATACGCGAACTGGATATTCGGGATGTTGCGCGGTCAGCTCACATTCCGCGGTCAGAACATTCTCGACCAGGGTGCTTAAAGTTCATTCGGTTATCCATATAACAGGATATTCCAAGCATCCGAGGATTCCTCCACGTTGAAGACCAACCGTCAGAGGTTAATATATGCGGTTATTCATGATTAACACGTGTTAATAACCTCTGTGGAAGTTAACAGCAGTTCTCCAAAAACCGCATCCAACCGTTTGATGCAGTTTTCTTCATATGGCACCCTTTCGACCAGTATAAAAGGGTGGCGTAGAAGTCCGAGGGGGGGGATCATCCAATCCATTTGGAAGAAGACTCCTGATACAAGTTGAGATATAACACATCTCAACTACGAAAAACAGCCAAGTCTACGGCCCAAATTAGATAATTTCTATAAGCCTCCCTGGCTTATTCTGTACGTTTACATAGGAAAAATCCTTCGCCTGTGAAGGAGTTTTTCTGCTATTTCTGTAACCTTTTATTACCTATAGTGAAATCCTAATAGGACGTAGGGCTATTACTCCCACCATCAAGGGCCCGAACCTGTATAAATCTCTCTGTGCTCCTGTTCACCATTGTTCTACATACCTTCCCGGAGGGTCATCTTGAAAGGTCTCACCATTACAAATTTTGCATAAGTTCGGCTGAGGACCCCGAGTCCGAATCGTCGACAGCTGGTGCCCACCGTGGGGCCTTTCTCAAGGCATCCTAATTGGAATCCGGAGGTTCACTGAAACATGGCTGGAGCATATGATTCCGAGAATGATTTCGATCTCGAGGATTATGTCCATATACCAATGCCTTCTCCAAGCGATCCTGTTCCGATGGAGGAGGTCGAAGGCCAGAATCTTCCACAGGTTGAATCGTCTCTCCAGGTCATGTCAATCGACCAGGGAGCAACTGGCGCAAGGTCAGAACCCACGGAGGTTCTTAACGTGCTAGGCGATGAATCCGGCCCGTCATACGACCCCGCTGAGGGAAAATATGATGATGACCCGGAAATTAGCCCAGGAAGGTTCGACCCTGATAACCTTCACCGTCTCTTTGATTTCGAGTCTGACTCGGAACAAACTGAGATGTTTTCCCCATCGGCAACCTCTCTCCCTAGGCAGTTTGCCGCGCTGTCGGAAGAAACTCCCGATCAACAGGCTGCCAGGGAAGAAAAAGATCGCAAACAGAAGGAGGATCAAGATCTCGAGCAACAGAACAAAGAATTGCGCAGAACTGCCCTAGAGGCTCTTCAAGATGCACAGGCTCTTTATGATGCTGCTCCGAGTTCTTCTCGACGGTCGCGTGGTCGAAAACGTGACCAGACCCCTTCTTTGCCACCGGAGCGTTTCCCGGTGGACGAAGAAACGATAACACCTGGTGCCCCTAGGAGAAGTACCCATGGTCGACTGCGATCTATCGCGGAAGTCATGCGTAATTTTCCTCCTACGGTCACGGATGCGCAGAAACCGGCCATTTTTAGGATCCTGGCGGAGAGACTGGACGAGGTCGCGTCCGAAGCGACCCCAACGGCCTCCTCCCGCTCGGTAACGCATTCCCGTGAGCTTGATGGTCCTCATTCTGGTTCCGGCCGGCAGAGTTATCCGCCGCCCGTACCATCCCGACAGGACAAATACCGGCGAATGCAGGATTCTCGTAGTAGGGATCGAGTTCCTGTTCACTCTCGTTTGGGACCACGAGTAACCTCGCCATTGCGTGAGGTCGCTCGAGACCCAACCGAGAGTCACAGGGCGATTCACGGTCCTTACGTTGGTTGTAAAGCCTTTTCGCCTGGCCTACGAGCAGTCGTTTGGCCCGATAAGTTTCGATCAGGGGCCATTGAGAGGTTTGATGGAACTCAGAACCCATCCGAGTTCCTTCAGATCTATATTACTGCCATCCAAGCGGCAGGAGGCGATGACAAAGTCATGGCCAACTACCTACCTACAGTCCTCGCAGGACCGGCTAGAACCTGGCTGTTTAATCAGCCTGAGGGTTCCATCTACAATTGGGAAATGCTATGCGATGCCATCCTCAGCAATTTCCAAAATTGTTACGAAAAGCCGAGTAAGGAGGACGACCTGCATCGGCTGCGGCAAACTTCAACCGAAACGCTTCGGCAGTTTGTCAAGAGGTTTGTCGGGGTGAGGAATACCATCCCGAACATATCTGATGGCTCCGTAATCAGGGCATTTAAGCATGCCGTTCGATACCGGAGATTCACTGAAGACTTGCTTATCCACCCTCCTCGATCAGTGGCCGATCTGTTCGACATGGCCGATCGATATTCCAATGCAGCCAAAGCGGTCGAATGGAACCAAATGGTCGACAAGGGGGACCTACCACCCCAACCAGGCTTCAAGGACGCCAGGAAAGAAGATTCAAGCAAGAAGCCAGAGTCTTCACCGGGTGGGAAGTCAAAGAAGTCGAAGAGGAACCGCTCTGGACAGTACTGCGAGGTTGCAGTAGCAGAGAAGCCACCTTCGACCAAAGGTAATAAGTCTTCATTTAAAAGTAAAACTGCCTCTGGTGGTCGGGATTCCGACCAGCCAGAAAAATCAACTAATCCGTAGGAGGGCAAGAAGTGGTGTCCACTCCACAACTCCGCAGGCCACGACCTCAAAAACTGCAGGAGTTGGTTAAAACAATTGGACGATTTCTACCAAGGAGTTGGGCCAATGCCAACCTTATCGCCTAAAGAGCAGGCGTGTGGGATTAGAGACGTCGACGGAGATGAAGAAATGGCTTACCAGGTACCTCAAAATCATGTTAATGTCATTTTCGGGGGTTCTTCCTCTTTCGTTTCCAAAAGGCAGTTTAAAGCCTTTTACCGAGAGGTTAACCAAACGGAGACATCCCTTGGTGAACCTCAATACCCCCGTTGGTCGGATATGCCTTTGACGTTCGATCGCGCTGACTGTCCTGTGGGGCTAACCCGACCATTGAGGCTACCTCTGGTCATTACCCCAATCATCAGTAACGCGAGAGTCGAAAGGGTCCTGATTGACGGGGGAAGTTCCCTTGATCTTTTATTGGTCAAGGCACTCGACGAGATGTAAATTCCTCGTTCGAAGATCAAGCCCATAATCCATCCGTTTTATGGGATAATCCCAGGCCCCTCCATGATGCCATTGGGACAAGTGGTCCTCCCGGTCACTCTGGGAGAACCAGACAACTTCCGGACAGAATTGGTTACTTTTGATGTAATCGATTGTGACTCAGCATATAATGCAATCTTTGGCAGGCCAACTCTTGCTAAGTTCATGATGGCAACGCACTATGCTTATCAGTGCGGGAAATTGCCTGGCCCCAAAGGTGTCATCTCGGTCCGAGGCAGTCGCAACGTGGCACTCACGTGCGACCGGCTATCTTTGGAGATGGTCGATCAACTTCCCCTCCGGGACGCTCAGGTCGCCACCGTCGCCGCCGATGCGATCAAGGCTGCTCCTCGACCGGATGAAAAACTCAAACAAGTTCCTTTATACCCAGATGATCCATCCAAGACAATTCGGGTCGGATCAGCTTTGGATGACAAATAGGAACTCGACCTCGTTGCTTTCCTCCGGGCTAACGCAGACGTGTTTGCGTGGAAACCGTCCGACATTCCCGGTGTCCCAAGGGAAGTAATTGAGCACAGGTTAGCAATTCGACCTGGACAACGACCAATAAAGCAAAAACTCAAGCGTTTTGCTGCTGACCAACAGGAAGCCATTCGAGAGGAGTTGGACAAACTCCTACAGGCCGGGTTTATCCGCGAAGTGGATCACCCGGAATGGCTCGCCAATCCGGTCATGGTCCGCAAGTCAAATGGCAAGTGGCGCATGTGCGTCGACTACACTAGCCTCAACGCTGCCTGTCCGAAGGATGACTTTCCCCTTCCCCGCATCGACCAGCTGGTCGACTCGACTGCGGGTTGCGAACTAATGAGTTTTCTGGACGCTTACTCAGGATATCATCAAATTAGCATGGCAGAAGACGATGGAGAGAAGACTGCCTTCATCACCCCGTTCGGCACATACTGCTACGTCAGAATGCCGTTCGGTCTCAAGAACGCAGGTTCCACGTACCAGCACTTGATGCAAAAGACCTTTCTTTCCCAGATAGGGCGTAATCTCGAAGCATATCTAGACGATTTGGTTGTAAAAAGTGCCAAGAGATTGTCTCATTTGGACGATCTCGCTGAAACCTTCTGTAATTTGAATCGCTTTGGAATAAAATTAAACCCGGAGAAATGTTCTTTCGGGGTTTTTTCAGGAAAAATCCTCGGTTTTCTTGTGTGTTCCAGGGGCATTGAAGTTAATCCTGAGAAAATCAGGGCTATTGAACAAATGAGATCGCCCTCAACCATGAAGGATGTTCAACGCCTGGCTGGTCGCATGGCGGCTTTAAGTCATTCTATATCACGACTAGGTGAAAAGGGATTGCCTTTCTTCAAAGCCTTGCGGAAGCATCATAATTTTACATGGTCAGATGAGGCCGAAAAAGCATTTCAGGAGGTAAAAACATATCTATCCAGTCCGCCAGTATTGGTGTCTCCCGACAAAGGAGAACCACTGCTTCTTTACCTGGCGGCCACACCGCACGCGGTCAGCGCTGTTCTGATCGCAGATAGGGAAGGAATACATAAACCCGTCTACTATGTGAGCGAGGTACTTCATGGTCCTAAGGAGCGCTACCTTGAGGTCCAGAAGATACTTTATGCGCTACTGATGGCTTCCCGTAAGCTACGACATTACTTTCAAGCACACAAGATCACAGTACCCTCCTCTTTTCCTTTGGGGGATATTGTCTGAAACCCAAAGAAATCTGGTCGAATCGCCAAATGGGCGGTCGAACTCGGTGCCTTCGATATTCATTTCACGCCCCGCACGGCGGTTAAGTCTCAGGTTTTGGCCGACTTTGTGGTCAAATGGACCAACCCTGAGCCACCCGTGCAGTTGGCAGAGGAACTGGAGTGCCCCGATTACTAGACAATGTACTTTGACGGCTCCCGTAGTTTTCAACACTCGGGGGCTGGAGTAGTCTTAGTTACGCCCCAGGGCGAACAGCTTAAGTATATCATTCAACTACACTTTGTTGCTACTAACAATGCAGCAGAGTATGAAGGTCTTCTTGCAGGGCTCCGGGCAGCAAAATTCCTCGGAGTCCGTCGATTTGTGGTGAGGGGAGACTCACAGCTGGTCGTAAACCAGGTAAACAAGGAGTACAGCACCTCCGATGAGACAATGGCTCATTACCTGGGGGAAGTGAGGAGATTGGAAAAACACTTCAGTCATTTCGAAGTCCAATACATCCCGCGAAAGGACAATATTCTCGCAGACCAATTATCCAAAATTGGGTCCTCACGCTCATCCGCTCCGGCAGGAGTGTTCATTGAACACTTGGACCGTCCTTTGATCATGACTTCGGTTGAGGATGATCCGGTAATAGCCTTCGTTACCAAACCTCGGTCAGGAACAAGATTGGACTCATCCATTGAGGGTCTATCTTGAACATGGGACCCTACCCGAGGACGAAACCGAAAGTGATCGGTTAATTCGAAAAGCGCGTCTGTACAAACTCATAGATGGGATTCTGTACAGAAAGGGTACTCAAGGAGTATTCATGCGTTGTATATCTCAGGAGGAAGGAACATCCCTCTTGAAAGATATACATGACGGTGTATGCGGTGCGCACGCGTCATATCGGACACTGGTCGGAAAGGCTTTTCGACAAGGATTCTACTGGCCTTCGGCACTTGATGATGCCAAACATATGGTCAAGACGTGTCCCCAGTGTCAGTTCCACGCAAGACAAGTTCATCAACCTTCCTATGCGTTGCAAACTATTCCTCTCGCATGGCCATTCGCGGTCTGGGGGATGGATATCGTCGGTCCTATGCCACAAGCGGTCAATGGGTACAAGTTTCTGTTCGTAGCCATTGACACATTTACAAAGTGGATTGAGGCCGAACCAGTACGAAACATTACCGCATCAGTCGCACAAAAGTTCTTCCATAAGAACATTGTGGCACGATTTGATGTTCCAAACCGTCTCATCACAGACAATAGTTCTCAGTTCGCTAGCGGTCTTTTCCTGGACTACTGCGATCAGGTTGGGACCAAGGTGTGCTTTGCTTCTATGGCACATCCACAGAGCAATGGTGCCGTAGAACGAGCCAATGGGCAAATACTGCAAGGCATTAAAAAGCGCGTCTTTGATCGCCTTAAGACCCGCTCAGGGGCTTGGGCAGACGAGCTCTATATCGTTCTATGGGCATTACGGACTACTTCTAGTCGAGCCACCTGCGAGACGCCCTTCCATTTGGTCTATGGGGCCGAGGCTGTATTGCCTATGGAAGTAAGTATTGGTTCTGTTCGGACAGATCAATTCGAACAGGTTAATCAGTCCGAACAACGGGCGCAAGATCTCATCCTCTTAGAAGAACGGCGTGATCGCACCCTGGTTAAATCCGCGGCATACTTGCAGGCTTTACGCAGGTATCACAGTAAAAAGGTGCGACCACGTGATCTCAACATGGGCGACTTGGTTTTACGAAAAATTCAAGACCAGTCTAATCGCAACAAATTATCCCCAAAATGGGAAGGATCTTATACTGTTGTCTCAGTGCCGCGAACAGGATCGGCGCGATTAGCTATGGAGGATGGTCGGATTTTGTCCAATACTTGGAACATCGATCAACTTCGCAAGTTTTACGTGTAAGTATTCCAATCCCTTTTTTCCTATTCAATTAGCATCTTTTCATAAAATAAAATATGTTTTGCTTTCATACAATGAGTTTTTCTCTTTAAGCCCGTATCATATGCATTCGACCTGGGGCTGACCGCCGGCGGTCAGATCATTACAACAATCTAATCGGATTCGCTGGTCGATCTCATGACCACTTCCAGATAAGTCACTCCTAAATAAGCCGTTTCTCAGCGCATACGGGGCTATCTGGCAAGTCCTTGGTCATCTGAGTGGCTACCAGTTCGCAATAAGATTAGATGTTACATTGATCCTGATCGTTGGATCAAAACGCACACCCCTGGTCGTTACGCTTATGTTTTCTCCTCTGCTTATAACACTAAGGCTTCAGTATTTATAAGCAGAGGCGGGGGCTAGGGGGGATGTACTTATAGTATGGAACTAATATAAAATTGCAAAATATGTACTTTCTGTCAAAAATGGTTTTTTACATACATTGCATTATACACAATTGTTTGGATACAAAAATAAGGATCATTCGATCCCCAGCTCAGTCAGGAGCCTATCTACGAAGGGCTTGATCTCCTCCATGACGGCATCGAGCAGCTCTTCACTCTCAATCTCAACCGGTCCCACCAGTGGATTCAGATCTGCATCTGGGCCATAGTGGAGTCGAATCCTGCTTAGCATAGTAGAAGCGGCTGACCGAACTCTGGTTCTGATCACCTCTTCTCTTCGCTGTGTATCCTCAGGGAGATACTCGAGAAGTGACTCTGCTTGAGCTATAACTAGGGCAGCCCAGTCTTCTTGGCTGAGATCGTCTCGGGTGGTTTCGACCACATCAGCCTTCAGAAGGTAAGCCACCGCCTTCAGCTTTTCGAAGACTGAACGGCTCAGCTTCCCAATTGCCCTTGTGGAGGCTTCGATAGAATCCTGGAGGAGTTTATTATCCGCACTGAGTTGTTTTATTTGACCTGCTTGCGCTGCAACAAGGGAAAAGGTTACTCGCATATTGCTAAGACAAGTCTTCCTAGCTCAGGAGGTGACTTACCAGCAAGTTGCGACCGTAGTCTGTTATTTTTGATCTCTTGGTTCCTTATCACTGAGAGCGAATGGAGCTTCATTGTGGCTATTTCCTTGTCCTGCAATGCCACCTTCCTGTAGTAAAACAGAAGGAATGGTCGTAACCAATTTATACATCTATAAATTGAAGAATGATGATCCTTACTTGCGCAAGCAGTCTCGTTCTCTTTATATGGTTACCATGCTCACCGCCGTGGCACGTGACTGGGCCATCATCCGGGATAATTCCTGTGATGCAAAAAAGGGAGTGAAAAGTGTCCTATGTGTAATTCAGGACATTCAGAAAAGGATTCATCATACCTTCATGAATTTCTGCAGAGAGGCATCTTCTGGACTAATTGGAAGATTTGTCGAAGGCCCGGAAGTGCTTACAGCAGGAACAGTAGGAGGAAGTGCCTGCTGAGTATTGCTTCCAGTCGCCGGCAACTGCGACTGGGTCCTCGTATTTGTTTCTCCCCCCGTGACTCGGACGACTTCCTGGGCTGAGGGGGTGGAGCGCTCCTCACTGGGGGCTCTTGCACCAGCAGTGACTTCAACCCTTCCCGAAGCGGTTGGAGGACTGGGTGCTATTTCTTTCCGTCTGATGGAGGAAAAGAAAAATCAAATGGTAACGATTCGTGACCATCATTTCTGATACAACCAGGATGAAGGTTCTTACCTTAATTGAAATCCCACTAGCTTTTGGGATCTCTGAGAAGGTTCTTCTTGAGCGCGGGGACGAGTATCGTCCGCCCTAATCTTACGCTTGGAAAACAAAGGCCCCCTTCCCTGTATGTCTTCCCCTATGAACATTTTTTCAAGAGAAAAATAAAGGCTGACAAGAAGGATCGTTACCTGGGCAGTTGATCCCATTGGCAACGACCCATCCAAGGGTCTAGCTGTCTCCTGTGATCCTGTAGCCGGTACCTCATGTGTAACCGCCGCAGGATCTTGAACAACCACCTCCGCTCCTGTCTGCGGAGGAGAAATATTTTCCTCCCTAAGACTCGCGATAGTCGCCGGGAGAAGCTCTTCTCCCTGTATAAACATTGACTTGTCAAAATATACAGAAGGAATTGAAGAAAGTATGACTGTAAGGAACCCTTACCGAGGTCGTCCTTTCGACTAGGGAAGCGGAGACAATCAACCCTGAAGCCTCGGGGGCTTCAGGAACTGGGAGGTCATCCGCGATCCCAAGATTTTCCGCGGTGGCAGGATCTGCCACGATCACCTCTTCGATAGCAGTGGTCTCTGCGGGGCAGCTTGGAGCATCGCCGGATGGGAGGTCCGCAACCTTCCTCCTCCGAATGACCAGAGGAACATCATCCTCTTCCTCCTCGCTCCCCTCTCCCTGTACGACGAAGAAGTGATTCCAATCTGCGCCTGGTAAAACAAAAGGGATGTGATATCTTACCGCCGTCTTTCTTGCGGTAGGAGGAATGCTCCGTGAAGACCCCTCCCCGGGATTTGGCCTGGCCTTCTTGGGGGCAGGACTCTTTGTCCTAGGTCTTTGGGAGACCTTCTTCACATTCTTCACCGTTGGCTTCCCAAGAGAGCCGACGTTCTCACTCGGGAAAGTCGTCTCGACGAACCTTCCTAGGAGCTGACTCACATTTCCGATGGAATTGTTTAGCGCTGGACATGTATAAGACCTGAAAAACGGAGGCCAGATAGAGAATGTACCTTTCGGCGCTCCTGTTTAAGGTCGTCGCCGGCATGAATCAGGCTCTGTGGGCGAGCCGATCCCTTAGGGCCCTCTACATCAGCATTGTAGGCCCTAAGAAGGGAGTTGGTCCGCTTCTCAATTTCAGATGAAGGCAGGACTATTCCCAAATTCGAGTCAGAATTTGCGCAATTCAAGAATGGCAAAGCTCAGCGCCAAAGAAATAAATACCTTTACTGTAGTCCAAGGTGCTGTCCGCCATGGACCTAATCTCCCATGCCGGATGAGCCCTTTCGCGCAGAGGACTCACCCGATTCTTCACAAAGTCTCGAATGACATCTCGAGCTGTCAACCCTTGATTGACCAAGTGAAGGATCACCTCGGCATGCTTCGAAAGCTCCAAGTTCATCGCCTGGGGAGCATCTAACTCGCTCGACTTCTCTGGTCGCGAGTTTTCAAACCACAGGCTGCTCTCGGATGGTGGAGAGCAGTAAAACCACCTTTGGTGCCACCCGTGCACAGAGTCTCGCAGGGGTGGGGAGGGATACTCCTTTTTATCCCTTAGCCGAAAGTAGATGCATCCGGCGGCGTTGGTACTCTTCGACCACGCCGAGAAGTAGAATCGCCGGAAAAGATCCACGCTGGGATACACTCCGACGAACGCCTCGCAGAGATGCTGGAACACCGCAAGGATCAGCATCGCGTTGGGATGGAGCTTAATCAATTCCCACCCATAGTGCTCGAGGACGTCTTTGAGGAACCGACTCTCAGGGAATCGGAACCCACAGCGCAAGTACTCCTCAAAAACCACCAACTCGCCCTCCTGGACGGTTGGGGTTTCTTGGTCCTTCTCCGCGGGCCGCCAGTTGATGAGCAACCGCGGAGGAAGGATCTCCTCCTTCTCCAACGCCACTAGGCTCTCCTCAGAGTGGTGAATGGATCGGCTCCAGGATGCCATTTTTGGTGGAGAATCAAAGGAAAAGTTGGCGATTTTGGGAAGACGAAGGCTGAAGAAAATGAGGGTTTTGTGCGGCGGGAACGATGAGGGTTTTTGGCTGTGTGGCTTCTTTGAGAAGACATCTGCTCTTTTTATAGACCCGAGGTGGCGCATTAATGTGAGTAAACGTTTCATTTCAAACGTTCCATTGAATGCTTTATTCATTTCCCATAATGGATACTGCCTCTGGCGGACCCGATAAAGTGTTCAGGCATCGGATCTGAAACAAAAGGACTTCTTTGTTTCGGAAACTGAAAGTGCAAAAGAACTGAAAAATTTTCAGTACTTTTCAGAAGACGTTTTTCCTTTGTATTTTTTGAACATTTTTTATGGAAATACTTTACAACTCAATTTTTAACGTACTGGTATATGTTTAATTGGGTTATGGTTTGATCGAAACCATGTTTTAGACTAAACTTCGATTCTAATCGGAGTGACAGTCTGACCGAGTTCCAACTCTGGTCGTAATTCAGTTCGGACCGCTGCTCTAAAACTGATCGCGGTATCAGGGCAGGTCGCGATGCTTTTGGAAGCATGATTCTGATCGCAGAACTAAAGTTTCCTGTGTATGAGTGGTCGCGAACATAAAGTTTATGGCCATATTTTCGCACAGAAGATGTGAAGGATATTCATGAGAAATAAGAAACTTTTATTTCTTGCATTCTTTACATACAAAAGGGATACAGTCGATCAAAACGTCGACTTGCTCCGAAAGAAGTTTACAAAGTTCCCCAAGGGACATGTTGTTGTCAGTAGGATCTACACTGGCAACTCCCAGGGAACTAGCAACTACCTTAAGTCTATCTACATCATCCCTAACAACAGACGCACTATTGTCCCTAATCAAGTCAGAGAGTTCTCACTGTTGCTGAGCGTGGTCCCTCTCTCGACGGAAATGGTGCGCCTCTTCCCGGGATCGATCAAGACATTCTGCTAGACGTAGAATCTTCGAGGCCATCTCCTCGGTCTTCTTCTCCAGGGCATTCTTCTCCTCCAGAAGAGTCTGTCCGGAAGGAAGAGATGGAGCAGTAGAAGGCTGATCGCTGGAGCCTCCAACCTCCTGCATTTTGCAAAAGTTAGTCGTACTAACTATAATTATCAGCAAAAGGGGAGAAGAATTGTTACCTGTCCCAGTGCATAACCCGTTGATATACCCATCTTGGGAGGAGGATCATCAGATGGTGGAAGTGCAACCTTCCCATCAGAAGATTGCTTCGCCAACCCAATATGGCAATCATCTGATCGAGGGATAGTCACCGCTTGCCAACCAGAATGTTGATCACCCAAAAGGATGGGAGAATTGGAGGGAAAAGGAGAGAGTTGAGAAGAATTCTTCTCCAAGGTTAAAGGCCTAACTTGCCGAGAGGCATGAACGGGGAGAGTCAAAGGAACTGAAGGAAGAAAGAAACTTGCTACATTCTTCACCTTTGTTCCACTGGAAGATCCTTCGTCAACCTTGGGTTTCTTCCTTAAAGAAGACGGGTCTTCAATCGTTTGAGGCCCTTGTTCGACAACTTCCTCTTCATCACTCTCAATCTCGATGATGTCGTGATCTGCCATCAGGAGGAGTATGTGAAAAGGAAGAAGGCAGGATGACAAGAAAAGGACTTAGGCGTGGGGGGAAATTCTCAAGTTTTACAAATCCTGGAGCCTAGTATTTATAGCCGCCTGGGTGACGGTTTGCATTCCAGACGCCTCGGGTTTCGTCAAAGCATTTACAATTTTACCTCAAGATAAAAACAGTTCTACGGCACTATCATTGCCCGTCATATAATGTCAGAACCCGTCTTGGGAAACCAACCTTTTTTCACTTAGTGCGCCACTAAGTGGAAAAATTGAAGAGTCGGGTTAAAAATCCAATGCATGGTCTTAAAATTCGAAATAAACACGTCTCTTCGTTTTCTTCAAATTTGGGGGCTAGCTGACGAGGATTGTCACCCGGGTCACTTCTAATAAACTTTTGGTTCAAGACAGGTTCGAACCAGACATGTATCTGGCGATGCGAACTCAAGCTATTCTGAGGGGCATCGCCATAAGGTCGCAAGCTTTACGCGATCAGGCCGCGGGCTTCGTGCGATCAGGCCGACAGCTTTGCGCGGTCAGAAGTTCATATGCTATCCGCGAACTGGATATTCGGGATGTTGCGCGGTCAGCTCACATTCCGCGGTCAGAACATTCTCGACCAGGGTGCTTAAAGTTCATTCGGTTATCCATATAACAGGATATTCCAAGCATCCCGAGGATTCCTCCACGTTGAAGACCAACCGTCAGAGGTTAATATATGCGGTTATTCATGATTAACACGTGTTAATAACCTCCGTGGAAGTTAACAGCAGTTCTCCAAAAACCGCATCCAACCGTTTGATGCAGTTTTCTTCATATGGCACCCTTTCGACCAGTATAAAAGGGTGGCGTAGAAGTCCGAGGGGGGGGGATCATCCAATCCATTTGGAAGAAGAAGACTCCTGATACAAGTTGAGATATAACACATCTCAACTATGAAAAACAGCCAAGTCTACGGCCCAAATTAGATAATTTCTATAAGCCTCCCTGGCTTATTCTGTATGTTTACATAGGAAAAATCCTTCGCCTGTGAAGGAGTTTTTCTGCTATTTCTGTAACCTTTTATTACCTATAGTGAAATCCTAACAGGACGTAGGGCTATTACTCCCACCATCGAAGGCCCGAACCTGTATAAATCTCTCTGTGCTCCTGTTCACCATTGTTCTACATACCTTCCCGGAGGGTCATCTTGAAAGGTCTCACCATTACAAATTTTGCATAAGTTCGGCTGAGGACCCCGAGTCCGAATCGTCGACATGCCTGTACAAATTTTTTCAGCCTTTTGAGAAATGAAACAGAGACAAATGCATCCGTCCGGGGCATTTGTCCGTCATGGGCGGACTTTGTTCGAAATGGCCGGACATTGTCCGGCCTTTACAGAAAAATCGCCCAACGGTAACTGACACATTGCAACGGCTGTTTTCGTTGAACTGGGCAGACACTGTCTGAAGTGGCCGGACAATGTTCGGCCTGTACAAATTTGGCTCAGTTTCTTGCAAACGCCTAGTTTTTCTTTGAGGCTATAAATACTTCGTGTATGGCATCATTTGTGGGTGCTCAAAGAGTTCATATATCAGCTGAAAACCTAGCCAAGTCATTTGCATTTGAGTTATTGCATATAGAGGCTAGAATTGAGCCCAAAATCCTTAGTGGATTTGATAGAAAGTTTGTGGGAGAGTTTGTGAGTGTTTAGTGCACTTCATCTCCATTAGCTTGCTAGTGCTAGAGTGTTGATCATCTCTTTTGCATCATTGAGATTCTAGCATGAGATTTGTTCAAGTGAGCGCATCCGGCTTGTTACTCTTGGCGATCGCCTTCGCCTAGACGGTGCCGGAGGAGAGTCGCAATCTCTCCAATTGAAGTTTGTCAGAGAGGCCGACAAAAGATTGTGAAAGGTGTGGTGCTCACCTATCCGGTGTGGAGAAGGAGCAACCCTAGTGAGATATCCTTCGTGGATATAGAAGCGAGGCTCCGAGAGAGGGCTTCAACGAGGAGTAGGGGAGACCGGGCGTGTCTCCGAGACCTTGGTAAAAATATTGTGTCAATTACGTATTTCATACTTGCTTTATATTCATCTTGACACAATTTCTAAATTCAATTTTGTTGCATGATTTGTTGAATTGTTTATATGGTTGAATGCAACAAGTTGATTGAATTCTTTTAAGCCTTATTGTGAAATCTAGCTCAAACAATTATCTTGTTGAAATAGCTTAGTGGGGAAGAAAATTTAAAAGCCTCCTAATCACCCCCCTCTAGTCGGCATCCTCGATCTTACACTAAGTAGTGAAGAGAGACTCATATTACCCTGGGAATAATGGATCGCATTGGTCAAAGAGCTGTTATGGTCTATCAAACATGATTGCATAACTGCATCACCCTTAGACCGTGGTAGGTAAGTTAAGTCTCAACCAAATCTTCCTTGCTTGATTCGAAAGTACTTCTAGGCTCAATATTTGTCTTAATTCACTATCATGGTGAGGACGAAGAAACCACTATTAATTGATTTCCTCGTGAAGAGGCTTAAAAATAACTCTCTTGTTGTTTGGTCGCATACTGGCTGCAACCATGTATTGAGGATTACCACGCCTTTGCAACCATAGTGACTGCGGGTAGTGACCACAAACTTCGCGACCTTAGATATTGCAATCACATAGGTCATAGTCACAAGCATTAAGATCATGGATACTACTTTATTGTAATAATTATCCGTGATGGGCCATATATTGTCCAGAAGATCTTGAACTATCTCATGTTCTCTCTCCGTGGTCGCGGGCAACTATGGTAAGGCACAAACAAATAACTTTGATTAAGTCCAAAAGATCTTGGACTATCACATGATCTCTCTCTATAGTTGTGAGACACGACAGAAAGGCACAAATAGATAACTTGGGTAAGAATCTCTGTCATCTAGCCCCCGAATATGAAACAAAAATGTTATTTTAATTGAAGAGAAGTTTCAGTTTCCCAAAAGGCACCTTTTCATTTCAGATTCTAACAAAGCCCAAGAAAACCTTTAGGTGCATTTGTCAGACCCATCATGAGAAACATTAAATGAAGAGGATCTCTGTTGTTATAAAAGGCTGTCTTTTATGGGATGCAACCCACAGCTGAAAAACTCAAAAAACCCTCCTTTGAGACTTAGCATTCTTAGCCTCCAAGCTTTCTTTCTTTAAGCTCTTTCTTTTTCCCCAAATCTCAACTCAATGGCTTCCTGGACCCATTCTCATCAACGCACAGTTGAGAACATGCTGGCCTTGGAAAAGGAGGGTTACCTCCCCTCAAGGTCACTGATCTCATGGTGCCCTACCGGGGATGAAGAAGAAAGCCCCGTTGTGCAACCAAGCGAGCTGGTGCTCTTTGAGGACTTGTTGCGGTGTGGGTTTCACCTTCTGGAGAGCGATTTCTTTTGGAGCATTCTCTCACACTACGATCTGGAGTTGGTAAACCTCAACCCCAACTCTATTCTGGTTCTTGTTGTTTTTCAGCACTTGTGCGAGGCATATGTTGGGGTTTTCCCAGCATACCTCTTTTCCGCCAATATTATTTTTTGGCGTGGTCGAAAAGCTCCAATGCTTGCGGATGCGTCTACTTCCAACTCCGGGAGAAGAAAGACTATCCGCATCTTCCCCTCTGTGATTCCGTGCGTGGATGGTATCAATAGTGGTTCTACTGCTTGGCTCCCAGTGAGAGCCATCTTTGGTTCGAGAACCGTCGACCAGAGAAAAGTGGAGAAAAAGATTCTGCTCCTCCCCTAGACGATGATCAGAAAAGGCAAGCCCAGATAATCCAATACCTGGCAAATGAGGGCTTCATTGGCCGCGACGTGATCTGGGACTTTGTGAAGAACAAGATCAGCCCTCTAAAGAAGAGGGAACACCCTGCCTGGGAGGTTAGGGTTATGGAAGATGGCACCAGAGACTATGTGCCTCGTAATGGCCATGACCAAACTGTTGAAATCGGTACATCCTTTGAATCTATTGATTTACCTGAACTGAATTCTTTTGAATAATCTTGACTGTTCTTTCGTTTTGATAGTCTTGCATGTTTCAGAGGTAGACAGGAGGACAAATTTCCTCCAGAAGGCCTATAACATGACTTTTGAAGGCGACGCCAATGTGCCAAGGCCGGAGAGCATGGTTGGCAACACAGACGACTTTGCTCAGGCGCGTAGAAAGGTATTTGTTCTTTTGAGTGATCTTTTTATTATGTCTTTTTGAAACTCGAGGTTGAGAGTTCGAAGCGTTTCTCCATGTTTCGAGGCTAGGAACTCGAAGCGTCCTTTGGAGCTCTATAAATAGCCAACCTCAATGTACTGGAATTTTCAAGCTTTCCAAAATTTCTCAAAGTTTTCAACTCTTCTAGCGCTCTTCTTTTCTTCTTCATTCTCATCTCAATGGCAACTCAAAGTCCTAGTCGATGTGAAGACGAAGAAGCAAGGTGGTGATGACATTGGAAAATCCAGCGGATCTTCACCAAAAAACTGATGAAGCTTGATGAGCTAGCTGCACAAAGCATTCAGGATGCTTTGGTCGTGCAGGCTTCTTCACCAACCTCTTCTGCCCCTAGAGTAAGTTTTCTTACTCATCAAATTTTTCTATTTGTAGAACTTGGAATAATCTCATGTTCATATAGGGGAACGAAGATGAAGCGTTGAGGGTGAGCAACGAACAACTTGATGAAGCCCAGGCATCTCTGAAGGAGAAGGATGCATTACGCAACTTCCTTCAAGAGGAGAATGAACGCCTTGAGGAGAAATACATCAGGCGAGGACACGACCTCGATACTCTCCAAAAGAACGTTGAACACTTAGAGGTGAACAGCGATAGGGATAGGGAGTCTGCAAAGAAGGCTCGAGAAGCCAAAAAGCTTGTTCGACAGGAGAAACATGCCTTGGATGCAATTATCACAGACTGTGGTCTCACTGTGAAGGCTTCTCTTAAAAACTGAGGGAGGTCGCAAGTTCTCTTAAAGCTGACATTGTTGATCCTAAGAAGGACAACTTGTCTCTTGAAGAGTCCTACATCTTGCTTTCAAATCAAGCTCACTCATTGGTCGCCAAATGTTCAGAACCAAAGTCTAGCCCCTAGTCTGGTGTATTTATCTTCATTGTAAATCATAATTAATATGAAAAATGAAAATTTTGTTTGGCTTTATATAATTTCTCAGATTGTGTTAAATAATAATATGGTTGCGTATGGCTTGCGGCCATGTATTAATATTGATGTTTATCTCTGTGATGAAAGCAGGTAAATGTCTCCGCGATCATGATGTTCGCAGGTAATATTATATGAGACCACGGGTTCTTGAGACAATAATATTGAAGCTATAAAGTTCTGTGACCGTAGATTTGTACGGGCGACTAACTTGGGTAATAACCTCCACCAGCTAGCCCCCGGATTTGAAATGATACGGCTCTTTTAAAAAGCAACACTTCAGATTCCAAAAAGTGCCTTTTTGTTTCAGATTCAAACAGGTCCCAAGGAAAATATTGGGTGCGCCCGTCAAACCCATCATGGAGGGTATTAAATGTTGGAGACGTGCTGATCCAAGAGGATCTTCAGGGCGAGTCGTATAAGGCTTCGCGACCTTAACCGAGTTCGGAAAGGTTTTGCAACCATGATTGGTTCGCAACCTTGAAGGATTCGATCTCTGGTTGGAATTGTAATCCGATCCGAATACATGTAGCTAAGTCTTATCTATTAGGTTTAGTTAATGGCTGAGTCTAACATGTTTAGGTTACTGAGTCTGATAGGTACTCATAAAATTGGACTATAAATACCTTGTAATAGGTCTAGTTTAGATCATCGAATACCGTCAAAGAGTCATAGAACTTATTTGAGTTTTAGACACTTATAGTTCATTGATCGACGTAGGCGAGTGCATCCTAACATTCGACGTGTAAAGCCCTCTTTGAAATAAAGAGTTGTGCAATTACCTTGAACTATGTTTTCGATCAAGTGGCTAAGCTCTTGATCGACATGGAAATCGTGCTTGCTTGGATTAAACAACAGGCCATGATCACACCTCCTGAAGCTGGGAAGGTTACTGGTGTGAAGAGTGGTGAAGACTTGCGCAGGCCAGATGACAAGGAAGAAGAAGACGACCAAAAGATTAATGACCTCACCAACACCTCCTTAGCTGTCAGATCTTTTAAAGTCGACGCTAAGATTGACATACCCATATATGATGGGGTGATCGATGCCGAGAAATTGGATTCTTGGATCGACCAGCTTAAGATCTACTTTGACTTGAAAGGGTTCGGTAGCACTCAAAAGGTGAAATTTGCACCTTTGAAAATGAAGGACCATGCCAAGACTTGGTGGAAGGCCCTTGTCGCCAATGGAGAAGCTGACGACTTTGCGTGGGGTCAATTCAAATGACTTCTGCGACAAGAATTCTATCTGATGGGTTACCTTGAGGAGAGATGGGAACGTTGGCATATATTGTACCAACGACACGACCAATCTGTTCAGGACTATACTACGGAGTTCCAGAGACAAGCAATGGTCATTGGCATATCAATGTCCGACCCTCAAGTATTTTGGAAATACACATTTGGACTTCAGAAAACGATCAGTGCTGAGTTGAGCCTGTTCGGTGTCCAAGACATCGCTACCGCAAGCACAACTACTGTGGCGATTGAGAAGAAGAATAAATCCTACAGCGACAGAAACACGGAGGACAGTGCGATCTTGACAAAAAGAAAGCCGAGTCCAAAGAAGAATGCTTCAAAGCAGGGCACGGGTGCCTTTTGCAAGCATTGTCAAGTCGCGGGACACACCAAAGATAAATGCTACAAGCTTCATCCTGAGCTTCAACCAAAGGAAAATGGACCAGGGAAAAGAACAGCCACTGCTACTGCGACTTCACCAGACGAAGAAGTCGTCCGAGTGAATTTGGTTGATGAGGCGGATACGACCTTGTCTCTGATGGCAATGCCGAAGGAGAAGGGTTCGGATCCACCGAATGACTATCACCCAATGGAGAACTTGTTCACCATCAACATCCAGGTGAAGCACGAAGTGATCGCAGTGATATTCGATCCCAGAAGTTAGAAGAATCTGGTCTCCGCTGGACTGGTTTGGCGACTTGGGTTGAAGACAACCACACACCCATGACCATATCTGCTGGGTTGGTTTATATCCGATGTAAGAAACAGATAATGAGTCAGTGTGTGTTGAAGTTTGTGATCTCTGCACGATATATCGATGAGGTACAATGCGATGTTGTTCCTATTGATATCTGTCAGGTGATCTTTGGGAGTCCGTTCTTGTATGATCGAGACGCTCATTACCATCGGCAAGCGCAAGAGTATGACCTCACCAAAGACGGAGTTTTGTTCGTGATCAGTACAGACGAGCATGTCGACACTTCGAACTTGATTACCGCAAGTCAGGCGAAACGGATCGTCAATGCATGTCACAAGTATGTGCTTGTTATGATCTGGCCAGTTGATCATGGTGATGGTACTTGACCAGCATTGTCGTTGGTGTGCCGAGAGAATTTTGGTCGTTTGTCAGAACTGCTAGAGAAATACAGTGATCTGTTCGAGAGTACCCAGGATCGCCCACCGAAACGTCCAGTCGAGCACGAAATTCAACTCGTGTCTGATGCGACACTTCCCAATCTGAGTATGTATTGCAACTCAGTATTGGAGAATGAAGAGATCAAAAGACAACTGGGAGAATTACTAAATGATTGCGTCATTCAACCATGTAGTTCACCTTGTGGATCTCTTGTGGTGTTAGTGCCAAGGAAAGATGGGACTTGGCATATGTGTATCGACTACCGAGCACTGAATAAGATCACCATCAAAAACCAGTACCCCCTTCCTCGTATTGACAACCTGCTAGACCAATTGAAGCATGCTGTTGTCTTCTCAAAGGTGGATCTTAAGTCAAGATATCATCAAGTCAGCATCCGAGAGGAGGATATGTGGAAGACCGCGTTCAAAATGGGACAAGGTATGTTCAAATGGCTGGTCATGCCGTTTGGCCTCTGCAACGCCCCGACAACTTTCATGCGTCTTATGAATGACGTACTGCGACAGTTCATCGACAACTTTGTGATTGTTTACCTTGACGACATACTGGTCTATAGTCGTTTGTGGGATGAGCATCTCATTCATGTCGAAAAGTTGTTCGAACAACTTCGACGTTATCGACTTCACCTCAATCGTAAGAAGTGAGAGTTTGGCCAGCAAACTCTACTATACCTGGGATTCATGGTCGGCAACGGTACATTGCAAATCGACCCGGATAAGTTAAGAGTGATCCGCGAGTGGCCTCAACTGCGAACAATTACGGAAGTGCGTAGTTTTGTGGGAGCATGCCAATACCTTCAGAAGTTCATCCAACACTTCTTGATTATGGCTTCTCCGTTGCATACATTAACTAGGATCGACCAAAAGTTCGAGTGGACAGGGAAACATGAGGTTACATTTCTCTTGCTGAAGAGGAAGATCAGCGAGACACTTGTGTTAGCTTTGCCAAATCTCCAGAAACCATTCGAGTTAGAAACCGATGCCTCAGATTATGCAATGGGCGCAGTGCTCATGCAAGAAGGTCGACCAGTAGCATATCACTCTGAGTTATTTCAAGGAGCTCAGAAGAACTATCAGACTTACGACAAGGAGTTGTGTGCACTGCATCAGGCCGTAAAGCATTGACGGTGTTACCTCTTAGGTAAAGAGACTGTTGTCCACACCGACCACCAACCGTAGCAATATTTGCAAACTCAATCAAAGCTATAGCAAGCTCGACATATCAAGTGGATGTCGTATCTGCAACAGTTTAATTTGGTGATTATGTACAAGAAGGGCGTACACAATAAACTGGTTGACATGTTGTCGCGACCACCAGTTACGACCCTCTACTTATCATCGTTCATGCAGATTGAGCCCTCATGTCATGATGACTATGCTACAATGTACAATGAAGACCTTGATTTTCAAATAGCACTAATTGAGCTCGAAATAGGGAAACCTACGGAGTTCGTTCATCAAGAAGGACTCTTGTACAAAGGCAATTTACTTTGTATATCTCGTGGAGCACCTCGAATCCAGTGGCTGTGAGAAGCACATACATCGAAGGTAGCTGGTCACTTTGGGGTTATGAAGACTTTGCAAAATCTTCACCGACATGTGTTCTGGCTACACATGCAGCAAGATGTGGCTAGTTTTGTTCGAGGCTGTGGTCTCTGCAGCATCTTGAAACCAACAAACTGGAAGTTTGGTTTGTACACTCCTTTGCTTGTTCCATCGCGACCATGGGAAGAATATCCATGGATTTCTTGGGAGGATTGCCTAAGACCTGACGTGGCAATGACTATCTCTTTGTGGTCGTTGATCAGTTCTCCAAAATGATAATTCATACCTTGTCGAAAGACTATCACGGGAAAAGAAGCAGCTCGGGTATTCTTTCAGCACGTTTGGACACATTTCGGACTGCCGCATCTATTGTGTCTGATCCTGATACCCGGTTCCTTAGTCACTTCTGGCGATCACTCTGGACGATGATGGATACAAAGCTAAAGAGGAGTACTGCTTTTCATCCTCGAATTTATGGTCAAACCGAGATGGTAAATCGTACAGTCGTTCATCTCTTGAGGGGCTTTAACTATAAGCAGCCGAAGACCTAGATGAAAGCATACCATACCTGCAGTTTGCTTTTAATTGAGTAGTGCATGGTTTGACTTGGAAGTTTCCATTCGAGGTCTGTTTGGGATTTTTACCACAGAGTCCATTTGATATGGAGTTTGTAATCCCTACCTCCACACAGAACAGCAAGGAAGCATCTGATCAGGATCAAGCACAACAATTCTTGGAAGGTATTCAACGACTCCATCGAGAGGTTGGATAGAAATTGCTGAAAGCTCAACTCAAGTACAAAGCGCGACATGATCGACACCGAGTTGATGCGCAATTTCAAGAAGGTGATATGGTATGGTTACATCTAAGTAAGGAGAGATTTAAAGGTGAAGCTAAGAAGCTCAAACCAATTCGTTATGGTCCTTTTCGGATTTTGTGAAAAGCTAGTAATAATGCTTGTCAACTCGAGTTACCTCCATACATGAATATTTACTCGGTTGTCAATGTTGAACACCTCAAACTCTTCGAGCCTTGAATGCTAGATGATGAGCCAGTTTCCATAGTACCATCTGTTGAAGGCTTGGTCTATCAACGAGATGAACCTCTACGCGAAGAGATCCTGGAGAAGAAGGTGACTACCACTCGTAGTGGGGCAAAAGAGACTTTTCGAATCAGTCAGAAATGTCAACGAGTACATGCGGCAAAGTGGTACACCAAAGACGAAGGTCAATCTCAATTTCCACATCTTTAGTTAGATCAAGAGGTCACAACTGGAGTTGGCTCCTTCTCAACAAGGGAGTCATGATCCTGGAGGATCTTCAAGTCGAGTCTTATAATGCTTCACGACCTTAACCAAGTTCAGAAAGGTTTCGCGACCATGATTGGTTCGTGACCTTGAAGGATTCGATCTTTGGTCGGAATTGTAATCCGATCTGAGTACATGTAACTAAGTCTTATCTGTTAGGTTTAGTTAATATCTGAGTCTAACATGTTTAGGTTACTGAGTCTGATACATACTCATACGATTGGACTATAAATACATTGTAATAGGTCTAGTTTAGATCATCGAATACCATCGAAGAGTCATAGAACTTATTTGAGTTTTAGACACTTATAGTTCATTGATCGACGTAGGTGAGTGCGTCCTAATGTTCGACGTGTAAAACCCTCTTTGATATAATGAGTTGTGAAATTACCATGAACAGTGTTTTAGATCAACCTTTGGGTTTCGCTAATTCCGAGTAAGATCCGGTTATTTCGTATTTTAGAATCTGGGTGAGCCTAGTGCGAAAACCAAGCCTAGGTCTCAAACGGATCACGTGCATTGTGGGTTAAAAGCTGTTACCTTTGGAAAAAACTCACAGAAGAAACTCCAAAACCCTCTTTTGCTTCCTAGCACTCTCCGCCTTCCACTTTCCTCAACACCTCTTCCTCCTTTAAGCTCAGACCAATGGCGTCTTGGAGTCAATCTTTGCATTGCAGTGTCGAGAGTCTAGTGGCTATGGAGAAGGAGGAAACTCTGCCTTTGAGATTGCTGATTTCATGGCGCCTGGCCAGAGAAGAAGAAACCCCAATTGTGAAAGAAAATGAACTGGTGCTGTTTGAGGATTTCTTGCATTGTGGATTTCGTCTTCCTGAAAGTGAATTTCTTTTGAGCATCTTAGGGCATTTTGGCCTGGAATTGGTAAATCTTCATCCCAATTCTATGTTGATTCTTACCATTTTCCAGCATCTGTGTGAGGCATATGTTGGGGTTTTACCCAACATTCCTCTTTTCCACTGTTTTTATTTTTTGGCTTGGTCAAAAACCTCCACTGCTGCTGGGTGTGTCTACTTCTGTCTGAGGGAGAACAAAGACTACCCATTTCTTCCTCTTTGTGACTCCGTTCATGGATGGAGTCAGTGATGGTTCTACTGTGTGGCTCCCGAAGAGAGCCATCTCTGGTTCAAAAATCATCGACCAGAGAGACACAATGAAAAAGATTCTGCTTCCGACCTCAGTGATGAGTTACAGAAATAGGCTCAGGCGATCCTTCACCTGGTGAGTGAGGGTTCGACAGCCCGGGATGTGATTCGGGATTTTGTGAAGAACCGAATCAGTCCATTGAAGAGGAGAGAGCACCCCGCCTAGGAGGTGCGTTCAATAGAAGATGGCACCTTGGATTACAACCAAGGTAATAACTCCTTCACAGACTGGTACATTGTCTTCAATCTGTTTTATATGTTGTCTTCTGGTGGTCCCTCAAAGAAATTGATGAAAACTCCAAAATCCAAAGGACCAACCACATCTCAAACCAAAAAATTGAAGGCTCCAACCCCTACTATGGCCAAGTTGAAAATGACCACAGGGGCGGCTTCATCCGAAGCCACTGGAATTGATCCAAAGGTGGTAGCTGTAAAAATTCTTACCTCTCGTATTTTAGCAAATGTGATTGGGAATTACTCCTTACTTGTACAGGGAGAAGGAAGCGATGAGGAGGAAGATGAAACTCCCCTAATCCTTCGAAGGAAAAGATCAGTAGAACCTCTGAAGAGATCCGCTCCAAAAGTACTATCCTCGCTTTTGTCTCCCAAAAGTGGGGATCGAGTTCTAGAAATCTCTTGGGACTTAGTATCAGGTAAATATTTTCCTACCTAAGTTATATGACTTAGTTAAGAGTAGCTTATTCAATTATAAACTGGATGCGCAGGACTCCTTTGACCGTGGCAACATCTACTCCAATAAGCGAAACTGAAGCAGCTACTGTCGAATAAGAAGAGACTACTATGGTAGAATTACCTACCATGAGTAAAGTTACAGCTTTGTAGCACATCAAAGAAAACCCTGCAACTATCATTGACGAAGTGATTCTAGATGCTCAATCTACTGAACCCGCCAATGATGGTGAAGCGGAGGTCGCAACTGCAACTGTGACCACTGGAACGAATGAACATGCAGATACATCTGCTTTCCCATGGGTCGAAGAAACTGTTCAGTCTACTGATCCTCAATGCCCTGCTTTGGAAATGATTCTTGAAGCACACAACATTAGGCAGGTGTGTGATGGCTTGGCCTCTTCCAGTCAAACCATTGGATCTGAAAATTTTCTTGAAGATCTTATGGAAGTAAGCAAAATTTTTACCCCATATAATTTAGTATTTATCTGGGACTTGTCTTCAGAATCTTATTTTGTTCTTTTTCAGAACTCTGCTCGCAACATGACCATGGTTGGCCTGTTGATAGAGAAATTTAAGGTCGCTAAGCAGAGTGCGACCGTGTAAAGCAGTAAGTATTTTGCTTTACCTTCAATCCTTTTTAATGAACTGGTATAATGACTTTTTGTTGTTGCGGGGAAAACTCTGCTTTAATAAAAGAGCTTGCCAAAGAACACAATAATAAAGAAGTTGCAATGGTTGATGCTCTAAGGGTAAACAAAGAAAAAATTTCTGAAGCCCTTGCATCCTTGGAGGAGAAAACACGATCATATGATTCTCTTTAAGGGGAAAAAGAAAACCTCACAATGGTTTGGAACAAATTGCAAGCCGATGTTGATCGTAAGTTCACTTTAGCAGAATTTTTCTTTGCATTTCTGAACTACTTAAAAAAATTATACTGAATTTGTTTCTTTATCCGATTTGATCAAAAAGAAATAAATATCAAACTAACCGAGGAAAGGATCAATTTGAAGAGAACTTTATCATGCAAGGAATCGACCTTGATTAACTCCATGATATCATCAATGACCTTCATTCGGCCAAAAATAAAGCCAAAGAAACTACAAAGCTAACTCTCAACGAGAAGAACAACCTCGAGGAAATCATCAGAAACTACAATCTCGTTGAGAAGAATACCTTTACGAAATTAAAGGAGGTTGAGAACTCATTTGATGCAGAAATTATCAATCCTGAGAAGGATGATTTATCACTTGCTGAGTCCTATAACCTGGTCGCAGCTCAATTAGATTCTCTCGTTGCCAATATTCTAGAGTTTATGAGGAAACGACAAGAGGCGTTGAAGACCGATGTCAGTGAAGTGACCTTTGCCATACTCTGCAAACTAAGACATAACCATGGTCCGAATTTGGACTTGAACCCAGTGGTGGAAAACATAATTTTTGATAGTGAGGATCAATTGAATGCGACAGGGACGAGATCAAGCCCCTTATAGAAAAATTATTGCATGATCTCGGCCTTCCTTGATGTATTGCTTTTCATTGTAACATTTGAAAGATTAACAACGAATATAAAAACACTTTGGTTTACTAGAATTATTATACCTTGCAAATACATTTGATTAGTAGAAATTGAAAGTGATAAATACATTGCAAAATGCTAAAACTCTTGATTGAATGTTATAGTTATATTCCCCTTGTCCCCTCATGCGATCATTGATACTGAAAACACAATATCATGGTTGCAGGATAAGAATATCACGTCTAAAATGATCAGAGACATACTATTAAGTCCTTTATGCGTTGAGAAACGGCTGATAAAAGGATGGCGTAACTAGATGCAATCATATGATCACAAGAACAAACATCTTACTACAAATGCATAGCTTTTTTATTAACTGACAGCCACCCAAATAATTAGAAACATGCTAGTAAGTCTCTGATGCGTTAAGAAACGGCTTACAAAGAGATGGCTTATCTAGATGCGACCATGAGATTGGTCAATGAATCCACTTAAACATTTTAGTAAGGTGGTTATCGCGATTAGCCCCCGGGCATGACTCGACGAAAGAAAAAAGGACGAAAAATGGGAATGTAACTGATGGGAAACGGTGCTCGATCTTCCGACAGGTATGGTAAGTCGATTGGTGGAGAACTCGACGTTGACGATCCGACTTTCGATCTAGAACCGATAAAAAAACCTGCAACCGCTACACCACGGCTCCTTTGGTTATCAACCAAGCGCACGCATGGATTGACCTCACCATGAAGGCTTGTTTCTGCTGCAAATCGAGAACACAAGTAAGAACGAAGAAGAAGCAACTGAATTGCGAATTGTATTAAGCTCACGAGTTGGGATTTCACAAACCGAGTTCGGCGAAACTGCAATGGCTTATTCTAAACAGTGATGGTTACTGAGTATATGAAGAGGCGGAGTGGCTAGGATTTCTCACGCCCTACTAGGGAATACATGGGCCGAAGCCCCGAAACAAGGTGTCGCAACACCGACTTGGCCGAATCAGAATCTGGTCAAAACTTGTTTTGTTAATTTCTGGCGATCCAGAAGGAATTTGTATGTGGGGCCTGATCCATTGGAAAGATCTCATCATGGGCTTCTCCGTACTATAAGAATGTCCCAATTAGACTTCGTATGAGGGAGTTATGGTCGTTTGAAGGAAGGCTGCTCTTGGATGGCCGAACCGCACTCCAACTCAACTTGGGCTCCTTGCTGATCCTCGCGTCCTTGCTGGTCCTCTCCATGGTTCCTAAGTACAATATTATTACCATTAGATAGTAAACCATTCTCAAAACCATATATATATCTAAACTTAGAAACGAGTTCACCTGGCAATGCAACAATCGGGCTCGGCCACGCGTTATTGGTCCTTGTGTAACAAGTGGAGGATTATGGTTGGTGTGTGTATCCGAAGGAGTGATGTCCTCATCATCCTCCCCCTCTTGAAGTGGAGCCGTCCTCAGCTCAAGCTCATCTTCCTCTCCCAAGCACGGCTTCAAATCTGAAATGTTAAATGTGGGACTAATCCCAAAATCTACAGGCAACTCAAGCTTATATGCGTTATCATTAATCTTCTCAAGTATTTTAAAAGGACCATCAGCTCGAGGCATTAGTTTAGACTTTCGTAGTTCTAGAAACCTATCTTTTCTCAAGTGTAACCAAACTAAATCACCTGGTTCAAGTTTTACTTCTTTCCTACCTTGACTACCCGCAATCCTATACTTTTCATTCATTCGCTCTATGTTTTTCTTAGTTGTTTCATGCAGTTTGAGTACAAATTCAGCGCACTTTTTAGCATCAAAATTCATTCTCTCAGATGTAGGCAAAGGCAAAAGATCAATTGGAGCACGAGGGATAAAACCATACACTACCTGAAAAGGACTTACCTTGGTGGTGGAGTGTACCGATCTATTATAAGAAAACTCAATGTGTGGTAAACACTCTTCCCACATCTTCAAATTCTTCTTTAGAACAGCCTGCAACATGGTGGACAATGTGCGGTTGACAACCTCAGTTTGTCCATCTGTTTGGGGATGACATGTAGTAGAAAATAGCAGCTTCGTACCCAATTTATTCCACAAGCTTTTCCAAAAATGACTCAAAAAATTCACGTCATGATCTGAAACAATAGTGTTTGGCACTCCATGTATGCATACAATCTCACGGAAAAACAATTCAGCAATATGTGTAGCATCATCACTCTAAACGATCCACAACCACAAAAATACTATCCCTCCCCCTCTTGGTCCTAGGCAATCCTAAAACAAAGTCCATCGAAATGTCCTCCCAAGGAGTGCAAGGAACAGGGAGAGGCATATAAAGACCATGTGGATTGAAGCAAGACTTAGCTTTGTTGCAAGGAGTGCAGCGTGGCATGTAGCGTTCGACGTCGCAACTCATCTTGGGCCAAAAGAAGTGAGTGGACAGCACATCTTCAGTTTTCTTCACTCCAAAATGACCCATCAAGCCACCTCCATGTGCTTCCTGCAAAAATAAAAGGCGAACGGAGCTTGCTGGGACGCATAGCTTGTTAGCACGATAAAGCAATCCATCATTCAGCACATATTTATTCCATGTTCTCCCTTCCTTACAATTTTCAAAAGCTTCTTTAAAATCCAAATCAGTGGCATATAACTCTTTGATCGTTTCTAGGCCAAAAATCTTGTGATCTAGTTGTGACAACATGGTATAACGCCTAGACAAAGCATCAGCAATAACATTTTCTTTTCCCTTCTTATGTTTAATGACATATGGAAATGACTCTATGAATTCAACCCATTTAGCATGTCATTTATTCAGTTTGCCTTGACTACTAATGTGTTTCAAAGATTCATGGTCAGAGTGAATAACAAATTCCTTAGGCCAAAGATAATGTTGTCAAGTTTCCAAAACTCGCACTAAAGCATACAATTCCTTATCATAAGTGGAGTAATTCAGAGATGGCCCATTCAACTTCTCACTAAAGTAGGCAACAGGTTTACCTTCTTGCAACAGCACTCCTCCTATTCCAATTCCTCTAGCATCACATTCCATTTCAAAAGTCTTACCAAAATCTGGAAGTTGGAGTAGAGGTGCATGTGTAAGCTTCTCCTTAAGAGTGTTGAAAGCTTGTTCTTGTGCTGGCCCCCAAAAGAAAGGAACGCCCTTCTTTGTCAACTCATTCAGCAGGGCGGCAATGGTACTGAAATCTTTCACAAAGCGTCGATAGAAACCTGCAAGACCGTGACAACTATGCACCTGGGTGACTGTCTCAGGGGTCGGCCAGCTCTTGATAGCTTCAATTTTTGTTTCATCCATCTTGATTCCCTGTGGAGTAACAACATATCCAAGAAAAGAAACTCGATCCATGCAAAAGGTGCACTTCTCAAGATTACCAAACAAGCGTGCATCTCTCAAAGCATTAAAAACAGCACGCAAATGCTCAACATGTGCATCCAAAGACTTGTTATAGATCAAGATATCATCAAAGTAAACCACCACAAATTTTCCAATGAAAGCACGTAAAACCTCATTCATCAAACGCATGAAAGTGCTTAGAGAATTAGTTAAACCAAAAGGCATTACTAACCACTCATAAAGCCCAAACTTAGTTTTAAATGCAGTTTTCCATTCATCTCCCAATTTCGTTCTTATTTGGTGGTATCCACTACGCAACTCAACCTTTGTGAAAACAATAGAACCACTTAACTCTTCAAGCATGTCGTCTAACCTAGGAATAGGATGACGATACCTTATTGTAATATTGTTAATGGCTCTACAGTCTACACATATACGCCAACTACCATCTTTCTTTGGAACCAAAAGCACAGGAACAACGCAAGGACTAAGGCTTTCTCGTACATACCCACGGTCCAAAAGCTCTTGGACTTGTCGTTGAATTTCCTTTGTCTCCTTTGGATTTGTCCTGTACGCAGCACGGTTTGGTAATGATGCTCCCGGAATCAAGTCGATTTGGTGCTCAATACCTCTAATTGGTGGCAGCCCCGGGGGTATCTCAGCGGGAAAAAGGTCCTCATACTCTTGCAAAAGGTTAGTGATAGGAGGGGGAAAGTGCTAGATATATCATCAAGTGAAAACAAAGAATCTTTGCATATCAAAGCATAGCACATCACATCATTCTCTTCAATTTCATCAAGGTCAGATTTGGTTGCAAGGAGAACTCCACTCTTCAACTTAATTTCAGTGGCCTTAGAGCTAGATGGTGCAACATGTTTCGCTATTTGTTTACTTTCAGATTTCAAAGCATTCTCCTTTTTCTCATTTTCAGTTCTTTCTCTATCAAAGTGCACAATTTCAGAAGGTGTCATAGGAAGTAAAGTAATTTTCTTTCCTTTGTGCACAAAAGTATATTTGTTACTTCTACCGTGATGAGTTGTATCAGTATCATATTCCCATGGTCGGCCTAATAAAAGTGAACATGCTTGCATAGGTACTACATCAAAATCAGCAACATCATGGTATGATCCAATGAAAAATTGTAGTCTTGTAGTTTGTGTTACCTTTACTTTACCGCTGTTGTTGAACCACTGAACATGGTATGGATGGGGATGTGCACGTGTGGTCAAGCCAAGCTTCTTGACCAGATCTAAACTCACCAAATTGTTGCAGCTCCCACCATCAATTATGGTTCTAACACATCGGTCCTTGATAATGAGGCACATCTGAAACAAATTGTGGCGTTGGGCTCTCTCTGCTTGCTCCATTTGTGTGCTCAACACTCACTGCACAATAAAGGTCCGGTAGTTATCCGTCACCGCAGTGCCTAAAGTTTCCTCATCATCGCCGTCCGAATCATGTTCAAACTCATCATCACCTGCATGGTTAGTTACAAGAACTAATTCAACTTCCACATTACTTGCACTAATGTACCCATCATCCTCAGTAGCAATGTATGCGCGCTGAGTTGGGCAATCCTTCATGACATCTCCCATGCCCTTGCAGCGGTGGCACACAATCCCTGTCGTGCGACCCATGGAAGCAACCGATGAAGAACTATTTGCTGGCGCCTGCACATTAGAAGTTTTGCTCACCTCAAAAGTTCGTGGAGGTGGAGGTGGTGCTGTTGACCGTGTCCTATTTGTTGAAGGTGTAGCAAACCGAAAAGAAGAAGATGGGGCTAGTTTGGCTTGCCCCTGCGTCGGCCTTGATGCGGAGGTACCACCGAAATTGCTTCTTGTCCCTGGTTGTCTGTATCATCCCTATAATTCTTTTTCTGCCAACATAGCAAGCTGGAAAACCTATTGATATTATTATAATCTTTGTAATCAATAATGTCCTGAATTTCACATCGTAAACCCCCATAAAAATGAGCCATCTTTTCCTCCTGAGCCTCCACTACTCCACAACGCAACATGCTTATTTGCAACTCTTGGTAGTATTACTCTACAGATTTATTCCCCTGATTCAAGTTGTAATTTCTTAAGTAAATCATGTTTATAAGAAGGAGGAACAAATCTATTCCGCATAGCTCGCTTCAAGCTAGCCCAAGTATCAGGCTCTACCCCAAGGTTCACTATTTCCTTCCACCAAATGATAGAAAAATCTTTAAACTCACTGGTGGCTTGCCTAACTCTATGAATTTCAGGAACCAGATGGGAATTAAATTTTTGTTCAACAGTCATCTTCCAATCTAAGTAAGCGTCTGCATCATATGCACCAGAAAAGGATGGGATGGAAAATTTTACCTTGGCAAACGGATCATCATTCCCACGAAAATAGTTACCTCCCATGCTATGTCAATTGTGATGCACTCATTGCTGTTGGCGAATATCATGGGCAGCACGGCGCATGGTAGCCATGTTGCGGGGCTCAGTTTGTACAGCAACCTCCGTGTCGGCGTCTTCAACTTCAACTTCATGGGAGGCAGCTTGCTCCTCTTCTTCTTCATCTCCATGAGGTAGACGCTGCTGCTCCATATTGTCCAACCTGGTAGCAAGGTCGGAGATGCACCGGTCCATCCTCTCAAATGCAGTCTGGTTCCCATGGTTGGTTCGAGCCATGTCATCAATGTTCTTATCGAATTTTGCACTGATGTCGGCCAACATCTTGCGGATTTCATCTTCCTCTTCTGCAACTCGAGCTCTTGTTTGCGGTCCTATCATGGTTAGTAGTAGAAAATAGAAGACAACACAGGAGTATTATCCCTATGATTACTAGGTGGTGGCAAGTGGGACTCTCACAAAGCGTCTTACCACACTCTTACAAGGCTCTTACCAAAGCAGTGGATGGCACAACCGGCAGGATGTTTACACCGTAGGTAGCGTGGGCACAGTGATTACAAGTATGAACTTGAACTTATCAAAAGGAAGTGTAGCTCGGATGGTACAATATGGTAGCAAGGATTAGAAAAATTCGAAGACAGATTAGCAAAGCTGAATAAGTATCCGAAGTACTAGTCACAGTTGCTAGCCTATACGTGCACGTAGAGCTAGTTCAAATCAACAAGTTATGGAACAAGTACTGAGAACTGATAATAGCAGATGCAAAACAGAAGTTCAAATCACCTTCTTTTCCTTTTTCTTCCTATTGCTTCTCTTTTTCTTCACTCTTTTTCTGTTGTCTTACACACTAATTTAAGCAATGGTGTTGGAAACTCACACTTCTGGAAGCACCAAAAACGGATATGTGAAGGTGAAGCGATGGTGAAAACGGCGACAAATGTTGGATCAAGGATGCCGACTAGAGGGGGGGTGAATAGGAGGCTTTTAAAAACTTCAAATAAAAACAAGCTTTTATACAAAGAATAACCAAATGCAATTTAATATATTAAAGAGAAAGAATAGAGAACGAACACAGTTGTTTTTACCGAGGTATCGGAGACTCGCCCAGCCTCCACTAGTCCTCGTTGAAGCACTCAAGCCACTTGAGTTTTGCCTCAATACTCACGAAGAGTATTATCTACTAAGGTTGCTCCTTGTCCACTCCAGAAAGGCGAGCACCGATGCCTTGTACAAGCTTGCCGAGCCTCTCCAACAATCTCCGTTCTGGAGAGGTCAACGGCCACGCCTCCGAACCGTCTAGGTGAGGGCGCTCACCAAGAGTAACAGGCAGTGAGGTCTTCTCTAGACCTCCAAACACGCACCGAGAAACTAAGTGAATGCAAATGCAACGAAAATACTCGGTGGATTGGAAAAGCTCTCGACTTGATCAAAAGATCAAGATTTTGTATAAGAAACTAAAGCTCAAGAGAGAATATGAGAGAAGGCTGCTTGTTGTATCAAACTTATACCCAAAGCCCCAATTTATAGCCTCAAGAAACAAATGAACCGTTGGAGCTAGGGCTGAAAATCAGCAACCCAAACTGACAGTCAGTTTGCCTAACTTACAGTCAGTTTAGTGCATAACGGCCGACAAAATTTACGGATGAAACTGTGCTAGCCGTTCGTGGTCGTTTATGGAAACCTGAAACCCACAACTGACAGTCAGTTATGCAAACTGACAGTCAGTTCGACCACAAACTCGACCAAAACCAAATAGAAACTCAGTTAAAAACACTGTGGTCGAAACCCCAACTGACAATCAGTATGGACAAACTGACAATCAGTTTAGTACAAAAAATTTGAGCCCAAAATACACCCTCTCTGGACAATTTTCAGTTTAATCAAACTGACATTCAAACTGACAGTCAGTTCAGCAAACTGACCGTCAGCCTGAACAAACACAGAGATAACTTTAAATCCAGAAATCCAAAAGAGGTGTTTAATAGCTCGTTTGAAAGATAATTTCAAGGGCTACATTTATGTCAACAGAAGCAAAAACCAGATCTTCCTAGATCTTTCTAGAAAATCGAAAACCTCTTCTGCTATCAAAAACTGAACTGAAAAACCAGATTTTTCAAATTAAGTTCAAACCAAATCCAACCAAAAAGATGCAATGCAATGACCTAAGATTCTCAGTTCATGTTGGAGATAAAGAGAGGACTTTCGCCACCCCTCTTTATAGTATGGTTAAAACTAAAAAATAATTTCCCTAACCGATCATCTCCAAACGCCGAGATCGGTAAAAATAAAAACCCATAATACCTTAGGTCTTTCGCATCTTCATGATTTTTACGTCTCGTTCCTGTTCTTTGTGACTTGTGCTTTTATTATACATCGGGTTCGTCTTGTATTTCGTGCATATCTTCCCAACGCAACTCTGTATCAAATAACCTCAATAGCACAGTTAGTCCTAAACACTCTGTTTTCATTAATCATCAAAATTAGGGTTAGAGATGAACGCCTAGATGCAACAATCTCCCCCTTTTTGATGATTGATGACAACAAGTGTTCAACAATAAAAAAAATGAAATAGCTCCCCCTGAGTATATGCATCTCATCAAATCAGAGCATAAACCAATACATATACATCAGAGCATCTCATACATACAAACACTCACAGATATACATATATCACCAAGTCATATCAGAGCATACAAATCTCAAAATCAAGGTATCATATATATCAAGGTATCAGAGCTACACAAATAACACAAATAAGCACATCATATCCAAAATCACTCACAGACATATATGATAAGCAAAAGCATCTCCATAATATAAAGAAGATAAACATCTGTCCAAAACATCAAAAGACTATAATATCCAAAATACATCATATCCAAAATACTTCTCCCCCTTTGGCATCAAGCACAAAAAGGGAGCCAAAAACATAAATATGAGCCTAATTCTCATCATCGGAAGAAACTCCTAGAACATATGTATCCCCGGAGCCTACTGGAGATCCAGATGTGTCGCCCGCAGGAGACAGGGGCGGAGTAGCGGCTGGAGCAGGAGCAACTGGAGCCAGAGCTGGTGCTGGATCAGCTGGTCCTGAAGCTGTGCTCGGTGAAGATGAAGCCAGGCGGGCCCTCTTGCGAGGGACCAGAGAATCTGACGCAGGCAGACGTCGCAGTATCTCCTCCTGCTGTGCAACCAAACGAAGCAACATCTGGTGATGCTCCGCCTGGGTGCTGAGGATCTGCTGCTGGGTCTGGAGGACCTGCTGGAGCAAGGAAGGTGACGCCGCGGAAGATCCGGCACCAGGGTCTGAAGGAGGTGCTGGGTCGGACTCCTGAACTGGAGCCTCATCCGCTAACTCCCCCGCAGCATCATCATCTGATGCGGGAGAATCAGGGCCAGCAGCTACAGTGGGGCGAGCACTGAGCCGGCGATCAGCCTGGCCCGGAGGATGAAGAGCAAAGGATGATGAGGACGTGGGAGCTCAGAATCCACAGCCCAGATATGAAGAAGCACCGCCATGATATACGGAGCGTATATCAGCTGACGGCGCGGAGAAAGAAGGACGTGCTGAATCTCACTAATGATGAGATCAGCGACGTCGAATGGCTCCTCCTGAAAGATGGAAATCAGGACGTGGAGGGCCAGATAGGTGACCCTAGCCCTATCTCCGCTCATGGGGACCAGAGTGAGACGGAGGATCCGTAGGGCTAGATCTACATCGCGGCGCAGGCCGGCAATGTGACGGAGCTGGAAGGGGCCGGAGTAAAGCATGGCCACCTCCCGATGCTCCAGATCTGGAAGGGTATGAAGCTGGTGACCAGAAGAAGGACGCACCAGTCCAAGCGCGGACTCCAACTGCTCCTTCGTGACGGTGTAGACCTGGAGGCCCGTCATGAAGGTCATGAAGTCGCGCTGAGGGGAGATGAAAAAGGTAGAATAGAACTGGCGAATGGGCCCCTCAGCCCAGTGCAAAGAGGAATCAGCGACAAGGTCGCGGATCCCTACAGTGCCAAAAAGATCTGCGAGGGAGGCGATGCCTGTGCGAGAGGCAATCGTACCCCACGACAGAGAGCGGTGGGTGAAGATGGGTGCGCGGCTGTAGACGCTGGTGAACAGGTCTAGGTGGAGGTTGGTGAAACAAGTGAGGACGTCGCACGCATCGCGACCAGTGGGACGCGGCGAGAGATAGGGGTTTGTGGAGCGGAGCGTGCGAAGGCGGCTCGCGTGCCACCGGGAATAATCCACGGGCACGCGCTCAGGCGGAGGCGAAGGCCGGTTCTCGGACGTCTGACCCGATGAACACTGGCTGTTTGCTGCGTTCTTTCGTCGGGCCACGCGTCGAGAAGGACCGGGCTGATCAAACATGTCTAAGAAACAAACAGAGAAGGAGGCAAAACGACCTGAACAGGGAGACGAACAGATCAGCCGAACGGAGCAGAAGAGGTCGTCGGCCGGAGATCTGCAATAACTCCCAAGACGACCGAAGGGAAGAGTTACAGGACAACGAGGAGGAAAGCCCACGATGAGGAGGTACGGCGCCGAGGAGCAAAATCGACGAACAGAGGAACTGCGGCCGGTGTGGTCGAAGACGAAGAGGAGACGGCGGCGACGGGAGAAGTGAAGAGGGAGGAGGCGGCGCACGGCGAAGTCTCACCGGCGGCGAGGAGAGGAGGCGAAGGGCACAGGGGAATGGCAAGGAGCCGCACGGGAAACAGCGGCGGCGAGGAGAAGAAGAAGAGGCAAGAAAAAGAAAAACGGATCGAGGGTTTTAAGGATTCCGGAGACCCAAACTGACAGTCAGTTTGATAAACTGACAGTCAGTTCCAAACTCAGAAAGTTGGAACTGACAATCAGTGTACCACACTGACAGTCAGTTCACAGAACAGAGTTTTGAAACTGGCAGTCAGTATATGAGACTGACAGTCAGTTTGAGACTCGAACTCGACCAGGGGCTACGACCAAAATCAAGTGCACGTAACTGACTGTCAGTTTGAGAAACTGACTGTCAGTTAATACAATGACTTCAACCAGAGACTAAGACTAGGCTCCTAAGCACTAAACTGACTGTCAGTTTGGTCAAATTCGACCAGAAGTAGTCTAAGACCAAAGAGGGAATAAAATAATAATATTTTTATACAAACAACACTTTTAGCACATCAACTAGCATTTGATATATCAATAATGTTCAGTTCACCCCTTAAAAAGCAAAATCTTGATTCATCTAGGGGTTTAGTGAAGATATCTGCTGGTTGCATATCAGTTCTAACATAATTCACATCAATATCACCTTTTGCCACATGATCTCTAATAAAATGGTGCCGTATTTCAATATGCTTAGTTCTAGAATGTTGAACAGGATTATTAGCAATTTTAATGGCACTTTCATTATCACACAAGAGTGTCACTTTATCAAATATTATTCCATAATCCAAAAATGTCTGCTTCATCCATAATAATTGAGCACAGCAACTGCCTGCAGACACATATTCAGCTTCAGCTGTGGAGAGAGCTACAGAATTTTGTTTCCTAGATGACCATGATACTAAGGATCTCCCCAACAGCTGACAGCTACTAGAAATGCTTTTACGATCAATCTTGTACCCTGCATAATCAGAATCAGAATACCCAATTAATTCAAAATTTGCATCTTTAGGATACCAAAGTCCTAAACTGGGATAGCATTTTAAATACCTAAGGATTCTTTTAAGAGCAGTTAAATAACATTCCTTAGGATCAGACTGAAATCTAGCACATAAGCACACACTAAACATGATATCAGGCCTAGATGCAGTAAGATATAAAAGACTACCAATCATAGACCTATATAGTTTAGAATCGACCGATTTGCCGCTTTTGTCCATGTCCAAATGTCCATTTGTCGCCATGGGAGTTTTGATTGCCTTAGCTTCTTCCATCCCAAAGCGCTTGAGCAGGTCCTTCACGTACTTTGTTTGACTCACGAACGTACCGTTCTTGAGTTGCTTGATTTGAAGTCCGAGGAAGAAGCTCAGCTCGCCAATCATGGACATCTCGAACTCTCTAGACATCATCTCTCCAAACTCATGACAGAAATGTTCATTAGTAGATCCAAAGATAATATCATTAACATAAATCTGACAAATGAACAAATCTTTTTCAATTTTCTTTGTAAAGAGAGTTGTATCAACCTTCCCAATTTTAAAACCTTTTGATAATAGAAAGTCTCTAAGACGCTCATACCAAGCCCGAGGAGCTTGTTTGAGACCGCAGAGAGCTTTCGACAATTTAAAAACATGGTTTCGAAATTTTGAATCTTCGAAACCGGGAGGTTGTTCAACAAACACAAGTTCAGAAATTTCACCATTTAAGAAAGCACTTTTTACATCCATTTGAAAAAGTTTGATATTAAAACATGATGCATAAGCAAGAAGTATGCGAATAGCTTCAAGTCTTGCTGCTGGTGCAAAAGTTTCACCAAAGTCTAAACCTTCGACTTGAGTGAACCCTTGAGCAACAAGACGAGCTTTGTTCCTAATTACAACACCATTTTCATCTTGCTTATTTCTGAAAACCCATTTTGTTCCAATAACATTATGATTTTTGGGCCTTTCTACTAAAGTCCAAACTTCATTTCTAGCAAAGTTGTTAAGTTCTTCATGCATTGCATTAACCCAATCAGGGTCATTTAAAGCTTCATTAACATGTTTGGGTTCTAAAGAAGATACAAATGAATGATGTTCACAAAATGCAGCAATACGAGATTGAGTTTGAACACCCTTACTGACGTCACCCAATATTTGATCTAGAGGGTGATCCTTGGTGATTGTTTGATGCTGCCTTGGCGCTTCATCTTGTACAGCTTCATCTTGACCTTGTTCTGGAGGATCAACATGAGATGATGATGCGTCATTCTCAATGTTGACATCATCTTCTTGATCTTCTTCTGTTGGCTTGATGTCTCCAATGGTTATGTTCTTCATTGCTTCTTGAAGATCTTCACCTGAAACTTCATGAGAGATTTGCTCCTTTTGCGAGCCATTAGTTTCATCAAATTCGACATCACCAGATTCTTCAATGCAACTTGTATTTTTATTGAAAACACGATAAGCTTTACTAGTAGTGGAGTATCCGACTAGAAAGCCTTCATCTACTCTTCTTTGAAATTTACCACCAAAATTTCTTTTCTTAAGAATATAACATTTGCAACCAAACACTCGAAAATAAGAAATATTTGGCTTGCGCCCAACAAGAAGCTCATAAGGAGTCAAATTTAAAAGGGGATGCAAATAAAGTCGATTTATAGAATAGCAATCGGTATGCACGGCTTCAGCCCAGAAGCGAGTAGGAGTATCATACTCACTTAGCATAGTCCTTGCCATTTCTATAAGTGTTCGATTTTTCCTTTCCACAACTCCATTTTGCTGTGAAGTGTAGGATGTGGAAAACTCGTGTTTGATTCCAAGAGAGTCACAAAAATCAAACAAAGTTGAATTAATGAACTCTCCACCATGATCACTACGGATTTTCTTGATGGATAATTCGAATTCAGTAGAAACACGTTTTGCAAAACTTTTGAAAACATCGGGGGTTTCGGATTTTTGAGAAATAAAGAAAACCCAAGTGTTGCGTGTAAAATCGTCAACAATCACAAAACCATAGTTACTACCCCCGATACTTTGGAACTCGGAAGGTCCAAATAAATCCATATGAAGGAGTTCCAAAGGTTTGCAAGTAGAAAGAATGCGCTTAGCTGGATGTGAAGTAGCTACTTGCTTGCCAGCTTGACAAGCGCTACAATTTTTGACCTTTTCAAAATTCACATCCTTTAAGCCAACGACCAAATCACGTTTTAAAAGTTTTCTCAACTGATGCATTCCAACATGTGCGAGTCATCTATGCCATAGCCAACCTTTTGAGGTTTGAGAGACAAGACATGTTGACAGAGATGCATCTTTTGAGTGAAAATCAACCAAATAAAGATTTCCAAAACGAAAGCCTTTAAAGATCAAGGTTTTATCTTTTAAACTTTCAACCAAAACTTCTGTTGGGAAAAATGTGCAACTAAAACCAAAATCGCAAATTTGAGCAACGGAAAGCAAATTGAAATTCAGAGATTCGACCAACAGAACATTCGAAATAGATAGATCATTAGAGATTGCGATTTGACCCAAGCCTATCACATTTCCTGGACGGTTGTCGCCAAAGGTAATCTTTTGGTTCCCGCTTGAGTTGTCTTTAAGTGAGGTGAACAACTTCTTGATACCGATCACGTGTTCGGAGCATCCGCTATCTAGCACCCAATGCCTCACACCGGTCTTGTAGTTCACCTGCGTACAAAGAATTAAGTTCTTTTAGGTACCCAAACCTTTTTGGGTCCTTCAATGTTAGCAATCAAAGCTTTGGGCACCCAAATAGATTTCTTCCTTTTATTTAACATGGGTGCACCAACATACTTTGCTATAGCATAACCTTTTCTCGACTTTTGAAGCATGTAGCAAGTATCAAAATAATTTGGAGTCATTAAGGGACATGCTTCATGCGAATGACCAGTTTCATGGCATTTATGACAGAATGTATTGCATGCTTTAACAAATATAGTTTTAGAATTTGGTTTCTTCCCTTTCTTTTGAAAATATCCTAATCCTTCTTTTCTAAAAGAACATTTTTGTTTACTAAGGATTAGATCAAGAGATATTTTACCTTTATAACAGTTCTCTAACCCTTTTCCAAGCTTTTCTACTTGAGCCTTAAGTTCATTATTTTCATTCAAAATGTTATCATTAGAAACACATGGAGTATGATGACTACTAGAGGGAGAATCATCCAAATTACATGAAGTTGAAGCATCTACCTTAGATGAGATATTTGTAACATCTTTTATGAGCATGCTTTCATAAGAATCTTTAAGCTCGGAGTATTGAGTGCGTAGGGAAGAATGTTCTTCCTTAAGCGCCTTATACTTCCTTTTAGTTTTTCCAAAAACTTCATTTAATTCGGTTATCATTTCAACTAAATCATCATAAGATGGAACATGAGAGTGTACCTTTTCATCGCCTTTGTGAAAGGGATCTAGGATATCGACTAGAGGGGGGTGAATAGGCGATTTTAGCAATTTAGTAATTAATCAAACAATTTATAGATAATGAGAGCAAATAAATAACACAATATGAATAAAGCACAATTCCAACACAAAGATATATCCCGTGGTCTCGGTGATTTTCCGATCACCCCTAATCCACGCTGAGGCAAACTCAAATCTCTAACCGCTCCTCTATCTAGTCAATCTTCTCTCGAGAAGTGACCTTGATCTTGAGCTGGATTAGTGTGATGAGTTATCCAAACCTCGTTTTCACTAAGGATGCACTTTACCGCTCCGGCAAGGTGTGCTCAACCCTTTCACAAGACGTTTTGAGGCTTCTCCACAATCTTCCTTGAAGAGCTCTCCAAAACCCTTCTCCTAGCCGTCTAGGAGCCGGCAAGCTCCAAGAGTAACAAGCCGGTGATGATCACTTAGCCTTCTTCTAGTGCCACAAGATTGATTTAATGATCTAAATGCAATGCACTAGAAGATCTCAAATGCACACTCTCACAAATTCGAGAATTTGAACCCTAGAGTGTATGAAACTAGCTTAGGCTCTCAAGGATGATGACAATGCTCAAGATTTTGCCAAAAGTTGTGAACAGGGCCGTGCATGGGAGTATATATACCCCTCACAATAAATATAGCCGTTACAGGCCGTTGGGTGAAAAAGATCACCTGGCGGTCAGACCGCAGGTATAAGCTCGGTCAGACCGCCACAATTGCAACGGCATTAAACAGGCGCAATAAATGCTCAACTGCCCTTGTCAGGCACACATATGGTCAGACCGGAGCCTATTTCGGTCAGACCGTGAAGCTGTCCAGAGACGACCTAGTTTCTGGACACCTTATACGGTCAGGCCGATATATACGGACAGACCGGCCATACGGTCAGACCGTAGCACAAAAACACGGTCAGACCGGTCTGATAAAACGGTCAGACCATAATAGCTCAAAACAACAGAAAGATAGTTCATGAAGTTCCAGGAGACTGACTTAGGTTTAAACTACGGACAGACCGACCTTATAAAGGTATATACTATACTAAGACATAACGTCGGTCAGTCCGAGAATTCTAATCGGTCAGTTCGTGAATTCGGTCAGACCGGTCCAACATACGGTCAGACCGACTGAGACATTGCTGAGCAGAAATGAGCTGAAACAAGCATTTTCAAAGGATGTGACCTTATAGTATGCAATGCATGTTGATTTTATGATTTGTGGCACATAGATGAAGTATTTTGTGATACACCACATGCTCCTCTTAATAGTACGGCAACTATCCTAAAATCCGGTCAAAATTCTTCTCTAATCACCTTAGACCGGTAAAAAGGAAAAGACCCTATTCCGTACCTTTGCCTTTTTGATCAATGCGCCCTTTCTTCATCCTGAGGCTCTTTCTTTGTCTTTCATTAACCTGTCTTTTAAGTATCTTCTTGACACAACTAGGCAGGTAACGTTAGTATAGCATTTGTAGTTGTCATTAATTATTAAAACACTCTATAGGGGCCTAGAAGCTACACTTTGGCCATAAGGCAAATAGATGAGCTAGTTGAAGTATTGATGTTGCCGAGAGCTAATCCGGCCATCTTCTTGGAGCAACTCCTTTCGTTGTCGGAGTCGGAGTCGGAGTCGGAGCTCTCGCCTCCGGACATCCACTATCCAAAGCAGGCTTCTTTGATTTCTTCATTCTTCTTCTTGAAGAACTTCTTCTTCTTATTCCACGCCTTGTTCTTGTTTGGACATCTTGATGCTATGTGTCCCTTCTCATGACATCCATAGCAAATGATGTCCTTGAAGTTGTTTTGCTTTTGTCCCTTTGGTCGTGTGTCAAGGTTGACACCTTTCTTATGCAACCTGCGAAGGAGTTTTTGAGTATTTTTTACCATGAGTGCGAGGTCTTCATCGGAGGAGCCATCGCTTGAATCGTTCCTTGCATTGGCTTTGAAAGCCAAAGCTTTCTTCTTTGTCTCCGAGGGTTCGGCTGCTTCTTTCTTCTCCTTCTTGTGCATCTCATGGGTGATGAGATTCCCATAAAGATCGGTTGGTGTTGTGGTCGATAAATCGGAGTTTGTGAGAACCATGACCAAAGTGTTGAAGCTTTCCAGTAAGGCCCTAAGCATCTTTCTCACAATCTCAAGGTCAGTAAAAACAACACCAAGACCCTTGAGTTCATTTACAATGTTATTCAACCGAGTAAACATGGAATCCACGGACTCAGTTGATGACATGGTGAATGTCTCATATTTTTGCCTCTCCATTAGCAATTTTGCCTCTTTAACCTTTGTTGTGCCCTCGTAAATTTCTTCGAGGGTGGTCTAAACCTTATGAGCAGTCGTGAGATTGCTCACACGATTGAACTCATTCAAGGATAAACCGGCAAAGAGTGCATTTTTCGCACGGGCATTTAAATGCAGTTTTCTCCTATCGTCCTCAGACTGATTTGCTGGATCATCCGGAGGAGTAAAACCGAGTTTAACGATATCCCATACATCAAGCCCCATAGCTTCTAGGAATACCGACATGCGCACTTTCCAATAAGGATAGTTTGTCCCATCAAAGATAGGCTCACGACCGGTATGACCAAGAAGAAAATCTCCACTTGATGACATCCTCTCTCTAGGTGGTAAAGCCTAATGATTCGAGAGACCAAGCTCTGATACCACGTGTTGGATCAAGGATGCCGACTAGAGGGGGGGTGAATAGGAGGCTTTTAAAAACTTCAAATAAAAACAAGCTTTTATACAAAGAATAACCAAATGCAGTTTAATATATTAAAGAGAAAGAATAGAGAACGAACACAGTTGTTTTTACCGAGGTATCAGAGACTCGCCCAGTCTCCACTAGTCCTCATTGAAGCACTCAAGCCACTTGTGTTTTGCCTCAATACTCACGAACAGTATTATGTACTAAGGTTGCTCCTTGTCCACTCTGGAAAGGCGAGCACCGATGCCTTGTACAAGCTTGCCGAACCTCTCCAACAATCTACGTTCTGGAGAGGTCAACGGCCACGCCTCCGGACCGTCTAGGTGAGGGCGCTCACCAAGAGTAACAAGCAGCGAGGTCTTCTCTAGACCTCCAAACACGCACCGAGAAACTAAGTGAATGCAAATGCACTAAAACGAAAATACTCGGTGGATTGGAAAAGCTCTCGACTTGATTAAAAGATCAAGATTTTGTATAAGAAACTAAAGCTCAAGAGAGAATATGAGAGAAGGCTGCTTGTTGTATCAAACTTATGCCCAAAGCCCCAATTTATAGCCTCAAGAAACAAATGAACCGTTGGAGCTAGGGCTGAAAATCAGCAACCCAAACTGACAGTCAGTTTGCCTAACTTACAGTCAGTTTAGTGCATAACGGCCGACAAAATTTACGGATGAAACTTTGCTAGCCATTCGTGGTCGTTTATGGAAACCTGAAACCCACAACTGACAGTCAGTTATGCAAACTGACAGTCAGTTCGACCACAAACTCGACCAAAACCAAATAGAAACTCAGTTAAAACACTGTGGTCGAAACCACAACTGACAGTCAGTATGGACAAACTGACAGTTAGTTTAGTACAAAAAATTTGAGCCCAAAATACACCCTCTCTGGACAATTGTCAGTTTAATCAAACTGACATTCAAACTGACAGTCAGTTCAGCAAACTGACAGTCAGCCTGAACAAAAATAGATATAACTTTAAATCTAGAAATCCAAAAGAGGTGTTTAATAGCTCTTTTGAAAGATAATTTCAAGTACTACATTTTGGTCAACAGAAGCAGAAACCAGATCTTCCTAGATCTTTCTAGAAAATCGAAAAACTCTTCTGTTGTCAAAAACTGAACCGAAAAACCAGATTTTTCAAATTAAGTTCAAACCAAATCCAACCAAAAAGATGCAATGCAATGACCTAAGATTCTCAGTTCATGTTGGAGATAAAGAGAGGACTTTTGCCACCCCTCTTTATAGTACGGTTAAAACTAAAAAATAATTTCCCTAACCGATCATCTCCAAACGCCGAGATCGGTAAAAATAAAAACTCATAATACCTTAGGTCTTTCGCATCTTCATGATTTTTACGTCTCGTTCCTGTTCTTTGCGACTTGTGCTTTTATTATACGTCGGGTTCGTCTTGTATTTCGTGCATATCTTCCCAACGCAACTCTGTATCAAATAACCTCAATAGTACAGTTAGTCCTAAACACTCTGTTTTCATTAATCATCAAAATTAGGGTTAGGCATGAAGGCCTAGATGCAACAACAAAAACTTTAGAGGCCTGAAACAGCACCTTCCAAGCCGATTTTGGGCTCAAAAATTTTTCTGAACCAACTTTGTTGGGGACAATCATATGTAACTTTTTCTGTAGATGTCCGCAGATATAAACAATGTCCAAAACAGAGTCCGTATGTGAATGTTATGGCTGTTTTACTGGGGACGGGTAAAATCACTAGCGGAAAAAGGAATTGATCTCTGTTTTGGATAGGTTATGTGATCTCGGCTTGTGGCAGAGGTGTGGTGAATTTGGTAGTGGATAGGAGGGGTCGATATGGGCTCAATGTGGCTAGGTTTAGGTTTCAGAAAAATGACGACAATGATGGCAACAAGATCGAAACTAGGGCACGGATGAACGAACACGACTCTAAACCAACAACAAGACACTGACCACGGACACAAACTCAACAACGCAAAACTGAAAACGAAATTGCAAAGGCATGAAGTGGTTTGGACAGCTGAAAGACTATGAACCCTAACTTTTTTTTAAGGCTTTTTCTGGAATCTAGGTGATGGAACAATGATAAACGGATGGATACAAGGAATACCTGACGGGCAACCCTAGCTCTGATACCACTTGATAGGAAACGGTGCCCGATCTTCTGATAGGTATGGTAAGTCAATTGGTGGAGAACTCGACGTTGACGATCTGGCTTTTGATCTAGAACTGATCGAAAACCTACAACCGCTACACCACAGCTCCTTTGGTTATCAACCACGCACACACACGGATTGACCTCGCCACGAAGGCTTGTTCCTGCTGCAAATCGAGAACACAAGTAAGAACGAAGAAGAAGCAACTGAATTGCGAATTGTATTAAGCTCACGAGTTGGAATTTCACAAACTGAGTTCGGCGAAACTGCAATGGCAGAATAATCTAAGAAAAATCAAAATCTAAATAGTGACGGCTACTTAGTGTATGAAGAGGCAGCGTGGCTAGTGTTTCTAACGCCCTACTAGGGAATACATGGGCCAAAGGCCCGAAACAAGGTGTCGCAGCACCGACTTGGCTGAATCAGAATCTGGTCAAAATTTGTTTTGTTAATTTCTGGAGATCCAGAAGGAATTTGGACATGGGGCTAGATCTATTGGAAATATCTCGTCGTGGGCTTCTCCGTGGACTATAAGAACGTCCCAATCGGACTTCGTATGAGGGAGTTATAGTCATTTGAAGGCAGGCTACTCCTGGATGGCCGAACCAGACTCCAACTCGACTTGGGCTCCTTGCTGGTCCTCGCGTTCTTGCTGGTACTCTCCATGGTTTCTAAGTACAATATTATCACCATTAGATAGCAAACCGTTCTCAAAACCATATATATATAAACTTAGGAACGAATTCACCTGACAATAGAACAATCGGGCTCGGTCACGCGTTATTGGTCCTTGTGTAATAAGCGGAGGATTATGGTTGGTGCATGTATCCGAAGGAGTGATGTCCTCATCAGTAACCATAAAATAGAGTAAAAAGGTACTTTATTAATATAAAGATATGGACAATGGAAATGGGAAAAATTACACATAGAATTTATGTAGTTGATCTATATTCCAAGTGTTAGATAAGATTCTTCCGTCTTCCATAGCTAATCGAGCCGATCCAGGAATTGAGACCACAGTGTACGGACGTTCCCACTGAGGGGAAAATTTGTTGCGATTAGACTGGTTTTGAATTTTGTGTAAAACCAAGTCGCCTACGTGAAGATTACGTGGTCGAACCCTTTTACTGTGATATTTATGCAAGCTTTGTAAATATGCTACTGACCTAACCAATGCTCGATTGCGTTTTTTTTCAAGAAGGGTAATAGCTTCTCCCTGTTTCTCACTCTGATTTATAGTATCAAAGCGATCCACATGAGTAGAGACAATTTGGATTTCAATTGGCAATACAACTTCTGCACTGAAAACCAGTTGGAAAAGCGTCTTGCCGGTAGCTTGACTGGTTATTGTGCGTAATGCCCCTAGAATGGAGTCGAGTTCATTGATCCGGGAGGATCTTTAGGTCTTGATCGCATAAGGTTCTACGATCATAACTGTGTTCAGAAAGGGCTTGCGACCATGAATTGGTTCATGACCTTGAAAAGGAATTCGTTCCCTGTTCGGAATTGTAATCCGATCCGAATACATATATTACTAAGCTTATCTGTTTAGGATTAGTTAGTTAGTTAATTATATGAGTCTAATACGTTTAGGTTACTTAGTCTGATACGTATTCATACGATTGGACTATAAATACCTTGTAATAGGTCTAGTTTAGATCATCGAAAAGTCATAGAACTCATTTGAGTTTTAGACACTTATAATTCCTTCGACGCAGACAAGTCTGTCTAATGTTCGATGTGTAAAGCCCTCTTTGAATAAAGAGTTATGCAATAACTTGAACTGTGTTTTCGATCAACCTTCGGGTTTCGATATTTCCGAGTAAGATCCCGTTATTCCGCATATTAGAATCTGGGCGAGCCTAGTGCGAAAACCAAGGCTAGGTCCCAAACGGATCAAGTTGGTATCAGAGCAACTTTCCTATCCTGTGAATGGTGAACACTCGCCAGGGTTACAAAACTTCCAGTGAAACTCCAGGCGATCAATCGACGGTTCCTATAGCCGCGTCTCCAACAATGTCTGATGATACCTCCGTTCAAGCTAACCTAGCCGAATAAGTGGATAAGCTCTCCACCGACATGGAAACTGTGCTTTATTGGATTAAGCAGCAGGCCATGATTGTACCTCCTGAAGTAGGGAAGGTTATGGGTGTGATGACTGGTGAAGACTTACGCAGGGCAGACGAAGATGAAGACGAAGGCAACCACAAGACCGACAACCTCGCCAACACCTCCTTAGTTATTGGATCTTTTAAGGTCTACGCTAAGATTGATATACCCATATATGATGGGGTGATCGATGTCAAGAAACTGGATTCTTGGATCGACCAGTTTGAGACCTATTTTGACCTGAAAGGGTTCAGTAGCGCTCAAAAGGTCAAATTTGCACCTTTGAAGATGAAGGACCACACCAAGACTTGGTGGAAGGCCCTTGTCACCAGTGGTGAAGCTGACGACCTTGTGTGGGGTCAATTCAAACGACTTCTGCGACAAGAATTTTATCCAATGGGTTACCTTGAGGAGAGATGGGAGTGTTGGCACAGATTGTACCAACAGCGCGACCAGACCGTCCAAAACTATACTACGGAATTCCAGAGACAAGCAATGGTCATCGGCATCTCACTGTCCGATCCTCAGGTATTTCAGAAATACACATCTGGACTTTAGAAAACGATCAGTACTGAGCTAAGTATGTTCAGTGTCCAAGACATTGCGACTGCAAGCACAACTACTATGGCGATCGAGAAGAAGAACAAATCCCGCAGCAACAAAAGCACAAAAGAAAGTGCAACCTTGACAAAGAAAAAGCAGAGTCCGAAGAAGAACGCCTCAAAATCGGGCACGGGTGCCTTTTGTGAACATTGTCAAGTCGCGGGACATACCAAGGACAAATGCTAAAAGTTTCATCCTGAACTTCGACCAAAGAAAAACGGACTAGAGAAAAGAACAGCTACGGCTACTGCCACTTCACCCGACGAAGAGATTGTCCGAGTGAATTCGGTTGAGGAGGCGAATACGACCTTGTCTCTGATGGCAATGCCGAAGGAGAAGGGTTCGGATCCACCGAACAACCATCACAAAATGGAGGACTTGTTCACCATCAACATCCAGGTGAAGCACGAAGTGGTTGTAGTGATATTCGATCTCGAAAGTTAGAAAAATCTGGTCTCCGCTAGACTGGTTTGGTGACTTGGTTTGAAGACAACCACACACCCATGACCATATCCGCTTGGTTGGTTTACATCCGATGTGAACCAACAGATAACGAGTCAGTTTGTGTTGAAGTTTGCGATCTCTATATGATATATCAATGAGGTGCAATGCGATGTTGTCCCTATCGATATCTGTCATGTGATCTTTGGGAGTCCATATCTGTATGATCGAGACGCTCACTTTCATCGGCGATTGCAAGAGTATGACCTCACCAAAGACAGAGTTAAGTTCGTGATCAGTAGAGACATCCACGTCAAAACTTCGAACTTGATTACTGCAAGTCAAGCCAAACGAATTGTTAATGCATGTCACAAGTATGTGGTTTTCATGATTCGACTCATTGGTTAAGGTGAGGGTACTCGACCATCATTGTCGTTGGCGTGTCGAGAGGATTCTGGTCGTTTGTTGGGACTGCTGGAGGAATACAGTGATCTATTCGAGACTACCCAGGGTCATCTGCCAAAACGTCCAGTCGAGCACGAAATTCAGCTTGTGTCCAATGCGACACTGCCCAATCTGAGTATGTATCGCAACTTAGTATTGGAGAATGAAGAGATCAAGAGACAACTTGGTGAGTTGCTGAACGATGGTGTCATTCAACTGAGTAGTTCACCTTGTGGATCTCCTGTGGTGTTAGTACCAAAGAAAGATGGGACTTGGCGTATGTGCATCAACTACAGAGAGCACTAAACAAGATCATCATCAAGAACCGGTACCCCCTTCCTCGTATTGATGACCTGCTAGACCAATTGAAGCATGTTGTTGTCTTCTCCAAATTGGATCTTAAGTCAAGATATCATCAAGTCAGTATCTGAGAGGAGGATACGTGGAAGACCGCGTTCAAAACACGACAAGGTCTATTCGAATGGCTGGTCATGCCGTTTGATCTCTGCAACGCCCCGACAACTTTCATGCGTCTTATGAATGACGTATTGAGACAGTTCATCGACGACTTTATGATCGTTTACCTCGACGACATACTGGTTTATAGTCGTTCATGGGATGAGCACCTTATTCATATCGAAAAGGTGTTCGAACAGCTGCGGCACCATCAACTTCGCCTCAACCATAAGAAATGCGAGTTCAGCCAACAAACCCTACTTTACCTAGGATTCATGGTCAGAAATGGTACATTGCAAATCGATCCAGATAAGGTAAAAGTGATTTGCGAGTGGCCGCGACCGCGAACAGTTACGGACGTGCGCAATTTTGTGGGAGCATGCCACTACCTTCAAAAGTTCATCCGACACTTCTCGATTGTGGCTTCATGTAACACCCTGAGTTTGGGGGTGAAAACTTTTATGCATAAAAGTCATGCATGCATATGTCTTTTCAAGATCAGCAAAATCAGCTTAGACCTATCTTATCCTAAGCTCTAAAATCTCAGAATTTTCCCTGTAAGTGCAAATGAAGATTTGACTTTTCAGATTTGGCCTACTACTTATCCTGAGTAGAAAAGCCTTCAGAACCCATACCAGATTCCAACCCTAGCTCCCCAAATCCTTACCTCTTTCTGTTTTCGAAAACAAAAATAGGAATATAGTATTTTACCCTAATTATCCCAGTTTCCAGATAACTGGATTACCTTGATTATACCCTATTCAGACTCAAGTGTATCTTGAATTATGATCCAAGATACATCATCAGCTTACATCAAAAAGTTGATAGCCAAATTATATCATTTAAGCCTTTTTCGCAGACCAGTCCAAATTTTACTGTGAAATAGTCCTTTTCCAGATTGTGAGGACCCAAAAAGGCTAAAAGTCACCACTCAACTTTAAATTCAAATATGTTTTAGGGAACACCTCCCAAATGCTATTCAATACAAATTCTTCTTCTGTCAGAACACCCAAATCTCTTTCCAATTACCTTGAATTCAAAATCGACAAAACTCATATTTTAATTACCCTAAAATACCCTATTTTTAGTTTATATCAAAAACTATCAAATTATGCCAAATTTCACCAAATTTCTTGCTGGATGAGTACAAGGAATAAGTTTATACTCATCTATGAAACCAGATTGCAAATTACCCTTCTCTAAACCAGAAATTACAAATCAGTCCAGAATTCAAACAAAGATTCTTGCAACCAGGTCCATGGTTCGACTGGAGCTGTAGTTCACGACCAGAGCACTTCGACCTCAACCACAACCAGAATTCACGTTGCTTCGACCTCGCCGTTTTTGACCGCCACCAGCTGCGCCGCGCCACTGTGTTCTTCATCACCGGTGAAGGTTCGCCTGCACTTGTGCCCGTGCATGCTTATGCGCACGTGTCTGCGCTTCAGCCATCGTCGTGGCAACGTCGACGATCAGCAACCACACGTGTGTGTGACCAACAGCAACAACAGCTTTTGTCAGTAACTTGACGCCATGTCGCCTCGCTGTGCCAGTTTTGTCGCCACCGTTTTGCACCGCCCAGCGTTGTCGAGTCCCAATGAATCGACAAATTGAGCAGTGCAGAGCCGCCTGTTCACTATCCCATCTTTGCCACTGTTTCTTCACCGTTGTCGCGCCTGCCCTCGGCCAGTCAAGTCCTCGGCACCAATTTCCTTGTTGTTCCCTTCTCGCAAGCTTCGTCCTTGCTCTATTTAAATGCTCTACTATCCTATGTAATTCTCACCTCACCAGAAATCAGCTAAGTCCCAAATTTCCCCACCTTCGTCTTCTTCTCCGGCGAGCTCAGCACGAAGGCTCACAGTGCTAGCACGCCCACTGCACCAACTTAAAATTGAAGCCACCAGTGAGTTCTCCTCATCAACCTCTCTATGCTGTATCATTTAATTGAACCCCCGTGCCCCTCATCGCCGGTGATCGCCGGAATCTTCGATTTGCCCTGTTCCGGCAATGCAACTTGATTTAGCCCAAATTAGCTTTCGAACCTGTAGAATAAAATGATCAGAGAATTGTTTTAAGTATGCCTGAGAACCTAGAATCACCAATTAAGCTCAAATCGAAATTGTCCCCAAATTGGAATTTCACCAGAAACTGGCTCACGTCGCCAGGCTTGTCCGGTGATACTCTGGTCAAATTGACTTCACCAGTAGCTTCCTTGTGTCCCTCTATCACTCTCCAAGCGAGGAATTAACTTCAAACCTTCTGTGTCGAAAATCCCCAAATCCAGTGTCATCTTCTTCGGCACCAGCCACCGGAAATTTGTTCCTGGCCGATTCAGCTCCAGCCACCTTGTCCCTTAGATGCATCTTGACTTCCTGAATACTTTTGTCTACTAGCTAGACAACTAATTCAGTCTAGATCAAAAGTTATGGTTATGCCCTAATCTCTATCTAGTGCCATGACATGTATGTCCAGCCACTGTGTTCTTCACCGATTTTCATCGCTGTTCGGCCATCTTCAGCCCTGGAACCTGTTGAATCATTTGTTCCTGCTACCAAAGCCTATCTCCTAGACAAAGTAGTGCATCAATTGGAGCCCTAAATCAAAAGTTATGGCTAACCCTAGTTTCTGGACATGTCCAGCCTATGCCAAACTATGTCAACCAGTGGCATTGGCCTTGTTTACTCACTTCTGATTGTGCAATTTGGAAACACTTTGTACACTGAATTTGTAGGGCTATAATCTACATTTTCTTCTACTGTCACAACTGGAGATAAGCTCTCTAGCTTTCCTTGAAGCTATGTCAGAGTCTTGAACCGAATGTCGATCTGTTGACATTCGCTGTTTTTTATCAAACCAGCCGCAAGCTTGATATCCATATTGCAGCCTTGAAACCCCAAGAACATCTAACACCTATCCTTAGCCCAAATTCCTTGAAACCCTAGAATCTTGACTCGGTTCAATTTGCAGTCTCAACTAATCTCAGCATTATTCAATTATTCTTGTTAAGCATATCTGCATATAAATCATAAAACATTTTAATATAATTAGTAATCATTGTGTGTTTGTTTATCGTCGAGCAGATCCAGAAGCTGAGTTCGAGGATTTTGCTGTTGACCCATCATCAGCTGCTGACTTTTACGACGCGGAAGGCAAGTCATATTCTTGGACATCTTGAACCTATATTTTAAGAGTTGCTATAACATAACCTTGAATATAAATAATATTGCATGTGAAAGAATAAGAATGGTTGAATTATGAATTGGCAGTACTAGGCTGGATGTCTGTGAAATGTGAGATGATCAAATAGTGAGCCATGGATTATTATATATGTACTTATATATATACATATTATGAAATAAAACCCCTAGCCGTGACCAGAATTTTGGAATGGAATGGTGGTAGCACTGGAGGTGCTTAACTGCAAAGGATAAGCAGGCACTGAAGGTGCAAGGTTTGTGGATAGTCTGGTCACTGGCATATAAGGACTAGAACCTTGTGTTATGCGTCTAGTGGCATGAAACACGTGCCGACCGCAAGCCTGGTATGGGACAGGCCTGGACAAGTACTTATACGGATCGCACATGAAACCCCTGCATGAGATGTGAAGTGATGCACGATTTTCATAGAGTGCGGCTCCTACACATATCACTGAAGGTGATCATGCACGCTGACCCAGTAATGGGAAAATGCAATAGGGGTGGGGGTTTGGGTACAATCCGCCACAACTATGGTTCGCGAGAGATCCACAGGGTCAGGGGTGAATTGTGGGTGAAACATAACAAAAGTTCTTGTTATCTCCACCTTGCCACTCACAATATGCAGTGAGGAAGGGTCTAATCATATTAATAGGATGGGCATGAAAGTGGAATATCTTGTGGGTAAATTGGTACCTCTCTGCAGAGTTAAAAACATATTCGAATACTCCGAGCTCCCTGGTTTATAGGAGTCTGCTGCGGTGGATTAAATCCACGGGGTGTGACACAAGTATGTTTTCTAAATAAAATTTGATTAGTCAAGATTACCCAAATGACATATGTTGTCATGATAAGGGGTGCTGCCGTGGGCTGTCGTGTGTCGACGTGTCGTGGTAATACTATAATTTAGGGAACATGAATAGCGATGCTATGTTATGAAAAGTGCTGCCATGAGATGAAATATGAAAGAAATGATTATTTTACAAACATGCATAATTCTTGACTAGCTTAGGTTCATAACAACACTACTATATGTATCTACTCTTACCTATGACTTGCTGAGTACGTAAGTACTCACCCTTGCAACTTACAATCCATTAGAAGGAGCGATCAATAATCAAGATGAAGGCGTGGAGAACTTTGCGGATCCAGAAGGAGGAGAGCCAGCTCTGTCAGAGCCCTGATGTGTGTTGTTCTGCCGTCAACTTCTTTTGTGGGAGGGTCACCTATCTTCTGCTGTGTAGTTGTTATTTTGCTAAACAATGTATGCCGCGAAGGCATTGTAATCTCTTAAAGTTGTATTAAGCCAGTAGGCCACACTGCCTAAGTATTTTCTAAGTTACTCTGTTGTAATGTAATATACTCCTGTGTTTGACTTATCCTGAGAAGTCAATGGTATGCTTTAATGGGATCAGCTGCAGCGAGCTGAATCTCCAAAGGAGTAGTCATTGTTCCCAAGTATGGGGCACGACACTTCACCATTGCATGCATTAACCAGGATCGATCGGAAGTTTGAGTGGACAGGGAAACATGAGGACACGTTTCTCTTGCTGAAGAGGAAGATCAGCGAGGTGCCTGTGTTAGCTTTGTCGAATCTCCAGAAACCATTCGAGCTAGAAACCGATGCCTCAGGTTATGCGATGGGCGCAGTGCTCTTGCAAGAAGGTCGACCAGTGGCATATCACTCCGAGTTATTCCAGGGAGCTTAGAAGAACTACCCAACTTATGATAAGGAGTTATGGACACTGCATCAGGCCGTGAAACATTGGCGGTGTTATCTCTTGGGTAAAGAGACTGTTGTCCACACTGACCATCAACCGTTGCAATATTTGCAAACCCAGTCCAAGCTACAGCAAGCTCGGCACATGAAGTGGATGTCGTATCTGCAGCAGTTTAATCTGGTGATTAGGTACAAGAAGGGCGTACACAACAAATTGGCGGACATATTGTCGCAACCACCAGTCACAACCCTCTGTTTATCAGCGTTCATGCAGATCGATCCCTCATGTCATGATGACTATGCCACTATGTACAGTGAAGATCCTGATTTTCAAACAGCACTGACTGAGCTCAAAACAGGGAAACCTACGGAGTTCATTCGTCGAGAAGGACTCTTGTACAAGGGCAATTTACTTTGCATACCTCGTGGAGCACCTCGAATTCAATGGTTGCGAGAAGCGCACACATTGAAGGTAGCTGATCACTTTGGGGTTACAAAGATGTTGCAAAATCTTCACCGACATGTGTTATGGTCGCGTATGCAGTAAGATGTGGCTAGTTTTGTTCGAGGTTGTGGTCTCTACAGCATCTCGAAACCGGCAAACCAAAAATTAGGTTTGTACACTCCTTTGCCAGTTCCATCGCGACCATAGGAGAGCATATCCATGGATTTCTTGGGAGGATTGCCTAAGACCCGACATGGCAATGACTATCTATTTGTGGTCGTTGATCAGTTCTTCAAAATGATTATTCTTTTACCTTGTCGAAAGACTATCATGGGAGAAGAAGCAGCTCGGGTATTCTTTCAACACGTTTGGACACACTTCGGACTACCGACTTCTATTGTGTCTGATCGTGATACCCGGTTCCTTAGTCACTTTTGGCAATCGCTTTGGACAATGATGGACACCAAGCTAAAGAGGAGTACTGCTTTTCATCCGCAAACTGATGGTCAAACCGAGGTGGTAAATCACACAGTCGTTCATCTTTTGAGGGGATATAACTCGAAGCACCCGAAGACCTGGGATGAAAGCATACCGTACCTGCAGTTTGCTTTTAATCGAGTAGTGCATGGTTCGACTGGAAAGTCACCGTTTGAGATTTGTTTAGGATTTCTACCACAGAGTCCATTCGACATGGAGTTTGTGATTCCTACCTCAGCACAGAACAGCAAGGAAGCATCTGATCAGGATTGAGCACAAAAGTTCCTTGAAGGTATTCAACGACTCCATCGAGAAGTTGAACAGAACTTGCTGAAAGCTCAACTCAAGTACAAGGCGTGACATGATTGACACCGAGTTGATGCGCAATTTCAAGAAGGTGATATGGTATGGTTACATCTGAGTAAGGAGAGACTTAAAGGTGAAGGTAAGAAACTCAAACCCATTCGTTATGGTCCTTTTCGGATTTTGCAGAAAGTGGGTAATAATACTTGTTAGCTCGAGTTACCTCCATACATGGATATTTACTCGGTTGTTAATGTTGAGCACCTCAAACTCTTCGAACCTTCAATGCTGGATGATGAGCTAAATTCCATAGTACCATCTGTTGAAGACTTGGTCTATCAACGAGACGGACCTCTACGCGAAGATGTGATTCTGGAGAAGAAGGTGACTACCACCTGCAGTGGCACAAAGGAGACTTTTCAAATTGGTCGGAAAGATCAACGAGCACGTGCTGCAAAGTGGTACACTAGAGAACATGGACAAGCACAATTTCCACATCTCCAGTTTGATCGAGAGGTCGCAACAGGGGTTGGCTCCTTCTCAACAAGGGAGTCATGATCTGGGAGGATCTTTAGGTCTTGATCGCATAAGTCTCTGCGATCATAACCGTGTTCGGAAAGGGCTCGCGAACATGAATTGGTTCATGACCTTGAAAAGGAATTCGTTCCCTGTTCGGAATTGTAATCCGATCTGAATACATATATAACTAAGCTTATCCGTTTATGATTAGTTAGTTAGTTAATTATATGAGTCTAATACGTTTATGTTACTGAGTCTGATACGTATTGATACGATTGGACCATAAATACCTTGTAATAGGTCTAGTTTAGATCATCGAAAAGTCATAGAACTCATTTGAGTTTTAGACACATAATTCCTTCGACGTAGACAAGTCTGTCTAACATTCGATGTGTAAAGTCCTCTTTGAAATAAAGAGTTGTGCAATAACTTGAACTGTGTTTTCGATCAACCTTCGGATTTCGTTGGATTTCGTTGAAATAAATAGTTTACTTCACAGCATGAGTTCTAACATGTACAGTAGTACCTTTATGCTGTAAGTACTTAATTCTTCCCTTCAAATTTTCTTGCAAAAATCTCATCGCAGCCTCTTGCTTCTTCAAATTAAGCTCTCCAAAAATCCATTTGTCTGACGGTATTTTGTTATTTGTACCGATAGAAAAGGGCATCCACTACTTTAATGTGTCTCAGGCACTTCAAAAATTTTACTTATTCTATCGGTATTATTATATTTTACCGTTAGAATAAATTCGTTAGTCTCACGGTATTTTGTTGTTTGTACCGATAGAACAATACTCTGGCGCTTTAAATTCTCAACTGTGTCGCCATGCGTCGACTTGAAAATTCTATAAGTACCTCGCCATGCGTCACGGTATTTTTTTTTTTTTCTAATTCTCAAACTCTTCGACTCCTTATATTCTCTTTCACAATGGCATCCTCAATGGGATCGTCAGCCTCACCCTCCCTGGTAAGAACTCTAAATCTCCTGGGTTTACCCCTGTATTGTTAATCCATGTTCAGTACATTCTTGACCTGTTGATTTGCACAGGGAAGGGGAGCCGTGGAAGACACTAGCAAAGTCAAGGCCGAGCTGAGGGCCTTGCAGGAGGAGCACAAGCTCCTTACGGACAAGCACACTCAGCTACGGCTTGAACTGGACGATCTCCTTCGACGCATTCAGCGCATGAAGACGGATGGTGACAATTCCAGGGCGAGGACGAGGCGTCTTCACGAGGAGAAGCAAGCCGCAGATATTACCATCGCTGGCTGCAGTTTGACTATGAGGGATACCATAGCGAAGTTGAGGGAGGTCGCAGGCCTTCTTGACGAGGTAGTAGTTGATCCTAAGGACAACTTGTCGCTAGAGGAGTCATGCGTCCTGGCTACAAGTCAAACTGACTTTATTCTACATGCAGCCAGGGCTAAGACCACCCCTTGACCTAGCATTTTGGATTTTTATTTTTTTTTCTAAGTGATAAAACAACAATGAATGAACAATTTGTTTTTATGTCAATTTTCCAATTTTCCGGCTAGCTTCCCTCTTTCTTTATCATTCTGTAGCTTTCAAGCACGGTCTGTTTGATGTTACATTGTGTGTACATATGATTGTTTGAAGGTGAGAACTGGTGTCATGTGTGTCATGCATTACCCAGTTTGCTTTGTTTCAGCCACGTAACATCACATGTTCTAACGGTAAATACAGATGTGTCATGTGTGTCCACTACTTTAATGTCTCTCAGGCACTTCAAAAATTTCTCTGCGAAAAATTTACTTATTCTATCGGTATTATTATGTTCTACCGTTAGAATAAATTCATTAGTCTGACGGTATTTTGTTGTTTTTACCGATAGAAAAAGGGCATCCAATACTTTAATCTCAGGCACTTAAAAAAATTTCTGGGGAAAATTGGTCTCACGGTATTTTACTATTTATACTGATAGAAAAGGGCATCCACTACTTCAAATATTGTTCTGGGAAAAATTTACTTATTCTATCGGTATTGTTTTGTTATACCGATAGAAAAGGGCATCCACTACTTTATTACTCGTACATGGCCCTTGAGTTTCCCTCCAGTCAAACAGTTCCAACTTATAGGCACTGCGTCTCTTTAAGAGCGAAGAAAACCACAACCTCCGCAGTGACCACTCACTTCCTCTCTCCCACACGACGATCGCCGGCTAGATACTGGTTCACCACTGCCACTGGTTCATATTTTCGTCCTTCGCCGGCCGCCGCTGCGTTCTACACCGCCTGTCCCTCCCCACAACTGATCGCCGTAAATACCATAATTCGTCGTTCTTTTTCCAGCATCTTCCTTATTTGATCTTTGTGTTTTGTATGTACAAATTCTTCGAGTTTTGTAATTACACTAGGGTTCCCTATTGTGTTGGATTATAAGCATTCCGCAGGCAATGTTGATTTAAATTAGGGTTGACATAATATGTTCCAGTGCTGTAATGAATCTATTTTGAGATTTTAACTTATATGTACTGTTGTATGTGTGATCAATTGTATCCAACTGCCATGTAATGCACATTATACGTTGGAGGTGTTCTTACATATATTCTATCGGTATCTCTTGTATTTACCGATAGAAAACATTGTTATGTTCTATCGGCAGCTCATGTGTTTACCAATAGAAAACATTGTTATGTGTGAAATAATAATGCTGGCCCATGAATATTAGTATAGAAAATCAAACCAAGACTATGTGATGCCAGTCAATGGCGGCTTATCAACAATATTCCAGAACAATATGTTATATCGGTATCTCGTATCTTTGCCGATGGAAAACATTGTTATGGTCTATCGGCAACTCATGTGTTTACCGATAGAAAAGATTTCTGAACAGTTCATGAAGTAATTTTTGCATGTCTTTCTTTTAGTATTATTTTCTTCAGACATCCCTTTTGCAGTCCTAATTAGTCTCCAATCCTGGGCTGAGTTATGGAACTCCAAGAAGAATTAATTGTCATATGTTGCCTGCTTCCTATATGAAAATGAGTTGACAAAAATGCTGAGAAATAGAATCTTATCTTCTATTGGTAGTTTCTGTGTTTACCGACAGAAAAAATATTTAAAATAGGTCTTTTTGCTTTGTAAAATTATTTGGTTTGTGTTTCCATTAAATTTTTGATGGTTTGTTGATTGTTTTGTAGGGAAAGACATGTCGTCGTCTTCATCGAATGGTACTAGTGGTTCGACTAGGGCCAACCCCAATGTAACTGAAGATGCAGCTGGTTCATCCCAGCGCAAGAGGGTGGGGCGAGGCGCGACGACGTTGGGCCGTTTGGTCAAACGCACGGATCTTTCTTGTGAGTTCAACCAATTTGGGAGGCTGATCGGAAAGAATGCTGGGAAGTACGCGGCCTACGTTGGGCTATTGGCGAAAGAAAGGGTGAAGATCACCGTCCAGAGCTGGAAGGACGTGATGGCGGACGAGAGGGATAGGTTGTGGGCGGAAGTGAAGGTTAAATTAACTGAAATCGCTGAACTCTTTCGTAATCACGTTCTCTTGGCTTATACTAAAGTTTAACTAACTCGTGATTAATTGTATGCATTGTTTGAAAACAGGGTAAGTGGAACATCCCCGACGATACACCTAGGACGGCCTGCTTGAAGGACATGAACGGAACATGGAAAACCTTTAAGAGCTGGCTCGTCAGTAACTTCCTCGCTGCGGGGAAATCTCCTTGCGAGAAGTACCCCTTCATATCGGAGGAGGTATGGGAGGAATTCACCAAGCAGAAGGGGACCGAGGAGTTCAAGACCCTTAGCGAGAAGAATAAGGCGATCCAGAAGAGGAACGACCACCCGCATCGGTTCGGATCCCGGGGCTATGCGGGGAAGGAGGAGCAGTGGAAGAAGGAAGATGAGCAAAATCCTGTCATCGACTCCCCTGAGTTGGCGCTCTCCGAGATCCGGGATGAGAGGTGCAAGCGATGGTGGAGAGGGAGGGGGTCCGTGTCGTCCAGGTGGTCTGTGCAGTTCGCAAACCCTCGGGATGCCGACGTTGTGAGGCGAATGGTAAGTTGGCTAACCTCGTAAACTATGTGCGTACTAGTGTATATAAGGCAGTTGCACTTCGAAGGTCCTCGCTGATCTAGTGGATCTACTTGAGGTACTGCAAGCCTTTATCTATGCACTTAAGTTGATGCCACTCCCATTCTGTTAGAGTTGTTTCGCTAACCTGTTTTAAATGTTACAAATTTGCAGAAGCCGGAGGGCTGCATCCTACTGAATCACCTAGGCGACGGGCAGGAAGTGGTTGGACACGGCCTTGTATATCCGTCTGGGCCGCATGTCTGGGTCCACTGCGTACCTCTGCGGTTGGGGTTCACAAAGGTACAGGTGGACATAGCCATGCCGGTCTACAACGATTCTCCATTGACAGTCCTAACAGAAGAAATGCAGACACTTACTGAGGCAGTGGGCTCCTATGTACAGTGGCCCAAGAAGTGTTTTCTAATACAACAGGTAAATCCTACACATTTTAGATTACATCCTACTAAGTACACTCAACTTGCAAAATCTAACATACGTGCTCATTAATTGAAGTGGCCTGCCGGCGGGCTACCAGGAGACTACGCCCCCAGCTTGGGGCATGAGGCCGGATCTCGTGCGAACCTGAACACATCAAAGACGGCCTCGACCCCAGCCAGCACATCCACGCCTTCACCTCGGAAGAAAGCCGCCATCACCTCTCCCTTGCCTTCGAAGGTACGCACTCAGTCCCCGGCAAAAGGCAAGGGCAAAGGGCCAAAGGGACAGCCGGAGAGGTTCAAGAACGGGTTCCCACTCGTGTCGGAGGCAGCTTTGCGCAAATTGGATCGATCAACCAGAGACCTCCACGAGTGGTACCTACATCGAGCTCGGCACAATCTGAACTTCTTAGTTCCCTACAGGCCTGGGCAGTTCCACCGTGAGCCCGAGAGTATATCCGTGGCACATGAGGATCTGTTCGACCTCTACAACTGGCGGGAGCTCGATATGTCCATAATACGTCATGGAGTCCTGTGAGTTTGCTGATCCTATGTATTGCTGTTTTCTAACTCTGTTTGCTAACTCTGCATTGTTGTAGTTCATTTGAAATGAAGTAACTTTCTGTGCAATACTAATGTCGTCCTTTGCATGCAGGTGCATGTACAGGCTAGCATCGGAGGCTGGGTGTGACAAGGTGGGTTTCCGCGACCCAGAGAAAATAAGCCTCACGATGCTATAGCACGACGCCGCGCACGCTGAGCAGTACATATCCAAGGCACTGATGGCGCAGCAGGACAGGGAGTTCATTCTGGTGCCATACCACCAAAGGTTAGTGCATTTCGTACTAATTTAACTCAATCTTGTATGTTACACCTGAGATATACTTTGAGCTAGCGGTCCTCTTTTACGTACAATGCAGGGGCCACTGGATCCTCATCATGATCTGTCCGCCAAGGAACGAGGTGTACTACCTCGATTCGATGCGTGACAGATTATCGATCGAATATGTGGTCAAGGGGAATATGGAGGCGTAAGTAACTTATATGTTTGATTTAAATTTTGAGCTCACTATCTAATGATAATGCATTAACCGACAATACTAACTGAAATGCAGGGCTTTTGATAAATGTGTCCGCTGGAGGGAGGCATGCCGCACCGCAGGGCTCCCTACTAGCTTAGAAAGAATATGAGGTACTCACGAGACTTTTTTTTATGCTTAATTAGTTTATGGAAACAATAGCTAACATGTCTTCGCATATGCAATTATCTTAATGCCATCAGCAGCCGCAATCGTGGGAATGCGGGTTTTATGTGCTGCGCTACATGTACGACCTAGTGCAGACAAACTTTGCCCAATTCCCCCAGGTAAGCATCGATAGCTAACTCAAATTTGAAAATTGGGTGTCACGTTCAAAATTCGGAAGCTAGTTACTCAGTATTCACACATGCTTGCAGATCGCCATGTCGAAAGACCAATACGAAAATGCAAAGATTAGAGATCTTCGACAAATCTGCGCTCAATATGTCATGGAGGAAGTTGCGCCCAACTATCCGCCATGACAATTTCTCTTTTTCGTGTACTCTGTGCATAGACTGTTTATATACATGTGAATAAATATATATGTGAATAGATGTCCACATTGGATTGCAATGTGTATTTGTCCATATATATGTGAATAGATGTGAATAACGGTATAATGTGTCAATCTGTTCAATGTATATGTGAATTTACCCTTCTTTGCATCTATATTGTATTGTGTATCCAATCTATACTGTATTGCATCTGTACTCTATATGTGAATATACTGTATTGTGAATGTAAAGAATGTACTGTATATGTGAATGTACTGTATATGTGAATGTTCTATTGGTAAATTCATTCACAACCGAGAGACTACTATCACTTTTTCTATCGGTAAACTCATCCACAACCGAGAGACTACTATCGTTTTTTCGATCGGTACACTCGTAATTAATCGTTAGAAGAGTGTGACTTTTCCTGCCGGTGAACTCATACACAACCGAGAGAGTACTATGATTTTTTCTATCGATAATCTCTTTCACAACCGAGAGAGTACTATGCTTTATTCTATCGGTACACACGTAATTCACCGTTAGAAGAGTTTAACTTTTCTTGCCGGTAAACTCATACACAACCGAGAGAGTACAATTGTTTTTCTATCAGTAAATTCATTTCCAACCGAGAGAGTACTAAGGTTTTTTCTGTCGGTAAACTCGTAATTAACCGTTAGAAGAGTGGTACTTTTCCTGCCGTTAAACTCATTCACAACTGAGAGAGTACTATATTTTTTCTATCGGTAAACTCTTTCACAAACGTCAAACTACGACGGGTTTTCTACTGGTGTTCTCCTAAGATTCCGTTAGAATAGTGAAGTTCTTCTATCGGTTATTTACCGATAGAAAATGATCTGTCTTGTTCTATCGTGTCTATCTCTATTGGTACAAAAACCGATAGTAGAAGGGTGTTTTTATCGATAGAAGAAAGCTTTTCTGTACTAGTGCCTTTTGTACAAACATTTTATTACATATAGTGAAATCACAACAGGACGTAGGGCTATTACTCCCACCATCGAGGGCCCAAACCTGTATAAAATTTCTTGTGCCTCTACAGACTTGATTCACCCTACCTTTCCGGGGGAGCGCCCTGAAAGGTCCTGCAACTCACAAATTTGCATAAGATCGACTAAGGACCTCGAGTCCAAATCGTCGACAGTACCTCTGCCCGTATCTTCTCAAAGAGCTCCGCTTCATTCTCTTTCCAGGAGCGGGCCTTCTTCCTCAGTGGAGCCAGATCTGCAAAACCAGCCTTCCACGACACGATGACTCCCAAGGTCCATGTCCGCCTGGGATGCTCCTTATTTCTTAGAACCCGGGTGAGGATGTCAATCTCCCTCTGCGGGGTAAACAATCCCTGCATTGCCTCCTTCTCGGCAGAGATCTGTTACATTTAAAGCTACATAGTGAGACAAATATATATATATACACTTGTGCGCACACAGTTTATGAGGTTAGCTAACATACCATTCGCTGCACAACCTCGGTGTCCTTAGGGTTTGGGAACTCCACACACCCAGTGGATGACACGGACCCTCTCCCCCTCCACCACCGCTTTCACCTCGCATCCCGGATCTGGGATAGCGGCAACTCAAGGGAGTCGACGAGAGAATTTTGCTCTTCTTCCTTCCTCCACTGCTCCTCCTTTCCCACATAGCCCCGGGATCCGAGCCGGTGCGGGTGGTTGTTCCTCTTCTAGATTGCCTTATTCTTCTCGCTAAGGGCCTTGAACTCATCGGTCCCCTTTTGCTTTGTGAATTCCTCCCATACCCCCTCTGATATGAAGGGGTACTTCTCACAAGGAGATTTCCCTGCAGTAAGGAAGGTACTGACGAGCCAGCTCTTAAAGGTTTTGCATGTTTTGTTCATGTCCTTCAGGTAGGCCGTCTTAGGTCCATCGTTGGGGATGTTCCACTTAGCCTTTTTTCAAACAATGCATATAAGCACGAGTTAGTTAAACTTTAGGATAAGCCAAGAGAAAGTGATTACGAAAGAGTTCAGCGATTTCGATTAATTTTACCTTCAATTCCGCCCACAATCTATCCCTCTCGTCTGCTGTCACGTCCTTCTAGCTCTAGATGGTGATCTTCACCCTTTCTTTCGCCAACAGCCCAACGTAGGCAGCGTAATTCCCAGCATTCTTTTTGATCGGCCTCCCAAATTGGTTGAATTCACAAGAAAGGTCGGTGCATTTTGCCAAATGGCCCAACATCATTGCGCCTTGCCCCATCCTCTTGTGTTGGGATGAACCAGCATCTTCAGTTATGTTACCCCTCGTCAAACCACTACTATCATCCCAGGAAGATGACGACATGGCTTTCCCTACAATTCAATCAACAAACCATCAAAAATTGAATGGAAACAGAAAGCAAAATAGGCATGCACCAATTTTGTCTCTCAAGTTCAGGGTTGACTGTACTTTAGATCCTGAAATTTTTGGGAGCAACATTTTGGTCTTTTAATTTTAGAGTTGAGAACAGAAGGAAATGTGTACTTTTGATCTAGACATTGCCATAGGCATAAGACAACATATATGGTAATTAATTCTTCAGGGAGGAGAGCTATAACTTAATTAGTTGAGGATTAGATCTAATTAGGATTGCTAAAAAGGTTGTCAAAAGCAAATAGTATTACAAAGCAAAAGGACCTATTTTTATCATTTGTTCTATTGGTAAACACATCAACTACCGATAGCATATAAGCTTTCTTCTAAAGGTAAAAACATGGACTACCGTTAGAAGATGTTTCTGAACATTTTCATCTAGACATTTTCATAGGAAGAAGGTAACATATGGGAATTAATTCTTCTTGGAGTTCTATAACTCAGTTGAGGATTGGAGACTAATTAGGGTTGCTAAAGGGATGTCAAAAGAAAATAGTACTAAAAGGCCAAAAATTGTTGAAGGGTTCAGCAATTTGTTCTATTGGTAAACACATGAGCTACCAATAGAAGATATTATTTCCTCCATCGGTAAATACATGGACTACCGTTAGAAAATGTTTCCGAACACTACCAACATGTAAAGTACAATATATGGCAAGTCGATACAAATGATCATACATACTGCTGTATAGATAATTTCAAATCTCAAAATAGGTTCATTACAGCACTGAAACATATTGTGTAAACCCTAGTAGAAATCAACAGTGCCTATAGAGTTTATTAAATCCTACATAGTAGCAAACCCTACTTTAAACCCAAAAGATGAGTGGAGAAAAATAGCGAACCCTAGTGTAAAAAACGCAAAGAAAATTAGGAAAATGCTTGAAAAAGAACGACGCACTAGTGATAGGGCAGGGGTATTTTATGACAATCAGTTGTGGCAATGGAGAGGTGGTCTAGAATGGAGCGGCGGCCAGCAATGGAGGAAAATAGCGCCCGGCGACGGTCGCGAACCGTAATCTAGGCGACGATGGTGGTGCTGCAGTGAGGAAGTGGTTGTCAGCGAGGGTAGGGCTTTTCGCACTCGAGGAGACACAGAGATATGATTTGGAACAGTTCGACTGGAGGGAAACTCTCGGGCAAAGTTTAATAAAGTAGTGAGTTTTTCTAACAGTACAACCAAGAAATACCGTCAGACCTATTTCTTTTTTCAAATGGTAACATCCAATAATACCGTCAGACCATGTATGTGCACTGTTTGAATGGTAGTTTGACAAAATACCGTCAGCCCTGCGCACTTTTTCTAACGATACGACCAAAAAATACTGTTAGAAAAGGACAATTTTTTCAGGGATTCATTTTTGCAGTGGGTAGGGCATTGGAAAATGATGTTTCAGGCCTGTTCATGAAGCAAAAGGCTGTAATTGGATTTTGGCAAGAAAATTTCAAGGGAAGAATTAAGTTCTTAGAATATAAGTGTACTGTATTGTTAGAACTCATGCCGTGGACTAAAATTGAGATATATTAATGCTGTGAACTAGCTTATCATTAAGTTCTAAAAAAAATGTATAGCCTGATGTATTAATGATAAGTTCCTCACCTTGATGCACAACTTGTGGGCTATTTGTTGGATCAAGGATGCCGACTAGAGGGGGCGTGAATAGGAGGCTTTTAAAAACTTTAAAACTTAAAGCAAATAAAGAACAAATCAAGAACAAATAATGTAAGCAAGGGAAAGAGAACGGACACAATGATTTTTACCGAGGTATCGGAGACTCGCCCAGTCTTCACTAATCCTCGTTGAAGCACTCAAATCACTTGAGTCTTGCCTCAATATCCACAAAGGATATTATCACTAGTGGTTGCTCCTTGTCCACTCCGGAAAGGCGAGCACCGATGCCTTGTACACACTTGCCGAGCCTCTCCGACAATCTCCGAATGGAGAGATCAACGGCCACGCCTCCGAACCATCTAGGTGAGGGCGCTCACAAAGAGTAAAAGACAGCGAGGTCTTCTCAAGACCTCCAAACACGCACCGAGAAGCTAAGTAAATGCAAAATGCAAAGAACTAAAACTCTCGGTGGATCGAAAAGCACTCGACTTGATCAAAAGATCAAGATTTTATATAAGAAACTAATGCTCAAGAGTGTATATGAAATGCTGTTGCTTGTTGTAAGAAACACATGCCCAAAGCCCCTATTTAAAGCCTCAAGAAGCAAATGAACCGTTGGAGCTAGGGCTAAAAATCAGCAACCCAAACTGACAGTCAGTTTGCCTAACTGATAGTCAGTTCAGTGCACAACGGCCGACAAAATTTACGGACGAAAACTTTGCTAGCCGTTCGTGGTCGAAAAAGGAAAGCTGGAACCCACAACTGACAGTCAGTTACACAAACTGACAGTCAGTTCGACCACAATCACGACCAAAACCAAATAGAAACTCAGTTAAAAACTTTGTGGTCGAAACCCAAACTGACAGTCAGTATGAACAAACTGACAGTCAGTTTAGTACAAAAATTTTGAGCACAAAATACACCCTCTCTGGACAATTGTCAGTTTAAACTAACTGACATTCAAACTGACAGTCAGTTTAGCAAACTGACAGTCAGTTTAGCAAATTGACAGTCAGCATGAACAAAAATAGAGATAACTTTAAATCCAGAAAACCAAAAGAGGTGTTTAATAGCTCGTTTAAAAGATAATTTCAAGGGCTACATTTTTGTCAACAGAAGCAAAAACCAGATCTGCCTAGATCTTTCTGCAAATTGCAAATACTCTTCTGCTATCAAAAACTGAACTGAAAAACCAGATTTTCCAAATAAGTTCAAAACCAAATCCAATCAAAAAGGATGCAATGCAATGACCTAGGATTCTCGGTTTGTGTTGGAGATAAAGAGAGGGCTTTCGCCACCCCTCTTTATAGTACGGTTAAAACTAGAAAATAATTTTCCTAACCGATCTTCTCCAAACGCCGAGATCGGTAAAAATAAAAACTCGTAATACCTGAGGTCTTTCGCATCTTCATGATTTGCGTCTTATCTTTGCTCTTCTGCATCTTGTGCTTTACTTCACGTCGGGTTCATCTTGATATTCTTGCATTTCTTCCCAACTGATCCCTGTATCAATTAAACTCAATAGCACAATTAGTCCGGAACACTTTGTTTTCATTAATCATCAAAATTAGGGTTAGGCATGAAGGCCTAGATGCAACAATCTCCCCCTTGTTGATGATTGATGACAACAAGTGTTCAAAAACAAAATAAATGAAATAGCTCCCCCTGAGTATATGCATCTCATCATATCAGAGCATAAACCAATACATATACATCAGGGTACCCAAGTCATAGATGTGCAAATATCACAAAGTCATATCAAAGCATACACATCTCAAAATCAAGACATCATATATCTCAATATATCAGAGCTCAAGGACCTCATCTCAAGAAACCAAGTCATCATATATATATATCAGAGCTAAACACAAGTCATCATATATATCAGAGCTAAATAGATAAACACATCACACACAGACATATATGATGAACAAAAATCATATATATCAGAGCTAAATAGATAAACACATCACACACAGACATATATGATGAACAAAAACATCTGTTCAATACATCAAAAGATGTTCAATACATCAAAAGACACTAATATCCAAAATACTTCTCCCCCTTTGGCATCAAGCACAAAAAGGGAGGCAAAAACACATATCAGAGCCTAATGCTCATCATCTGAAGAAAATCCTATGATGTCTGTATCTCCGGAGCCATCTGGAGATGCAGACGGGTCGACGGCTGGAGACGCCGGAGGAGTCACAGCTGCAACAGGAGCTGGATCAGCAGCAACGGGAGCCGGAGCTGGTGCAACGGAGCTGGATCAGCAGCAACTGAAGCTGAGCTCGGAGAAGACGCAGCCTGGCGGGCCCTCTTGCGAGGGACCGAAGATCCGGGAGCAGGCAGGCGACGCAGAATCTCATCCTGCTGAGCAATCAAACGGAGCAACATCTGATGATGCTCCGCCTGGGTGCTGAGGATCTGCTGCTGCACCTGGAGAACCTCCTGAAGCTGAGAAGAAGATGACGCAGATCCGGTGCCTGTCCCTGCAGCTGGAGCTGGAGAAGACTCCTGAGCAGGAGCCTCGTCCTCTGACTCCCCCGCAGTATCATCATCTAATGCGGGAGAACCAGGGCCAGCAGCTGCAGCGGGGCGAGCACCAAGCCTGCGATCAGCCTGGCCTGGAGGATAGAAGAGAAGAGGATGATGGGGCCGTGGCAGCTCAGTGTTGATGGCCCGGATATGAAGAAGCACCGCCATGATATACGGAGCGTATATCAGCTGACGGCGCGGGGAAAGAAGGACGTGCTGAATCTCACTAATGATGAGATCAGCAACATCGAAGGGCTCCTCCTGGAAGATAGAAATCAGGACGTGGAGCCCTAGATAGGTCACTCTGGCCCTATCTCCGGTCATAGGAACTAAGGTGAGCCGGAGGATCCATAGGGCCAGATCAACATCGCGGCGTAAACCAGCGATGTGACGGAGCTGGAAGGGGCCGGAATAGAGCATGGCCACCTCCCGACGCTCAAGATCTGGAAGGGTGTGGAGCTGGCGGCCAGAAGGAGGGCGCACCAGTCTAAGCGCTGACTCCAGCTGCTCCTTCGTGACGGTGTGGACCTGGAGGCCCGTCATGAAGGTCATGGAGTCGCGCTGAGGGGAAATGAAGACGGTAGAATAAAACTGGCATATGGGCCCCTCAGCCCAATGCAGAGAGGAATCGGCGACTAAGTCGCGGATCCCTACAGAGCCGAACAGGTCTGCGAGGGTGGCGATGCCTGTGCGAGAGGCGATCGTCCCCCACGACAGAGAGCGGTGGGCAAAGATAGGAGCACGGCTATAGACACTGGTAAACAGGTCTAGGTGGAGGTTTGTGAAGCAAGTGAGAACATCGCATGCGTCGTGACCAGTGGGACGCGGCGATAGATACGGGTTCACAGAACGAAGGGAGCGAAGGCGGCTCGCGTGCCAACGTGAATAATCCACGGGCACGCGCTCAGGTGGAGGCGAGGGCCGGTTCTCGGACGTCTGGCCCGATGAACGCTGGCTGTTTGCCGCGTTCTTTCGTCGGGCACACGGCGAGAGGGACCGGCCTGATCAGACATGGCAATACGAAAGTAGAGAAAAGAACAGAGAAAGAGACGACCTGATCAGAGGAACTGAACCGAGAGCCTGAGGTCGATGACCTGAAAAACCGAGATGCGAAGGCACAATTTGGTTTAGGAGTCACAAAAGAGGCTCAACTCCGGCGAGCATCCCACGAGCAAGCGGCACCGGAGAGGAACGGAGGCGAAGAGTCTCGGCACAAAAAAATGGTCGAGAATGGAAGCCGAAGGCGGTGGAGGCGCAAACAACCGGCGGCGGCGGTCGTCGACGGCGAGGTGGAGGTGCGGGCACCGAGAGGTGATGGCGCAATCACACCGGCGACGAGAGGAGGCACAAAAGAAACGGCGGCGAGAAGAAAAGGTGAAGAGGCGAGGAAAACAGAACGGGGGATTTAGGGTTCTCGATCCCGCAACTGACAGTCAGTTTGACAAACTGACAGTCAGTTCCAAACTCAGAAACATGGAACTGACAGTCAGTGTACCATACTGACAGTCAGTTCACAGAACTGAGTTTTGAAACTGACAGTCAGTGTATGAGATGACAGTCAGTTGGGGACTCGAACAGGAGCTACGACCAAAATCAAGTGCACGTAACTGACTGTCAGTTTGTGAAACTGACTGTCAGTTATGACAATGACTTCGACCAGAGACTAAGACCAGCTCCTAACTACTGAACTGACTGTCAGTTAGAGGAACTGACTGTCAGTTTGGTCAATTTCGACCAGAAGGAAACTAAGACCAGAGAGGGAATAAAATAATAATATTTTTATACAAACAACACATTTAGCACATCAACTAGCATTTGATATATCAATAATGTTCAGTTCACCCCTTAAAAAGCAGAATCTTGATTCATCTAGGGGTTTAGTGAAAATATCTGCTAGTTGCATATCTGTTCTGACATAATTTACTTCAATATCTCCTTTTGCCACATGATCTCTAATAAAATGGTGCCTTATTTCAATATGCTTAGTTCTAGAGTGTTGAACAGGATTATTAGCAATCTTAATGGCACTTTCATTATCACACAATAGTGGCACTCTATCAAATATAATTCCATAATCCAAAAATGTCTGCTTCATCCACAATAATTGAGCACAACAACTTCCTGCAGACACGTATTCAGCTTCAGCTGTGGAGAGAGCTACAGAATTTTGTTTCCTAGATGACCATGATACTAAGGATCTCCCCAACAACTGACAGCTGCCAGATGTACTCTTACGATCAATCTTGCACCCAACATAATCAGAATCAAAGTACCCAATTAATTCAAAATTTGCATTTTTAGGATACCAAAGTCCTAAACTAGGATAACATTTTAAATACCTAAGGATTCTTTTAAGAGCAGTTAAATGGCATTCCTTAGGATCAGATTGAAATCTAGCACATAAGCACACACTAAATATGATATCAGGCCTAGATGCAGTAAGATACAAAAGACTACCAATCATAGACCTATAAAGTTTAGAATCGACCGATTTGCCGCTTTTGTCCATGTCCAGATGTCCATTTGTCGCCATGGGAGTTTTGATTGCCTTAGCGTCTTCCATCCCAAAACGCTTGAGCAGATCCTTCACGTACTTTGTTTGACTCACGAACGTCCCGTTCTTGAGTTGCTTGATTTGAAGTCCAAGGAAGAAGCTCAGCTCACCAATCATGGACATCTCGAACTCCCTAGACATCATCTCTCCAAACTCATGACAGAAATGTTCATTAGTAGATCCAAAGATAATATCATCAACATATATCTAACAAATGAACAATTCCTTTTCAATTTTCTTTGTAAAGAGAGTTGTATCAACCTTCCCAATTTTCAAACCTTTTGATAATAGAAAGTCTCTAAGTCGCTCATACCAAGCACGAGGAGCTTGTTTGAGACCATAGAGAGCTTTTGATAATTTAAAAACATGGTTTGGAAATTTAGAATCTTCAAAACCAGGAGGTTGTTCAACAAAAACAAGTTCAGAAATTTCACCATTTAAGACCGCACTTTTTACATCCATTTGAAAAAGTTTGATATTAAAACATGATGCATAAGCAAGAAGAATGCGAATAGCTTCAAGTCTTGCTACCGGTGCAAAAGTTTCACCAAAGTCTAAACCTTCGACTTGAGTGAAGCCTTGAGCAACAAGACGAGCTTTGTTTCTAATTACAACACCATTTTCATCTTGCTTATTTCTGAAAACCCATTTTGTTCCAATAACATTATGATCTTTTGGTCTTTCTACTAGAGTCCAAACTTCATTTCTAGCAAAGTTATTAAGTTCTTCATGCATGGCATTAACCCAATCAGGATCATTTAAAGCTTCATTAACATGTTTGGGTTCTAAAGAAGACACAAATGAATGATGTTCACAAAATGCAGCAATACGAGATCGAGTTTGAACACCCTTACTGACGTCACCCAATATTTGGTCTAGAGGGTGATCCTTGGTGATGGTTTGGTGTTGCCTTGGTTCTTCATCTTGTACTGCTTCATCTTGACTTTGTTCTGGAGGATCAACATGAGATGATGATGCGTCTTGATCAACATTTTCAACGTTGACATCATCTTCTTGATCTTCCTCTGTTGGCTTGATGTCTCCAATGGTTATGTTCTTCATTGCTTCTTGAAGATCGTTACCTGAAACTTCATGAGAGACTTGCTCCTTTTGCGAGCCGTTAGTTTCATCAAATTCGACATCACCAGATTCCTCAATGCAACTTGTATTTTTATTAAAAACACGATAAGCTTTACTAGTGGTGGAGTATCCGACTAGAAAGCCTTCATCTACTCTTCTTTGAAATTTACCACCAAAATTTCTTTTCTTAAGAATATAACATTTGCAACCAAACACTAGAAAATAAGAAATATTTGGCTTACGCCCAATAAGAAGCTCATATGAAGTCAAGTTTAGAAGAGGATGCAAATAAAGTCGGTTTATAGAATAGCAAGCGGTATGCACGGCTTCAGCCCAGAAGCGAGTAGGAGTATCGTACTCACTTAGCATAGTCCTTGCCATTTCTATAAGTGTTCGATTTTTCCTTTCAACAACTCCATTTTGCTGTGGAGTGTAGGATGTGGAAAATTCGTGTTTAATTCCAAGAGAGTCACAAAAATCAAAAAAAGTTGAATTAACGAACTCTCCACCATGATCACTACGGATTTTCTTGATGGATAATTCGAATTCAGTAGAAACACGTTTTGCAAAACTTTTGAAAACATCGGGGGTTTCAGATTTTTGGGAAATAAAGAAAACCCAAGTATAGAGAGTGAAATCATCAACAATCACAAAACCATAATTGCTACCCCCGATACTCTGGAACTCAGAAGGTCCAAATAAATCCATATGAAGGAGTTCCAAAGGTTTGCAAGTTGAAAGAATGCGCTTAGTCGGATGTGAAGTAGCTACTTGCTTGCCCGCTTGACAAGCGCTACAAGGTTTGTCCTTTTCAAAATTCACATCCTTTAAGCCAACAACCAAATCACGTTTTAAAAATTTTCTCAATTGATGCATTCCAACATGTGCAAGTCGTCTATGCCATAGCCAACCTTTTGAGGTTTGAGAGACAAGACATGTTGAAAGAGATGCATCTTTTGAATGAAAATCAATCAAATAAAGATTTCCAAAACGAAAGCCTTTAAAGATCAAAGATTTATCTTTTAAACTTTCAACCAAAACTTCTTTTGGGAAGAACGTGCAACTAAAACCAAAATCGCAAATTTGAGCAACGGAAAGCAAATTGACATTCAGAGATTCGACCAATAGAACATTTGAAATAGATAGATCATTTGAGATTGCGATTTTACCCAAGCCGACCACATTTCCTTGACGGTTGTCGCCAAAGGTGATCTTTTGGTTCTCGCTTGAGTTGTCTTCTATTGAGGTGAACAACTTCTTGTTACCGGTCATGTGTTCGGAGCATCCGCTATCTAGCACCCAATGCCTCCCACCGGTCTTGTAGTTCACCTGCATAAAAAGAATTAAGTTCTTTTAGGTACCCAAACCTTTTTGGGTCCTTCAATGTTAGCAATCAAAGCTTTGGGCACCCAAATAGATTTCTTTTTTTATTTAACATGGGTGCACCAACATACTTTGCTATAGCATAACCTTTTCTCGACTTTTGAAGCATGTAGCAAGTATCAAAATAATTAGGAGTCATTAAGGGACATGCTTCATGCGAATGACCGGTTTCATGGCATTTATGACAAAATGTGTTGCATGCTTTAACAAATATAGTTTTAGAATTTTGTTTCCTTGCTTTCTTTTGAAAATATCCTAATCCTTCTTTTCTAAAAGAACATTTTTGTTTACTAAGGATTAGATCAAGAGATATTTTACCTTTATAACAATTTTCTAAGCTTTTTCCAAGTTTTTCAACTTGTGCCTTAAGTTCATTATTTTCATTTAGGATGTTATCATTAGAAACACATGGAATGTGATGACTATTAGAGGGAGAATCATCCAAACTACATGAAGTTGAAGCATCTACCTTAGATGAGATATTTGTAACATCTTTTATGAGCATGCATTCATAAGATTCTTTAAGCTCGGAGTATTGAGCGCGTAGGGAAGAATGTTCTTCCTTAAGCGCCTTATACTTCTTTTTTGTTTTTCCAAAAACTTCATTTAATTCGGTTATCATTTCAACTAAATCATCATAAGATGGATCATTAGAGTGTACCTTTTCATCGCCTTTAGCCATAAGGCAAATGGATGAGCTAGATGAAGTGTTGATGTTGCCGAGAGCTAGTCCGACCATCTTCTTGGAGCAACTTCTTTCGTTGTCGGAGTCGGAGTCGGAGCTCTCTCCGCCGGACATCCACTCTCCAAAACAGGCTTCTTTGATTTCTTCATTCTTCTTCTTGAAGAACTTCTTCTTCTTGTTCCACGCCTTGTTCTTGTTTGGACATCTTGATGCTATGTGTCCCTTCTCATGACATCCATAGCAAATGGTGTCCTTGAAGTTGTTTTGCTTTTGCCCCTTTGGTCGTGTGTCAATGTTGACACCTTTCTTATGCAACCTGCGAAGGAGTTTTTGAGTGTTCTTTACCATGAGTGCGAGGTCTTCATCGGAGGAGCCATCGCTTGAATCGTTTCTTGCATTAGCTTTGAAGGCCAAAGCTTTCTTTTTCATCTCCGTGGGTTCGGCTGCTTCCTTCTTCTCCTTCTTGTGCATCTCATGGGTGATGAGGTTCCCATAAAGATCGGTTGGTGTTGTGGTCGATAGATCGGAGTTTGTGAGAACCGTGACCAAGGTATCGAAGCTTTCCGGCAAGGCCCTAAGCATCTTTCTCACAAGCTCAAGGTCAGTAAAAACAACACCAAGACCCTTGAGTTTATTCACAATGTTATTTAACCGAGTAAACATGGAATCCACGGACTCGGTTGATGACATGGTGAATGTCTCATATTTTTGCCTTACCATTAGCAATTTTGCCTCTTTAACCTTTGTAGTGCCCTCGTAAATTTCTTCGAGGGTAGTCCAAACCTTATGAGCAGTCGTGAGATTGCTCACATGGTTGAACTCATTCAACGATAAACCGGCAAAGAGTTCATTTTTTGCACGGGCATTTAAATGCAACTTTCTCCTATCGTCCTCAGACAGACTTGCCGGATCAACCGGAGGAGTAAAGCTGAGTTTAACGATATCCCATACATCAAGCCCCATAGCTTCTAGGAATACCGACATGCGCACTTTCCAATAAGGATAGTTTGTCCCATCAAAGATAGGCGCACGACCGGTATGACCGAGAAGAAAATCTCCACTTGACGACATCCTCTCTCTCTAGGCGGTAAAGCCTAATGAATCAAGAGACCAAGCTCTGATACCACGTGTTGGATCAAGGATGCCGACTAGAGGGGGGGTGAATAGGAGGCTTTTAAAAACTTTAAAACTTAAAGAAAATCAAGAACAAATCAAGAACAAATAATGTAAGCAAGGGAAAGAGAACGAACACAATGGTTTTTACCAAGGTATCGGAGACTCGCCCAGTCTCCACTAATCCTCGTTGAAGCACTCAAATCACTTGAGTCTTGCCTCAATATCCACAAAGGATATTATCACTAGTGGTTGCTCCTTGTCCACTCCGGAAAGGCGAGCACCGATGCCTTGTACACACTTGCCGAGCCTCTCCGACAATCTCCGAACGGAGAGATCAACGGCCACGCCTCCGAACCGTCTAGGTGAGGGCGCTCACCAAGAGTAAAAGGCAGCGAGGTCTTCTCAAGACCTCCAAACACGCACCGAGAAGCTAAGTAAATGCAAAATGCAAAGAACTGAAACTCTCGGTGGATCGAAAAGCATTCGACTTGATCAAAAGATCAAGATTTTATATAAGAAACTAATGCTCAAGAGTGTATATGAAATGCTGTTGGTTGTTGTGAGAAACACATGCCCAAAGCCCCTATTTATAGCCTCAAGAAGCAAATGAACCGTTGGAGCTAGGGCTGAAAATCAGCAACCCAAACTGACAGTCAGTTCAGTGCACAACGGCCGACAAAATTTACAGACGAAAACTTTGCTAGCCGTTCGTGGTCGAAAAAGGAAAGCTGGAACCCACAACTGACAGTCAGTTACACAAACTGACAGTCAGTTCGACCACAGTCACGACCAAAACCAAATAGAAACTCAGTTAAAAACTTTGTGGTCGAAACCCAAACTGACAGTCAGTATGAACAAACTGACAGTCAGTTTAGTACAAAAATTTTGAGCACAACATACACCCTCTCTGGACAATTGTCAGTTTAAACTAACTGACATTCAAACTGACAGTCAGTTTAGCAAACTGACAGTCAGCATGAACAAAAACAGAGATAACTTTAAATCCAGAAAATCAAAAGAGCTGTTTAATAGCTTGTTTAAAAGATAATTTCAAGGGCTACATTTTTGTCAACAGAAGCAAAAACCAGATCTGCCTAGATCTTTCTGAAAATTGCAAATACTCTTCTGCTGTCAAAAACTGAACTGAAAAACCAGATTTTTCAAATAAGTTCAAAACCAAATCCAACCAAAAAGGATGCAATGCAATGACTTAGGATTCTCGGTTTGTGTTGGAGATAAAGAGAGGACTTTCGCCACCCCTCTTTATAGTACGGTTAAAACTAGAAAATAATTTTCCTAACCGATCTTCTCGAAACGCCGAGATCGGTAAAAATAAAAACTCGTAATACCTGAGGTCTTTCGCATCTTCATGATTTGCGTCTTATCTTTGCTCTTCTGCATCTTGTGCTTTACTTCACGTCAGGTTCATCTTGATATTCTTGCATTTCTTCCCAACTGATCCCTGTATCAATTAAACTCAATAGCACAATTAGTCCGGAACACTTTGTTTTCATTAATCATCAAAATTAGGGTTAGACATGAAGGCCTAGATGCAACACTATTTTCCTGGCATTTCTTCTTCAATTAGAAAATAGTCATTAATAGTTGTCAACCCATATTTCTTCTTCGTGATCATCTCGCAGGTAAGTTGTTTTGTTGATATATTCGATAGGGACAGATTGAATGTCGTCTAAAAATGGAGGTATTTCATCGAACTGGTTATACTCCTCTTCGTCGACAACGTCTTTGACTCCAACAATACGTCTCTTGCTGTGGAGGATAACATGGAACTTTGGATTGGCTGGGTCAACGATGTAGAATACCTGTGTTGCTTGCTTTGCAAGTATGAATGGATCGTCTTGGTGTGCGACTCTATCGAGATCGACGACGAGGGATTTCGACCCATTGGCATCGAAACAAGGGAATCTTAAATAATCCGTAATCGAGCTCTCATATTTTGTCAATAATACCGTAATATAAGTTCAGCACCCTTACCACCCTGGCATCCTCGGAAATAGCAAACAGTGTCACTCCACTACATTACGTACTGCTCTTGTCATCCTGAGTTCTTGTGTGTCGTGGTATTAAGAATACCCCGGCAGGTTTTGAAGACGATCCTAGCGGAAATCACGCAGCGCGGGTTGACCGGGTGACCGGTCCTCCCCCGCCGGGCAAACACAAGAATTGACACGCGGATTTATACAGGTTCGGGTCCCGGTGGGACCCTAGTCCTGTCGACGCGCTCCCGACCGGAGTCGGCTGGGGAGGCTCTCTCCGGGGGAGAGGCTTCCGGAGCACGTCTGTGAGATTAGCTAGTCCAAATAATAATGAACTGATCCTTTACAACAGAAGGGTACAAGGGCTATTTATAGCCCCAAAAAGAAGCAAAAAACCTAAACTACCCCGGGAGCCACCGTCGGATTGAAGGGTAGGACCGTCCTTCTCCCGGTCAAACGTCTTGGATGCTTGACAGGTGGTCGCTGATTCCCGAGGCGTCCCTCGCGTGACCTGCACGTGATAAACAAACAGGGATTTTACCTTTTAGGAGGGCGGTGACGTCCGGGACCTCTTCCGGAGAGCAGGGTCCCGGGAGCCCAAAAGGCGGCGCCCGGGGCAGGCACCAGAGGCCACTCTCCCCGGGCAAATGGCGGCGCCCGGGACATGCCCGGGGGGCACGGTCCCGGGGGCCAAATGGCGGCACCCGGGACATGCCCGGGGGGCACGGTCCCGGGGGTCAAATGGCGGCGCCCGGGCCATGCCCGGGGGGCACGGTTTCGGGGGCCAAATGGCGGCACCCGGGACATGCCCGGGGGGCACGGTCCCGGGGGTCAAATGGCGGCGCCCGGGCCATGCCCGGGGGGCACGGTCCCGGGGGCCAAATGGCGGCGCCCGGGGCCGGCACCGGAGGCCACTGTCCCCGGGCGAATGGCAGCGCCCGGGACATGCCCGGGGGACACGGCCTCGGGGGCCAAATGGCGGCGCCCGGGACATGCCCGGGGGGCACAGTCCCGGGGGTCAAATGGCGGCGCCCGGGACATGCCCGGGGGGCACGGTCCCGGGGGCCAAATGGCGGCGCCCGGGGCCGGCACCGGAGGCCACTATCCCCGGGCGAATGGCGGCGCCCGGGGCCGGCACCGGAGGCCACTATCCCCGGGCGAATGGCGGCGCCCGGGACATGCCCGGGGGACACGGCCCCGGGGGCCAAATGGCGGCGCCCGGGACATGCCCCGGGGGCACGGTCCCGGGGGCCAAATGGCGGCGCCCGGGACATGCCCGGGTGGCACGGTCCCGGGGGTCAAATGGCGGCGCCCGGGACATGCCCGGGGGGCACGGTCCCGGGGGCCAAATGGCGGCGCCCGGGGCCGGCACCGGAGGCCACTATCCCCGGGCGAATGGCGGCGCCCGGGACATGCCCGGGGGGCACGGTCCCGGGGGCCAAATGGCGGCGCCCGGGACATGCCCCGGAGGCACGGTCCCGGGCGCCTAAAAGGCGGCGCCCGGGCAGGCACCGGAGGCCACTGTCCCCGGGCAGTCATGAACTTACCTGGACTTGACCGCGTGGAGATTTCCCCCAACAGCAGCCCCCCATGCCCTCCGGGGACGAAGCCTGAGCCCCCGGAGGGGAATGGCTACGGTATCGGGAAAATCTCCGGACGCAAACTCCGGACGAAAATCACCGGAGCCCCGACGACACTTCGGTTTCTGTGCCGGGCACTTTATGGCCGCGCCGTTTTCGCAATAAATGCACGCGCGGTTTGAACCGGCGTCTCGATTTACGCGCCTGTCCCTTCGTTTCCCGCGCACGGTTTGAATCAGTGGTCCAGATTGATCCGAGGGGGCCACGTGGCGCGCATCTAGATCACGGCCAGCCTCTATAAATAGGGCCTTAGGGGGACCCGGAAGCTCATTCCAAATCTTCAACTCCAGCTTCAGCTCTCCCGGTAGCGCTCTTCCGGTAGTTTCTCCGGTAGCCTCCTCCGGTAGCGAGCGTCCGGGAGTCGTTGATAGCCACCTGAAAACTTAGCCACCGAAAAACAAAGAACTCACCTAATGGCGCCCAAAGGTCGAGCAAAGACCACGGAGGTGGCCCCGGAGGAAATCCCCGTGGATTTCCTTTGGGCCTCCGAGTTCTCGGCCTCGGACGCGGAGTCCTTGGTCAAGAAGGGCGTCGTCGAAGAGGGGGACATCCGGGTCCCCCTAAAGAAGGACGGAGCCCCCCGCCCCAGGCCCGGAGAGGTCGTGGCCTTCGAGGCCTTCCTCGAGGCAGGGCTCCGGCTCCCGGTGCATCCGATGCTCCGGGAGTTTCTCAAAGAGTACGGGGTGGCTCTCAACCACCTCACCCCGAACGCGCTCGTCTGTATGGGCCTCTTTATATGGCTCTACGAGACAGCGACCGGGCGGGAGCCCACCCTCCGCGCCTTCCGGTACTTCTATGAACCGGCGGCGCGGAGCTCCCACCTGGTGAAGGGAGGACCGAAGTCCCCCTTCGGCTCAGTGATGGTCCAAATGCTGCCCTCCCGGGTGGCGGACTACCCGGCGGCGGCCTCCCGGGACCACTGGGGGGACTGGCTCCGGAGGTGGTTCTACCTCCGGGTCCGGGACGAGGCGGTGGTCTATGCCCCGGAGCCTCCCACCTACAGCCGATCATCCGCACCGAAGCCGCCGGTGTGGACGGACGAGGAGTTCGAGCTCCTCGGGAAGGCGGTGCTGGCGAAGAAGGCCCGCTCAATGCGGGACGCCGCGGAGGAGCTGGCGCTCCTGCGGCTTTCCCCCTTCTCACGCGGGGGAAGGGGGATCAGCATGGGCCCGGAGCAGCGGCCTCCGGTCAAGCCGGTGACGCGGCGTAAGTCCCCTGCATTTTTGTACTTGCGGTTTCTTATGAAAAATCGACTAACTTTTTACCTCTTGCAGTGCGCCCGTACCCGGCGGCGAGGGACAAGGCGGAGCACCTCCTGGGGAGGTACTTCGCCGACGAACACGAGCGCATCGTGCGCCTCGTGGGGGAGGGGCCTCCCCGGAACTTGGTGGCCGAGGCCTACGGGCTCAGGCTTCCGGAGAGGAAGCCCCTTCCCACCCCCGGGTCTCATAAACGGGGGAAGGACGCGGCCGGGGGCTCGGAGCCCAAAAAGCCCCGGGTCCAGAAGACCCCGGCTCCGGCGACGGCGCCGGCGACGACGCCGGTGAGGGCCCGGGACGCAGCTCCCGGAGCCGAACATGCCCGGGCGGCGCCCCGGGCAGATGCAACGCCTCCGCCCCCGGAGGCCCCCGTCGAGGCCCGGGGGAAGGAGGTGGTTGTCGATGGGGCGGGGTCCGATTCGGCGGACTACGCCCCGTCGCCAGTTCGCGTGACGCTCCTCTCGCCTCTCCCGGCGGCATTGGCGCCGGAGAGGCTAGAAGTGCGGTTTTCGGGGGCGGCGCCCCCGCGCCTCTGGCCGGTGGATGAGGAGGGGGGGAGCCCCTCAGTCTTCGAGGTCCCCCCGGAGCAGGAGGCTCCGAGGGCCCTCCGGCCTGGGGCGGGGAAAGGCCCAATGATCCCCCCCCGGGCGGAGATCCCCGTCCAACCTTCGTCTTCGTCTTCGGAGGAAACTTCGTCGACGAAGACGCCGGCGACGCCGGCCGTGCTCCCGGATTCAGAGGTCCGGGGGCCCTCTCCCGGCCGCGATAGGAGGGCCGGGCAAGACACCTCCCTATTTCCAGCGGGGGAGGTGGCCCGCTACGCGGAGGGCCTGCACAACCGGAAGGTGCAGGCCCTCGTGGCAGGAGGGACGCTCCACGAGCGTTTTGAGGGGCTCGAGTCCCTCGGAGCCCAGGTAACTCGAGCTCTCCACACTTCGGTTTTTTTTCTGCACTTAAGATTTTTCTAACTCTTTATGCATTTTGTAGGTAGCGACTGTTACCTGGGGCCTTGAGCAGCGGGTCACCCGGCTGCTCAAGGAGGCGGAGAGCCGAGCCTCGGCCTGCGTCGAGCAGCGGGAGGTGGCCATCCGGGAGCGGGACGAAGCTCTTGACGAGCTGTCCCTGGGCCCGGGCGCAGGTGCACCTTTCGGAGGGCGCCTACATCCGTCTCCGCGAGGAGGCCAAGGTGCGGGAGAAGGCGCTCCGGGAGCTTGAGAGCTCCAGCGTCCGGGCACTGTCGGACGCGGGCCGCTCCGTCCGCTCGGCCTTGGAAAGCCTCGGCGTTAGCCTGGGCTCCGGGAGCGGCCCGGAGGTGCCCCCGGCGACCCTCGCGGAGGCTGTGCGTTTTCTTAACGCACAAGTCTCCGCCATCCCGGAGGCTGCGGACGTCCGGGCACGGGGCCGAGCGATCCCCGTCATCGCGGCCGCCGCGGGGCTCGTTGACTACCGTGGGGTCGGCGCCCGGGCGATCGGGGGGCGCATCCCCCGGGGCTTCCCGGAGGCCTTCGAGCCAACGCGCCGGGAGGTAGAGCTGCTGGCGGAGGGGTTCTACGACCGGATCATCCGGACGTGGTTCCCGACACCGGCGCCTCCGGCCGCGGATGTCCCTGCCCCGGCCACGGAGGAAGCTTCCCGGGGGGAGGACCCCAATGCCAAAGTATGAGCCTCCCCCGGGTCTTTAGCTAGGACCCCTTTTTATTTTGTTAGGCATTTTGATTCCGGTAGCTTCTTAGGAGAAGCCCCGGGCACTTGTACACAAACATTTTGCAATGAAATATATTAGAAAATTTTCTAAGTCTTTGCAATAAAATGTTACCAGGTTTCCCGGGGGGTTGCTCCCGAGCAACGGTCCGGGAGAAACTCTCCGGGGGACGCCCAAGCGGCTTTGATTTTGCTGAGCCTTGTCTCCGGGAGGCGCGACGGCGGTACTGCCCGGGAGCCCGTCCGGTTGAGGTGGCGCCCGGAATGGCACTTGGATAATTTTGACAACAGCCGTGCTGAATTAACTCCCCCGCGCCCGAGGGCCCAGATGATACCTCCTCTCCGGATACTTCCGCCGGCTGGGTACGAGTTTTGGCCCGAAGACGTACTTCGGGATTCTCAGCGTCGCGTCCGGGCGCTGTACCGGGACCTGGCCCGGGAGCTAAGGGAGCGCCTCCGGGAGCTTTAGGCGTAGGGGCCTTAGGCTCGTAGAAAATCCCCCGGGTTAGGACCCGGGTTGTATCATTTCCGAAACCCACCGGAGGGGGAAGATGTCCTCCGGGTTTGTCGATCAATAAAGCATTGTTAAACTTTTTACTGCCTCTTTATTTTCTTCTTCTTGGATGGTCTGGACGACTCATCTTAACAAGGATGAGCTAAGTTCCTTCGTGGGTGACCCCGGGGGCCCCCTGTCCCCCCCCCGCCCACAGCGGGCGGGAGGAAGCCTCCGCGCGCTGTGGGGGTAACAGGGTCCCCGGGGGGAGCATAGCCTGTAGGAGAAATATCTTAGAAAATTGTAAAAACAGGGTTTCCGAGGGAGGGACCTTCCGGGGTGCCCGGGGGCACCGGGAGAGGTTCATCCGGCCGCCGGGAGAGCGGGGAACCGGGAACAAGGCGCGGAAGGGGCTCATGAAAAGCCAATAAGACCTCCGGAGGGGAGCTTCCCGGGAGGCTTCGTCCGGTCGCCGTGAGCGGGGAACCGAGAATAATGTCTCCGGGGGAAAATTTATCTGAGATCTCTTCGTAAAGCAATTGTCCGGTCGCCGTGAGAATGGGGAGCCGGGAATAAGGTCGCTGGGGACCAATCCTCCGGTCGCCGTGAAGACGGGGAGCCGGGAATAACGTCGACTCCCGGAGGAGGAAGATGGATCCAATCAAGCCGCAAGGGGCTGATCTTCCGGTCGCCGTGAGGACGGGGAGCCGGGAATAACGTCGACTCCCGGAGGAGGAAGATGGATCCAATCAAGCCGCAAGGGGCTGATCTTCCGGTCGCCGTGAGAACGGGGAGCCGGGAATAACGTCGACTCCCGGAGGAGGAAGATGGATCCAATCAAGCCGCAAGGGGCTGATCTTCCGGTCGCCGTGAGAACGGGGAGCTGGGAATAACGTCGACTCCCGGAGGAGGAAGATGGATCCAATCAAGCCGCAAGGGGCTGATCTTCCGGTCGCCGTGAGAACGGGGAGCCGGGAATAACGTCGACTCCCGGAGGAGGAAGTGCCCGAAGACGGGTCTTGAGTGTTTGGGCAGGGGACTAGTCTCCCAAAGTGACTCGTTACCACGGCCACTGTGACCGGGTTGCCGCTTACACCCTCAGTCCACGAGGGCTGATCGTAAGCCGCCCTACGGGAGTGCAGGCTCCGTTGTAGGGACTTGTTGGGGCTGGCCCACTTCCTCGCGGGGAGGGCATCCTCGCGGGGAGGGCGCCCTACGGGAGTGCAGGCTCCGTTGTAGGGACTTGTTGGGGCTAGCCCACTTCCTCGCGGGGAGGGCATCGCCACTAGGGGCGGTAATGAGAAAGACCTGCAATGAGACAGTTTGCAAAGCAAGACCTATGTATTGCTAATGAAATGAAGTACAGGGTCTCCCCCTGCGAAGCCGCGAAAGGGGAGGAAAATACAGCGTCCCTTCTCCCCCTCCGGCGTGAACGCCCCGGGGGAGGGGACATGCCCGTGAGGCTAAACATAGAACTTGCGAAGTAAACGCAAGTTCCACGTGTGCTTCAGCTCCTGCTCTTGAAGGTCGAAGAGCTTGTAAGGGGTCCCTGAAAGGGGGGAGCCCTGATGACCACAACCGGAACCGGGAAGGGGGCAGGCCCTGTAACACCCGGAACCGGCGAGGGGGGAGCCCCCGAGGCGACGACCGGGACCGGGAAGGGGGAAGCCCCTGTGGCGAAGACCGGAATCGAAGTGGAGGGGGCCCCAGTGGCCTCGACCGGAACCGGGAAGGGGGCAGGCCCTGTAACACCCGGAACCGGCCAGGGGGGAGCCCCCGAGGCGACGACCGGAACCGGGGAGCCCATGCGAGGGGAAGTCCGCTGCGGCACGGGGTCTGCTCTGTCGACCGCCCCCGGTGCGGTAAACGCAACGCGGGGGGCGGGACTGGCTCCCGGCGCAGGGTAAACCCTCGGCAAGAAGTGGGCTCCCGGCCCCGGGATCAGGCCGGGGACGGTGTACCCCCCTTGGTGCCATCGAAGTGCCTCTGCATCTTTTGCATCTGCAAATAAAAGACTAGAATTTGCGTTACGGCACAGGTAAGGCCCGTGCTTTTGGTGAAATATGGGCTAAGAATCTCCCTTCAGTTGGAGGCGTCGGATCCCCGGGGAACGCACGTGGTGCGACCTGAGGAGCAAAGCCTCGTACTTGGCGGCACTGCTGGCCCCGGGAACAGCAGGTCCTTCCGGAGGCTCCCTTCCGGACGCGGTTTGAGGAGGGGCCCCCCGGGGGATACTGCCGCGACGTCTGGTTCCAGGGGGGGGCCTCCCCCCTGGGCGCCTCAATAATGTTGACGCTTCCGATCGTGGCGGCTGCGCGCTCATACAGAGCACGGGCCATGTCTTGGTCTCCCCGGACGTTGATCACGCCATGCGGCCCGGGGATCTTCATGCAGAGGTAGTTTTGATGGGTGGCAGCCCCCAGCCGGTTGATGGTGGTCCTCCCCATAATCACGTTGCAGGAGGAGGGGAGGTCCACTACATCGAAGCGGACCAGCTCGGTCCGGTAGTTCTCCAGGGCGCCGAAGGTCACAGGAAGATCTACCTTGCCCACGGGGTGGATCGCCTTCCCCGGGACAAAACCTTGTAGGGGCCCGGCTGCGGGCTGCAGGAGCTTCTCATCCACCTGCATCTCTTTGAAAGCCTTCAGGAATAGGACGTCGGCGGAGCTCCCACTATCCACAAGGATGCGGGCCAGGTGACAGTTGTAGATTGTCGCGGAGACAACGAGCGCGTCGTCGTGGGGGAAGCGAACCCCCCGCGCGTCTTCTGCCGTGAAGGTGAGGGGGACGTCCGACCACTTTGGTGGCGGGGACGTGTGTAGCACCCCCACAACCTTAACTTCACGCGCGTACTCCTTACGCTGGCGCTTGGAGTCCCGCCCGGAGGCAGACCCTCCCACGATGACGTTGATGCGGCGCTGAGAGGTCTGGAAGGGGAGAGCTTCTGAAGGCTCCCCCTCCTGTGCCTGCTCACCCCCCGCGGGAGCGGGAAGGGCCGGAATAGCTGGCCGAGGGAGCAAGGAGGCCGGAGTCCCCCCCCCCTGCCCGCGCTGGTCGAGGAATGTCGCGAAGTGCTGCAGTAGTTGGTCGCAGTCTCGGGTAGCGTGGGTACTGGACCCGTGGAAGTTGCACCACGGTCCTTCCCGCCTTCTCCCCGCGGGGCCTCCCCGGCCGCGCGAAGACTGTCCTCCCCCATGACCTTTTGGCCTGGGGAAGGGGCGGTTGCCCTTCGGGGGGTCGCGCGAGCCGCCTCTGCCCTCGAGGACAAAAGTGTCCCGAGGCCGTGGCTCGTTATGCCCCCCTTGTCTGGGGCGTTTGGGGGGATCCCTCGCCCCCCGGTCAACGGGGGCAGGAGCCCCCTGGGTCTTCTTCCAGATATCGTCTTCCTCCGCCCGAGCATACTTTTCGAGCACGTTGAAGAGCTCATCGGCGGAGGAGGGGCAGCTCCGGGAGAGCCTTCGGTGGAGCTCCCCCGGGAGGATGCCGCTTTTGCAGGCTTCGATGACCGTAGAGTCCGGGACGTGGGCCACTTTGCTTTTTACTTGGGCAAAGCGCTTGAAGAAGCTTCTGATGGTCTCCCCGGTTCTCTGGCGCACTGTGTATAGCTGTGAAGAATCCAGGGGACGTACGTAATTTCCCTGAAAGTTGGCGCAGAACTCCCGCTTCAGCTGCGAGAAGGACTTGATGGAGCCCGCCTTCAGATTGTAAAACCAGGAGCGGGCAATGCCGGTAAGGTAGAGGGGGAAGACGTTGCATTGGACGCTCTCATCCCCCCCCGCCGAGGAGATGGCTGTGGAGTAGATCTGCACGAACTCGTAAGGGTCCGCCTCGCCATTATAATGCTCGATGTGCGGGGGACGGTAGGGCCGCGGCCATCGGATGCTGCAGAGTCTTCGACATAGAGGCTGGTTCGCCCCCTGCACTTCCCGGGGGGAGCCCCAGTCACTGTCTTCTATAACGGGGGACGCCCCCTCGTTATCCGAGTCAGGTAGCGGCCCAAGAGGGCCGCCAGAGTGGTGGTGACGACGCTTCTCTTCCGGGCTGGGACTGATTTCCCGGACGTCCGGGCTTCCCTCCGGGGAGGATGGTTCTTCGGTGGGTCTCTTCCCCCGACCGGTGCGAGAGCGAGGCTCCCTGCGACAACGACCGGGGGGAAGCTCTTCCCCGCGGCTGGGAGAATGCATTCGCTCAACCTCCCCCCGGGAGAAGCGGACTTGCTTCCCCGGGGGAGGGAGCTCCTGCACTGTAGCAGCCGTCCCGGGAGCTACCGGGGCCTGCTGCGGGGAGCCCCCTGCGACGGCCCCCGGGACCGGAAAGGGGGGAGCCCCTGCACCATCCGGAACCGGGGAGGGGACGCCCGGGGCGGCGTTAGGATCCGAAGAGGGGGCCCCTGTGGCAACGACCGGGGCCGGAAAGGGGGAAGCCCCTGCGACATCCGGAACCGGTGGGGGGTGAGCCCCCTCGGCGACGTCCGGGGTTAGGGAGCCAATGCGGGGGGAAATTCGCTGAGGCACGGGAGCTGCTCTGTCGACCGGCCCCGGTGCGGTAAACGCAACGCGAGGGGCGGGACTGGCTCCCGGCGTAGGAATAACCCCCGGCATGAAATGACCCCCCAGCCCCGGAAGCGGGCCGGGGACGGGGTACCCCCCTGGTGCCACGAAGGGCCCGGGCATGAAATAGCCTCCCGGCACCGGGACAGGCCCGGGTGCCGAGAAGTGTCCGGAAGTATATCGCGCTGGGGGAGGGAACCCCCCAGCGGGATCATACGGGGTAGACAGCCCCCCTGACGCCGGAGGGGCCGCTGGGTATCCCATAAACGGGGGCATGATCCCCGGATACGGGTGCGACGGAAATGTGGGGGCCGAGGGCCGCGCCAACACACTAAGGAGCTCGTCCATAGAGCGCTGGGTGCGGAGCTGGCCCTCTACGAGAGCTTCGAGCAGGGCGTCCCGGGGAGCCGTCGGGGGGACGCTTGTCCCGGCCGAGGTCCCCGCGGTCACCGGGAACGACCTGGAGGTGGAAGCACCTAAGTTAAGAGGAAAGGTGGGAGGCGGTACCTGGGAATGGTCGCCTCCGGACGGAAGCGCCGGAACAGCAGCGTCCCGGACGGGTGGCGCCAGGTCACCGGGACCGGCGTCACCGGGAAGGGCGCGGGCCCTTGTTCTCGGAGGAGCCATGGCAATTCGTCACGGGTCCCCACGGACGGCGCCAATGTCGTGGTATTAAGAATACCCCGGCAGGTTTTGAAGACGATCCTAGCGGAAATCACGCAGCGCGGGTTGACCGGGTGACCGGTCGTCCCCCGCCGGGCAAACACAAGAATTGACACGCGGATTTATACAGGTTCGGGTCCCGGTGGGACCCTAGTCCTGTCGACGCGCTCCCGACCGGAGTCGGCTGGGGAGGCTCTCTCCGGGGGAGAGGCTTCCGGAGCACGTCTGTGAGATTAGCTAGTCCAAATAATAATGAACTGATCCTTTACAACAGAGGGGTACAAGGGCTATTTATAGCCCCCAAAAAGAATCAAAAAACCTAAACTACCCCGGGAGCCACCGTCGGATTGAAGGGTAGGACCGTACTTCTCCCGGTCAAACGCCTCGGATGCTTGACAGGTGGTCGCTGATTCCCGAGGCGTCCCTCGCGTGACCTGCACGTGATAAACAAACAGGGATTTTACCTTTTAGAAGGGCGGTGACATTCGGGACCTCTTCCGGAGAGCAGGGTCCCGGGAGCCTAAAAGGCGGCGCCCGGGGCAGGCACCGGAGGCCACTGTCCCCGGCCACATGGCGGCGCCCGGGACATGCCCGGGAGGCAGGGTCCGGGGACCAAATGGCGGCGCCCGGGACATGCCCGGGGGGCACGGTCCCGGGAGCCTGAAAGGCGGCGCCCGGGGCAGGCACCGGAGGCCACTGTCCCCGGCCACATGGCGGCGCCCGGGACATGCCCGGGGGGCAGGGTTCCGGGGGCCAAATGGCGGCGCCCGGGACATGCCGGGGGGGCACGGTCCCGGGAGCCTAGAAGGCGGCGCCCGGGGCAGGCACCGGAGGCCACTGTCCCCGGCTACATGGCGGCGCCCGGGACATGCCCGGGGGGCAGGGTCCCGGGGGCCAATGGCAGCGCCCGGGACATGCCCGGGGGGCCACGGTCCCGGGAGCCTAGAAGGCGGCGCCCGGGGCAGGCACCGGAGGCCACTGTCCCCGGCCACATGGCGGCGCCCGGGACATGCCCGGGGGGCAGGGTCCCGGGGGCCAAATGGCGGCGCCCGGGACATGCCCGGGGGGCACGGTCCCGAGAGCCTAGAAGGCGGCGCCCGGGGCAGGCACCGGAGGCCACTGTCCCCGGCCACATGGCGGCGCCCGGGACATGCCCGGGGGGCAGGGTCCCGGGGGCCAAATGGCGGCGCCCGGGACATGCCCGGGGGGCACGGTCCCGAGAGCCTAGAAGGCGGCGCCCGGGGCAGGCACCGGAGGCCACTGTCCCCGGCCACATGGCGGCGCCCGGGACATGCCCGGGGGGCCCGGTCCCGGGGGCCAAATGGCGGCGCCCGGGGCAGGCACCGGAGGCCACTGTCCCCGGGCAATCATGAACTTACCTGGACTTGACCGCGTGGAGATTTCCCCCAACAGATTACCACCAGGATTAGTTCGGCATGACAAGGCCAGGCGAGTCGAGAGTTCTCATGATCTAGATCGCGTGCCCGTCCATTCTCGCCTAGGACCGCGAGGCGTATCTCCTCAGGGTGAGGTCGCCCGTGATCAGGTTAAAAGTCACCGATCCCCCGTAGTTCCTATGTTAGTTGTAAAGCTTTCTCGCCGGGCCTCCGTGTTGTGGTTTGGACGGACAAGTTTAAACCAAGAACGATCGAGAGATTTGATGGAACTCAGAACCCATCCTAGTTTCTTCAAATTTACATCATTGCCATTCAAGTGGCAGGCAGAGATGACCACGTCATGGCAAATTATTTGCCAACGGTCCTCGAAGAACCAATGAGAACTTGGTTGTTTAATCAACCAGAGGGGTCTATTTACAATTGGGAAATGTTGTGTGACGCAATACTCAACAATTTCCAGAATTGTTACCAGAAGCCTGACAAGTAGGATGACCTTCATCGTCTACGCCAGACCAAAACAGAAACTCTGCGGCAATTTGTCAAGAGATTTGTTGGAGTGAGAAATACCATTCCAAACATATCTGACAACTCCGTTATTAGGGCATTCAAACATGCCGTGTGATATCGGAGGTTCACCGAAGTTCTACTTATTCATCCACCCCAGTCAGTAACCTATCTTTTTGACATGGCTGACCGCAATTCCGATGTGGCTGAGGCCGTGGAATGGAACAGGATGGTGGATAAAGGAAATTTTCCACCTCAACCGGTCTCAAGGATGACAAAAAGGATGATTCTAGCAAGAAACCAAAATCGTCATCTGGCAGAAAATCCAAGAAGTCCAAGAAGAATGTGCTGGATAGTACCGAGAGGTCACCATTGCCGAAAAACCGCCGCCAGGAAAAGGTAACAAGTTTTCATTCAAAAGTAAAACTCCTTCTGGTGGCCGCGCGTAACACCCTAGTTTTGGGGGTGAAAAGTTTTGCATAAAAACCCTGCATGCATGTATCTCTGTAGTAGTAGCCAGATCAGTTGAACTCTAATCTCTCTCAAACCCTAAAAATCTCCAAATCTATTATCTAGATCCAGATCAAGATCTGACCATCCAGATTTAACCTACCAGTTATTCTGGAGATAAAAGTCTTCAGGAGCCAGATTGAATTCTAACCCTAACTCCCAGTATCTAAGTTTCTTTCTGTTTTCGAAAACAGGAAATCCAGATTTACCCTAAGTATCCCAGTTTCCAGATAATTGAGTTATCTTGATTTAACCCTATCTAGACTCAAGTATCTCTTGGAATATGTTCCATGATACCTCCTCAACTTACCTCAAAAAGTTGGGAACCAGATTGTTTCACCTAAACACTTTTCGCAGATAAGTCCAAATTTTACTGCGAATAGGTCCTTTTCTGTTTACTGGAGGCCTGAAAAGGCTAAAATCCACGAATCAACTCCAACTCCAGAATTTCTTCAGGGAACACCTCCCAAATGCTATTTGATACAGATCTCTCTTTTGATCAGGCTTCAAAATCTCTCTCCAATCACCAGAATTCGAGATCGACAAAATCCAGATCTATTTTACCCTAATTTTACCCTATTTTCGAAAATAGGTGAAATCCCTCCAATCTTATCAAACTTTCTCCAAATTTGAGCTAAATGAGTATTAATAGAAATATTATACTCAGCCATGGAATCAAATCTCAAATTAATCCTCTTTAAGACCAGATTTACAATTTAGTCCAAAGCCCATCAAAAATCATCACAATCAGGCCCCTGGTTCGACCACGGGCTACTGTTCACTACTAGACCACTCAGTTCGACTTCGACCACACCTCCTGTTCACGACCAGGCCGTTCAGCGACCACAGCTCCAGGTTTCGACTGCAGCAACTGTTTTCGACCGCGCCTGTTACAATCGACCACGAGCTGTTGCCTTCGACTTCGACCACGACCTGGATCCAGCACGCGAGCGCGGGAGCTTCGACTTCGAGCACGCGCTGCTGCTGTTTTGCTTCGACCTGCAGCTACAGTACACGGTCAGTTAATTTCTTCGACCGTTGCTACGCCCGTGAACTCCTAGCCGTTGATCATCAGCATAGCCATCTTAACCGCTGCCTCATCGCCACGTGGTAGGTTCCTGTTCGCCACTGTGGATTGCCTTCTCCAGCATCGGCCAGATCTTCACTCTTCCGCGTGTGCCCGACAGCCACAGCAAAACCGTGCCACGTTGCAGCCATGCCACGATCGGGTTTCACTTCACCATCCCTTCACCGCAGAGACAGCAGCGCAGCCGACACGACCGGTGAGGACGTCGTTTCGCCGCCTGTCATCACCGCCGGTCACTTTCCAGTCAACTCAAACCGGTTTCAACTCCCCGTGCAATTGTTGACGTTGGGAGCCTCCCCAGCCACGCCTATTTAAACCCCCCTGGTCTTAGCAACTCTCTCACACTCCTTCACACCAGCAACCAGTAAAACTCGCCGTATTTCTTTTCTTCCCCGGCGAGCAGCAAGAAGGTGCTTTGGTGCCAAGCTTCTCCACTGCCTCCTTCTTCAATCCAGCACCCCCAGTGAGCTTCTCTCATCTCCCTCATACTTCTCAAGCTTGTAATTTAGTTTAAATGCTCTCTGTCACCGGCAATAGCCGTGTTTCATCTAGAACTCCGATGAGCAATTAATCCTCAACTAGATCGATTCAACCTTCGAGCTAGTAATCAAATATGCTCACTAGACCTTGCTTAACATCCCTAAGCAACCAAAATCGACAGATTTGCTGAAATATGAAAAACCCCAAATTGGAACTTTGCTTGTGAACTGAGCTTGCTATTTAAGCTTTTCTGGTGCATCTCTAGCCAATCTAACTTCACCAGTAGCATTCTTATGCCCTAGAGACCATGTACAAGCAAGGAATCGAGTTCTTTTGCCCAGAATCAGAAATACCCAAATCAGATTTGAGTTCATCTTTTCTCTAGCCAGTATCTTCCAAATCCAGCCACTCCAGCTCAAACCACTTTGCCATTTAGATGTATTGGACCATTTTGAGCAACTTTTTCTTCTACCACGACCCCTAATTCGGCCTAGAACAGGAGTTATGGCTATGCCCTAGTTGATGTACTGTTTGTGCTGCAGGTACTCCAGACCAGTCAACTTCTTCGCTGGTTTTCATCACTTTCCAGCCATCTCCTGCCCTAGATCCTGTTGAGACATTTGTTCCTGCTACAAATGCCTAACTACCAGACAAAGTGGTGCATCATTTGGAGCCTTGAGTCAAAAGATAATGCTAACCCTAGTTTCTGGCCATGTCAACCCTATGCCAGGCTGTGTCAGCCAGTGGCATTGAGCCTTTTCACCCACTTTCAGCCATGAACTTTGGAAATAACTTTGCCCCTTAGACTCCTGACGTTGTGATCTACACTTTTCCCTACTGTCACAACTTGAGTTGAGCCTTCTATCACCCATTGACCTTATGTCGATGCCTTGAACCGAGTGCCAACCTAAAGACATTCGCTGTTTTTGGGCGAACCAGTCACAACCTTGATGTTACCCTGATATTTTGGAACCTTGTAAATCTTAACAACTAATCTTAACCCTGATTACCATAGTTAAACTCAAATCGCTTCCAAATCTTGTATCACCAGAGTGTTTTCTCCTTGCATCATTGCATGTAGTGGATTAGTAAGAGTAGAGTTGATTGTAATGCCTGTTTGCTTGTTTGAACTTGTTCAGAGCAAGAGCCCGAGGTTGAAGACCTTGTCACTGAACCGTCATCAATTGCTGATACTTACGACGCGGAAGGCAAGTCATACTTTGATCATATTGAACCTATATTTTATGAATTGCTATGCTATTCCATGAGTAGATATCTCATTAATATTGCATGTGTTGAGATCAATGATATTATGGCAGTGATAGATTGAATACTTGAGGAATGTGAACTTGTTAAGATAGCAAGCCATGAACTAATAAAGGTATAAACATATACATTTATATTCATGAAATAGAGCCCCTAGCCGTGACTAGTGTTTTGGTATGGAATGGTGGTAGCACTGGAGGTGCTTGGCTGCACTGGATGTGCAGGCACTGAAGGTGCATGGTTTGTGGTATGATCTGGTCACTGGCATATAAGGATTAGAACCTTGTGTTGTGCGTCTAGTGGCATGAAAAACGTACCAACCACTTACCTGGTATGGGACAGGCGCAATCTAGTAGCTTTCTTGGTATTAGCAGTTCCCTGCATGGCTTGTCGATCCGGTTTCTCGCGTGGAAACTGGTGGGACGCAGTTCGTCCATGAGTGATGTGAGATCAGAAAAATTATGAGAGGATAAGGTGTAAAGAAGGAAGACGCCCTACGCCAGATTAAGTCGTGCGCGACTGTAATCAAAAGAGGCTATGTGTCCTGCGGGAACATAGACCCAGGCTAGGAAGTAAGGCAATGGGGAGGACCCACAACGGTACTTGGGAATGAATTGTCCATTTACCGGGCAGGGATACTGTTAATACTAGACTGCAAAACGTTGTGTGATCTCGGCCTTGTCACATGCGTGTAAGTCGCATGGAGTTGGCCCGACTTGGAAGTCGAGTGAAAAAGTGGATTTAAAAAGAGGTACATCTCTGCAGAGTTTAAAAATGTATTCAAATACTTCGTACTCCCGAGTTTTAGGAGTATGCCGCGGTGGATTAAATCGACGGGGTGTGACACAAGTATTGTTTTATAAACTAAAATTTGTTAGTTCAAGATTACCCAAGTGGCATGTGTTGTCACGATAAGGGGCTTTGCCGTGGGCTGTCATGTGTTGACGTGTCGCGGTAATACCATAATCTAGTAAACATGTGTTAGCTAAGAGGCATGTGGTTTTTGCCCTAAAGTATATGAGGTACTGATATGAGTATAAGATTGAAAGGCTTGAATAAAAGTAATGTGATATGAGGATATATCGCCTTGGATATGGGATATATGAATCATTATCAATATGATTTATTTACTGCCATGAGTATGATCAGAAGTTGAGTAAGAAATGAGAAAGAAATGTATTTTGGAAAAACCCTTCACTCTTTTCCCAATAGCATAGGTTCATGTCATTTATACTATATATATATCTCTACCTTCCCTATGACTTGCTGAGTACGTAAGTACTCACCCTTGCAACAACTCATCAATAGATGGAGCGTCCTACGACCTTGGAGGATATCCTGAAGATGCTGCGGACCCAGGAGATGATGAGCAGTTTCCTTCGGAGCCCTGATGTGGTGCTGTCTTGCTGTCAACCTCTGTTTCCTGTGGATTACTTTTGGGCCCTAGCTTCCGCCGATTAGATGATTTATTTTGCTGTACCTTTGTGCCTTGTAAGGCACTGTACCCCGTGTTGTACTAAGGCCTGATGGCCATACAATTATGACTACTGTATTATTTTGCTGCTTCAATGTATTCCTGTGATTGACTCATCCTGGGAAGTCAAGTGGTTTAAGGGACCAGCTGCACCGAGCTGGGCTCCTCACAGGTGATGTCACAGTCGTGGCAGACACGACACCGCGACAGCAACCATTCGGGAAAACAAATTAACCCGCAGAGAAACAAGAAGTGGTGTCCATTCCATAACTCTTCGGGACATGATCTAAAGAATTGTCACAACTAGTTGAAGCAATTGGATGACTTCTACCAAGAAATCGGACCTATGCCGAGCATACCTCAGAAAGATCTGGCCTGCAGGGTTAGAGACGCTGATGGAGATGAAGACATGTCTTACCAGGTACCCCAAAACCATGTCAATATTATTTTCGGTGGTTCATCTTCTTTTGCTTCGAAGCGTCAATTCAAAACTTTTTACCACAAGGTCAATCAAGCTGAGGCTCCCCTTGGTGAGCCTCAGTATCCTTGTTGGTCAAAAACTCCTTTGACCTTTGATCGGGCTGATTGCCCCATTGGGCTCACACGACCATTGGGATTACCTTTGGTCATTACCCCAATCATTAGCAATGCTCGAGTCGAAAGAGTTCTGATCGACGGGGGCAGTTCCTTGGACCTGTTGCTGGTCAAGGCATTGGATGAGATGCAAATTCCTTGTTCGAAGATTAAACCCATAATTCATCTGTTTTATGGGATAATCCCTGGTCCCTCAATGATGCCGATGGGACAGATTGTGTTACTAGTAACATTGGGAGAACCAGATATGATCCGGGAGGATCTCCAAGTCCTAATCGCATACGGCTTCGTGACCAAGTCCTAATCGCATACGGCTTCGCGACCAAGTCCTAATGGCATACGGCTTCGCGACCAAGTCCTAATCGCATACGGCTCCGCGACCATGGATTGGTCCGCGACCAGGAAAGGAATTCGTTCCCTGTTCGGAATTGTAATCCGATCCGAATGTGTATAACTAAGCTTATCTGTTTAGGATTAGTTATATGAGTCTAATACGTTTAGGTCTCTAAGTCTGATACGTACTCATACGATTGGACTATAAATACCTTGTAATAGGTCTAGTTTAGATGATCGAACTCAATCGAAGAGTCATAGAACTTATTTGAGTTTTAGACACTTATAGTTCCTTCGACGTAGACAAGTGTGTCTAACGTTCGACGTGTAAAGCCCTCTTTGAAATAAAGAGTTGTGCAATTACTTTGGGTTTCGGTATTTCCGAGTAAGATCCCGTTATTCCGCATATTAGAATCTAGGTGAGCCTAGTGCGAAACCAAGACTAGGTCTCAAACGGATCAAGTTGGTATCAGAGTAACTTTCCTATCCTGTGGATGTGAAGACTCGCCAGGGTTACAAAACCTCCGGCGAAACTCCAGGCAATCAATTGACGGTTCCTACAGCCGCGTCTCCGACAATGTCTGACGATACCTCCGTTCAAGCTAACCTAGCCGAACAAGTGGCTAAGCTCTCCACCGACATGGAAACCGTGCTTGCTTGGATTAAGCAGCAGGCCATGATTGTACCTCCTGAAGTAGGGAAGGTTACGGGTGAGAAGAGTGGTGAAGACTTGCGTAGGGCAGACGAAGATGAAGACGAAGGCGACCACAAAACCAACGACCTCGCCAACACCTCCTTAGCTGTCGGATCTTTTAAGGTCGACGCTAAGATTGATATACCCATATATGATGGGGTGATCGATGCCGAAAAGCTGGATTCTTGGATCGATCAACTTGAGACCTACTTTGACCTAAAAGGGTTCAGTAGCGCTCAAAGGTGAAGTTTGCACCTTTGAAGATGAAGGGACCACGCCAAGACATGGTGGAAGGCCCTTGTCGCCAGCGGTGAAGCTGACGACCTTGCGTGGGGTCAATTCAACGACTTCTGCGACAAGAATTCTATCCGATGGGCTACCTTGAGGAGAGATGGGAGCGTTGGCACAGACTGTACCAACGGCGCGACCAGACCGTCCAAGACTATACGACAGAGTTTCGACGACAAGCAATGGTCATTGGCATCTCACTATCCGACCCTCAAGTATTTCGGAAGTACACATCTGGACTTCAGAAATCGATCAGTACTGAGCTAAGTCTGTTCGGCGTCAAGATATCGCGACCGCGAGCACAACTGCTATGGCGATCGAGAAGAAGAACAAATCCCGCAGCGACAAAAGCACGAAGGAAAGTGCGACCTCGACAAAGAAAAAGCCGAGTCCGAAGAAGAACGCTTCAAAATCGGGCCGGGTGCCTTTTGCGAAAATTGTCAAGTCGCGGGACATACGCAAGGACAACATGCTACAAGCTTCATCCTGAGCTTCGACCAAAGAAAACGGACCAGGGAAAAGAACAACCACGGCTACTGCGACTTCACCCGACGAAGAAGTTGTCGAGTGAATTCGGTTAATGAGGCGGGGATACGACCTTGTCTCTGATGGCAATCCCGAAGGAGAAGGGTTCGGATCCACCGAACGACCATCACCCGACGGGAGGACTTGTTCACCATCAACATCCAGGTGAAGCACGAAAGTGGTCGCAGCGATATTCGATCCAGGAAGTCAAAAGAATTTGGTCTCCGCTGGACTGGTTCGGCGACTTGGTTTGAAGACAACCACACACCCGCGACCATATCCGCGGGTTGGTTTACATCCGACGTGAAACCAACAGATTACGAGTCAGTGTGTGTTGAAGTTTGCGATCTCTGCACAGTATATCGATGAGGTGCAATGCGATGTTGTCCCTATCGATATCTGTCAGGTGATCTTGGGAGTCCGTATCTGTATGATCGAGACGCTCATTTCCATCGGCGAGCGCAAGAGTAGACCTCACCAAAGACGGGGTTAAGTTCGTAATCAGTAGAGACGTCCACGTCAACACTTCGAACTTGATTACCGCAAATCAAGCCAAACGGATTGTTAATGCATGTCACAAGTATGTGCTTGTCATGATTCGACCCATTGGACAAAGTACGGGTACTACGGAACCAGCACTGTCGTGGCGTGCCAAGAAGATTCTGGTTCCGTTTGGTCGGGGACTACTGGAGAAATACAGTGAGCTGTTCGAGACTACCCCAGGGTTGTCCACCGAAACGTCAGTCGAGCCGAAATTAGCTTGTGTCCGATGCGACACTGCCCAATCTGAGTATGTATCGCAACTCAGTATTGGAGAATGAAAGAGATCAAAGGACAACTTGGTGAGTTGCTGAACGATGGTGTCATTCAACCAAGTAGTTCACCTTGTGGATCTCCTGTGGTGTTAGTACCAAAGAAAGATGGGACTTGGCGTATGTGCATCGACTATCGAGCACTGAACAAGATCACCATCAGAACCGGTACCCCCTTCCCCGTATTGACGACCTGTTAGACCAATTGAAGCATGCTATTGTCTTCTCCAAATTGGATCTTAAGTCAGGATATCATCAAGTCAGCATCCGAGAGGAGGATACGTGGAAGACCGCGTTCAAAACACGACAAGGTCTGTTCGAATGGCTGGTCATGCCGTTTGGTCTCTGCAACGCCCCTGCAACTTTCATGCGTCTTATGAATGACGTTTTTGAGACCGTTCATCGACGACTTTGTCATCGTTTACCCTCGACGACATACTAGTTTATAGTCAATCGTGGGGATGAGCACCTCATTCATGTCGAAAAGGTGTTCGATCAGCTTCGGCAACATCGACTTCGCCTCAACCGTAAGAAGTGCGAGTTCGGCCAGCAACTCTACTTTACCTTGGATCCTGGTCGGCAACGGTACGTTGCAAATCGACCCAGATAAGGTAAAAGTGATTCGCGAGTGGCCGCGACCACAGAACAGTTACGGATGTGCGTAGTTTTGTGGGAGCATGCCAATACCTTCGGAAGTTCATCCGACACTTCTCGATTATGGCTTCTCCGTTGCATGCATTAACCAGGATCGATCAGAAGTTCGAGTGGACAGGGAAACATGAGGACACGTTTCTCTTGCTGAAAAGGAAGATCAGCGAGGGCGCCTATGTTAGCTTTGCCGAATCTCCAGAAACCGTTCGAGCTAGAAACCGATGCCTCAGGTTATGCAATGGGCGCAGTGCTCATGCAAGAAGGTCGACCAGTGGCATATCACTCTGAGTTATTCCAGGGAGCTCAGAAGAACTACCCGACGTATGATAAGGAGTTATGCGCACTGCATCAGGCCGTGAAACATTGGCGGTGCTACCTCTTGGGTAAAGAGACGGTTGTCCACACCGACCATCAACCATTGCAATATTTGCAAACTCAGTCCAAGCTACAGCAAGCTCGGCACATGAAGTGGATGTCGTATCTGCAGCAGTTCAATCTGGTGATTAAGTACAAAAGGGCGTACACAACAAATTGGCGGACATGTTGTCGCGACCACCAGTTACGACCCTCTGTTTATCAGCGTTCATGCAGATCGAGCCCTCATGTCATGATGACTATGCCACTATGTACAGTGAAGACCCTGATTTTCAAACAGTACTGACTGAGCTCGAAACAGGAAAACCTACGGAGTTCGTTCGTCGAGAAGGACTCTTGTACAAGGGCAATTTACTTTGTATACCTCGTGGAGCACCTCGAATTCAATGGTTGCGAGAAGCGCATACATCGAAGGTAGCTGGTCACTTTGGGGTTACAAAGACGTTGCAAAATCTTCACCGACATGTGTTTTGGCCGCGTATGCAGCAAGATGTGGCTAGCTTTGTTCGAGGCTTGTGGTCTCTGCAGCATCTCGAAACCGGCAAACCAAAAAATAGGTTTGTACACTCCTTTGCCAGTTCCATTGCGACCATGGGAAAGCATATCTATGGATTTCTTGGGAGGATTGCCTAAGACCCGACGTGGCAACGACTATCTATTCGTGGTCGTTGATCGGTTCTCCAAAATGATTATTCTTATACCTTGTCGGAAGACTATCACGGGAGAAGAGGCAGCTCGGGTATTCTTTCAACACGTTTGGACACACTTCGGACTACCGACTTCTATTGTGTCTGATCGCGATACCCGGTTCCTTAGTCACTTTTGGCGATCGCTCTGGACGATGATGGACACCAAGCTGAAGAGGAGTACTGCTTTTCATCCGCAAACTGATGGTCAAACCGAGGTGGTTAATCGCACAGTTGTTCATCTTTTGAGAGGATATAACTCGAAGCACCCGAAGACCTGGGATGGAAGCATACCGTACCTGCAGTTTGCTTTTAATCGAGCAGTGCATGGTTCGACTGGAAAGTCACCGTTTGAGGTTTGTTTAGGATTTCTACCACAGAGTCCATTCGACATGGAGTTTGTGATCCCTACCTCAGCACAGAACAGCAAGGAAGCATCTGATCAGGATCGAGCACAAAAGTTCCTGGAAGGTATTCAACGACTCCATCGTGAGGTTGAACAGAACTTGCTGAAAGCTCAACTCAAGTACAAGGCGCGACATGATCGGCACCGAGTTGATGCGCAATTTCAAGAAGGTGATATGGTATGGTTACATCTGAGTAAGGAGAGACTTAAAGGTGAAGGTAAGAAGCTCAAACCCATTCGTTATGGTCCTTTTCGGATTTTGCGGAAAGTGGGTAATAATGCTTGTCAGCTCGAGTTACCTCCATACATGGATATTTACTCGGTTGTTAATGTTGAGCTCCTCAAACTGTTTGAGCCTTCAATGCTGGATGATGAGCCAGATACCATAGTACCATCTGTTGAAGATTTGGTCTATCAACGAGACGAACCTCTACGTGAAGATGTGATTCTGGAGAAGAAGGTGACTACCACCCGCAGTGGCACCAAGGAGAATTTTCGAATCGGTCGGAAAGATCAACGAGCACGTGCGGCAAAGTGGTACACCAAAGAAGATGGACAAGCCCAATTTCCACATCTCCAGTTCAATCGAGAGGTCGCAATAGGGGTTGGCTCCTTCTCAACAAGGGAGTCATGATCCGGGAGGATCTCCAAGTCCTAATCGCATACGGCTTCGCGACCAAGTCCTAATCGCATACGGCTTCACGACCAAGTCCTAATCGCATACGGCTCCGCGACCATGGATTGGTCCGCGACCAGGAAAAGGAATTCGTTCCCTGTTCGGAATTGTAATCCGATCCGAATGTGTATAACTAAGCTTATCTATTTAGGATTAGTTATATGAGTCTAATACGTTTAGGTCTCTAAGTCTGATACGTACTCATACGATTGGACTATAAATACCTTGTAATAGGTCTAGTTTAGATGATCGAACTCAATCGAAGAGTCATAGAACTTATTTGAGTTTTAGACACTTATAGTTCCTTCGACGTAGACAAGTGTGTCTAACGTTCGACGTGTAAAGCCCTCTTTGAAATAAAGAGTTGTGCAATTACTTTGGGTTTCGGTATTTCCGAGTAAGATCCCGTTATTCCGCATATTAGAATCTGGGCGAGCCTAGTGCGAAAACCAACACTAGGTCTCAAACGGATCAAGATAACTTCCGAACAGAATTGATTACCTTTGATGTAATTTTTTTTGAGGGAAACAATAGGAAAACCTACTAAAAATATATATATATTATCAAGAAGATAATACAAAAGTCAAGAAGAAAACCAAAAAAAAATTAGAAAAGGTCAATCCAATTAGAAAGACCCATTTTAACACATGGTTTGAATCTAAAAACAATAAGTTCAATATCAGAGATGAAGAGCTTCAACCAATCTTCCAAGTTTCCTAACAAGTTCTGAAAAATGACTTTCTTCCTGAATTTCCATAGAGACCATAGGCCCGTAATCACCACTTCCCAATAAAAATCCTGAATGATCGGGAAGTATTTGTGTCCTCAAGTAACATATCCTAAATATTATCTTTGATATTCCAACTGATACAATGTGCCTCCAACAGGAAATAGCAAACGGGCATAGGAAAAAGAGATGGAGTTGAGATTCCAGGACCCCATTCAAACAACAGACACAGTCATGATTGTCCAAAACAAATTGCTTCCTAACAAGTAAGTCTTTTGTATGTAATCTGCCACGAAGACAAATCCAAAAAAAGATTTTTTGTTTGAGAAGACAATTATTCCAACACTTGGAAAAATTCCATGCACCCTTCTTTGACCCGACAATGCCAAATAGATTTTATTTGTTATAAAACTCCCATTCTTAGAACCAAAGAAGAGCCAATTATCATTGTTCTGACTTTTATTTTGAAGCTCCAACTGAAGATTAGCCAAAAGCAAGAATTGTTGATACGCCAAAGGAGACAAAGGAAGAGAAAAAGACTCCTCCAGCATTTCTAAATTTCTAAAATTAAGGACTGAAATCTCCCTAATAGCAAAAGAGTATAAATCTGCCCATTCATGTGAAAGAAAATTAGATATCCACAAATCCGTCCAAAGGCTGCATGTAGAACCATTACCAAGTGAACAATGAAATAATCCTTGAAACAAAGAGAGATTAATATGCACATCCCTCCACCAAAAAGAACCAGGCGCAGAATACCATTGAGGTAACTTATTAGTGTAATAATACTCCCAAATCAAATTAGACCAAGGAATATCAATTTTGTTAAAGAATTTAAAAAGAAATTTCATCAGTAAGGCCGAATTTTGCACATTAAGATTTCTTTTTGGACAGCAAATCTTCGACCAAGCTACTAAGCAATTGCCTCCCACACAAAATCACTTCCTATCCAAAGGAAAGCTCTTCTGATTCTGTCCATTCTGTCAATTACTTTTCCAGGAATCTTAAGAGTACTCATATAAAACATAGGTAAAGAAGATAGCACTGAATTAAGCAAAGTTAATCTTCCCCCCATTGAAAGAAAAGAGAGATGTCAGCCAGTTAACCTTTTCTCAATTCTATTTATCAGGCCTTCAAACTCAGCTATCTTAGGCCTAGCCGTTCCCAAAGGTAGACCTAAGTAAGTAAAAGGAAAAGATCCAAGTTTACAACCAAGAATTCCAGCAAGATGAGCCAGCTTCTCCTAATTACAGTACACCGGCACCAGAAAAGATTTATCAAAATTAATTTTCAACCCAGTAGCGTTGGAGAAAGACTGGAGCAGAGCTTTGACCAAGAAAATTTCTCTCGCAGATGCCTTCAGAATAATAAGAGTATCATCCGCATATTGAACTATGGGAAAACCTTGTGAACTGAGATTAGGAATAGGCAATCCAAGAATATCTTTACGATTGGCCAAATTCAAGATACTTTGAAGGAGATCAGCAACTAGAACAAAGAGAAGAGGTGAAAGCGGATCAGCTTGTCTAACCGCTCTTGCACAATTAAATACTTTACTCAGGACATTGTTGAGAAGAATGTTAGAAGATCCCAAGAGCAGAATAGAAGAGATCCATTTTAACCATCTATTGCCAAAACCTCTAGCCTTCATAACGGCCAGAATCGCATTATGATCAATTGTATCAAAAGCTTTCTCAAAATCAAGCTTGAGAAGAACAGAGAGATATTTCTTGACTTTACAAATATGTAAATATTCAAAAGTCCATGCTAGACAATCTTGAATGGATCTGCTTTGGATAAAACCATATTGATTCTTATGAATTGTCTCCTTAATAATATTGCAGTCTAGAGGCTAAGATCTTAGTGATTAACTTTATAACACTATGAACCAAGGATATAGGTCGAAGGTCTTTAACCAACTGAGCCTCTTCCTTTTTAGGCAAAAGAATAATCCAAGAAGAATTGATCCTTTTTAAGTCCACTGTATCTTCATAAAATTTCTGGAATAATATATACAAGTCATGTTTAATAATATCCCAGCACACTTTGCAACATTGACCGTTAAAAACATCAGGCCCATGACTATTATTTTTAGGAAAATGGGCAACACAATTATCAATCTCATCCTTAGAGAAAGGAGCTTCTAAAGATGCAAAATCACCCTTAAAATCCATAACTCATCAAGATTAAAGTCAATAGGTGAAAAAATGGAAGAGCCCAACTTACTTTAAAATGTAACCCACAAATAATCAGCCATATCCTGGTGGGAGTTTAAAAAACAACCAGAATCCATCTTCAAAGAGGATATAAAATTATTCCTAAAATTTTTTGATGCCACAGCATGAAAAAATTTTGAATTTTCATCACCAAATTTAGCCCATCTGAATTTACCCCTATGCCTCCAATATTCCTTATCAATTTTCGAACAGTGATTCAAATGAGATTTTAGTAACCTCCTGAAGTTGAATTCCAAGGTGCTTAAAGACCTCTGTTCCTCCAACCCATCTAAAAGTGAGATAACCAAATTAGAATTATCAATCCAGATCTTAGGTTGAAACGATTTTTTACACCACAGCTTCAAAGTTCTTTGAAGCAGCTTGAATTTGGTGACCAAAGATTTGGCAATATTATATTCACTAGAAACTGAATTCCAAGCCAAAGCAATAGTATCTTTAAAGCCAGCCCAATTAACCCAATGATTCTCAAATCTGAAGATATGTCCCAAAGGTATCTTAGAATTAACATTTAGCACACAAGGAGCATGATCAGACGTAATCCTACTCAGAATAGAGACCGAAGAGTTTGGAAAAGCTTCAATCCATGCTCCATTAGCAAAAAAAACCAATCCAATTTCTCCAAAAGAGGATCTGCTTGCATGTTCGACCAAGTAAATTTTCTATCTTTGAAAGGAATCTCTTCCAACTGAAGATGATTAATAGCCGTGTTAAACTCATCCATCTCAAACTGATTATTTCTGCCTTTACTTTTATCTGCTACTGCACGAACCAAGTTAAAATCACCCATGATTAACCAGTTAAAATGATCTGGCATAGCAATATTTTTAAACCAATGGATGAATTCCATTTTTCCTTGATGGACACACGGAGCATAAATGTTGGTAATCACCCACATCAAACCAGATAATATATATGGAATAACTCCACCGTCAGAGAGAATTTATTCTTGTACACCCCTTTACTTTGGAAAACCTGAGAATTCCAAATTGTAAGTAGCCCTCCTGAAGCACCCACAGATGGAAGGAATTCAAAATCTCTGAAGTATTTAGGACAACAATTTTTCACAATAAACAAGTCAACAACCTCTAATTTAGATTCCTGAAGACAGATAACACAACACCTAGCTTCTTTAGCTTTATTAAACACAGCTCTTCTCTTAGCCATAGAATTCAAGCCTCTAACATTCCAGTTGAGAATAGAAAAGGTTTTGCAATTATCCATAAACGAGTAAGCAAAGTTTATAGAGTCTCTTACATCCAATGCAAAAGACCATCCAAGTATCAACCAAGGAAAAAGCCCACAAAATGAAAACATTAATAGAAAGCAAAAACCAGGACCTCTCAGCAGTCAACAAAGTAAACATTACATTCCAAATAGAGAGCCCCAACAAAATGTCTAAACAAAGCAATAGTTTCCACAACCAAAAGGACGCCCCGGCGAACACTACGAACACCCAAAACCTCTTAATCATCAAGATCATCAATTATAGGTCCATGCAAGTGCCCATCTGATAGAAAATCAGCCGGCAAGCCACACTTCACACCCAGCGCCTGAATCGGTTCGAGAGAAAGAGGAGGCACCACAAAAGGTTTAAAATCATGAAATTTAGCTGCAAGTCTTGGATTCCTTCGAAGAGAACAGGAGGAAACAGGCGTAGACTTCCTCTTCAAAGAAGATTGGGACGTCTTCAATTGCTTAGAAAAAGATTTCAAACTCTTCATCACCAGCTTCCAAGTTTTGTTAGAAAAAGACCTTCTAAAAGCATTCTTGTTAAAGAGAGTCCAAGAAACTCTTAAACAAAGATAGCAACTCAAAATCCACTAGTTAAAAGTCCAGAACAAAATGGAGGAAGTCACAAACATCCATTTAAAATCTTGAGTGTTAAAGAGCAAAACAGGTTTCTCCATAGCAGAGCAAAGCAAAACACCCATTGAGGACTCAGAGGACTCTGAAAATGACAAAGAGCCAATAGATTCTTGCATTTCAGCAACTCCATGTAGCCAAACTTGATCTTCCTCTTGAACATGTGGCACTAAGATGTCCCAGTGAGGGTCACCCTCCTCTCCATGCATATCAAAGTCCTGATCATCCACATCATCATCCTCTTCCATATCTTCTCCATTTTCTTGAGGTGCATTGACATTATGATCACCATGATGAAAGTCATCTGGCTCCTCTTTGTCACCATCAAGGCTTCAGTGTGGCGCACAAAACAAATCACAACTTGAACTATCCAGCTGCGACCTAAGTTCTCATCTGGCTCTGTAATAACTAGGAAACAAGGAATGTCTACCAAATCTGTGACCAGACATTTAATTAAAACATGAGAACAGTTTCCATCCAATTGAAACCCTCTATCCCACTCCTTTAATTGCGCAAAGGTGACATAGCCTTTGAAAGATTATGAATCGACCAGAAATCCAAAGGAAAATTGAGAAGCATGAGGAAAACAAACTGATTAAAGCTCTTTTTCCTCTGATTAGGTCCCTCATCATGTTTGGAAACAAATAGAAGAAAATCTTCAGTGACATGCAGACCTTCATCCATAATGCTATCCCTCACAAAAGTTGAAGCAAAACGAACCATAGAGGAGGCTGGCCCCAGGGCCGAAGGTGAAACTTGTACTTGCATACCTCTTTCATTTTGAAAGTAGTCAATAACCACTTGAAGAGGATGGTTAGCAACAGGTGCAAGTGACGCCACTGCCACAGCTTCGTTAAATTATGATCTTGAAGCAACACATCTAGTTCTAAGAGGTCTGTTAGGAACAATAACTTCTTCTAAACCATTCCGATGAAAAGGAACAGAATCCACCCAAAAGTTAGCCATACGAGAAGGAGAGGGTGATTCAAAAACCTCAACTCGCCGAGGAGAAGATATATGTAAATCTGAAGTAGAAGAGTCTTTAACACCTAATAGCGAAGGCTGATGAAACGAGGTGGAAGGTGAACTGTCTCTAGATGACATCAGTTTCTCAAAGAAACCAGAAAAGTTCTGAGCTAAAATCATTTGCTTGTCATTCATGACACGAGAACCAAAGAGGGCGTTCGAAATTCCAAAATCAAAATTATTAACACATCCACTATGAGGCTTAACTGCATGAATACCAATCGGGTGCATAGAAAATTGAGCCATAGAGAAGGCACCCTTTCGAATGAAAATTTTTCGTTTACTGTTAACTTTCAAACAGAACCTGCTAATGTGGCCATAATTGAAGAAAATGAAACATCTAACAGTAGAAAGACAATCCATTTTAAGATGAACAAGAGCAAGACACCTAAAACAGCTCTTATAAGAATTAGAATCAACATTAGGCTTAAGAGAACTATGACCTGCCTGAACTTTCAATGAAGAGCCACTTTGTCAAAAACAATCTGAAGGACTGGTCGAAAGAACCTTACGACCATCGAGACGACAAGGGAAAGGAGTCATACTCGAAAGAATTCTACAACCAACTTGCCGAAAAGGAACCAAATTAATGGTCGAAATAGGCCCTGAACTCTTTTCAACCAAACCTTACCAACTCCCAAAACATTACCCTTGGATTTGAAGGAAGAAGACTGAGAAGATCTATAGTTAACCAATTTCCACTGATTGGCTTGCTCAGAAGACCACTTAACAAATTCCACTTGCCAGTTAGGACCTCCATCTCTCCAGAAAAAGAATGATAAAGAGAACTTCTCATGATTGATCACCTTAGAATGAAAGATTTTAAATCCAACCTTTTTATTAGCCACTGAGAGACGGAAACCAAAATCAGAGAACTGGACCACATTAAAAAGATGAGCCTCACTACCAAAATAAGCAGCCAAAATAATAGTAATAACTCTCTCTGTCAGCCTAAACGCAGAACGTTTGATGAACAGAGCAAGGAAGAATTCTTTGGATCCACTAGTAAAATCGCACATAACTCTAGAATGTAAAGAGTCCCAGACCTCTTCTTCAAAAGAAACTCCAATATTTCAATCTAAATCGATTGGATCTAACATGGCGAAGAACAAGAAGTCCAATAGAGAAGAGTGATCCTTGCTAAGACCCCCAACAGAAACCAGAGAACAAAAGAACACCACCCAACCAGCAGCACCAACAAGGACAAAGCGCAAACCAGATAAAAAACACTACAGTTAACAAAAACCCACAACTAACAGCAGAAGGAACAAACCACCGCCTCTAAGACACCCCAAGACATTGAGGAAAGGTGTAGAAGCCCCGAAACTCCGGCAAAAATCGGCGATCGGTGCATGGCGAGCCCCCAACGGCTAGAATTGCCCTCCCCTCATCACCCAGGGTTGATCAAATCTTCTATATCCCCGTTCTAACTATTTCAAAGGGGAAACTCTACCAATCCAAACACATGCAAGCATGTTTGCTCCTTCTGTTCGCAAGTAATGTTCATACCTTCGATGTAATTGATTGAGATTCGGCATATAACGCTATTTTTGGCAGGCCAACTCTTGCTAAGTTCATGGCGGCAACGCATTATGCTTATCAATGCGCCAAGTTGCCGGGCCCCAAAGGTGTTATTTCAGTTCGATGCAGCTGGAACACGGCACTTACTTGTGATCGGCTATCTCTGGAGTCGGTGGACCAGCTTCCCCTTCGGGACGTTAAGACTGCGACCACAGCCTCTGATACGATCAAAGTTGCTCCGCGACCAGATGAGAAGCTAAAGCTAGTTCCATTGTACCTAGATGATCCATCCAGAACCATTCAGATTGGGTCAGGCCTGGACGACAAATAGGAACTCGAGCTCGTTACTTTCCTCCGGGTTAACGCAGATGTGTTTGTGTGGAAACCATCCGACATGCTTGGAGTCCCAAGGGAGGTAATTGAGCACAGGCTAGTTATTCGGCCTGGACAGCGACCAATAAAGCAAAAGCTCAAACGCTTTGCTGTTGATCGGCAAGAAGCCATCCGTTCGGAGTTGGAGAAACTCCAGAAGGCAGGATTTATTCGCGAAGTTGAACATCCTGAATGGCTTGCGAACCCGTCATGGTCCTAAAGTCAAATGGTAAGTGGCGCATGTGCATCGATTACACCAGCCTAAATAGTGCTTGCCCGAAGGATGATTTTCCCCCCTCGCATCGATCAATTGGTCAATTCTACAGCTGATTGCGAACTGATGAGCTTCCTGGATGCTTACTCAAGGTACCATCAAATTAGCATGGCAGAAGAAGATGAAGAGAAAATTGCCTTCGTCACACCATTTGGCACCTACTGCTACGTCAGAATACCATTTGGTCTCAAGAAAGCTGGTTCCACGTACCAGCGCTTGATTCAAAAGACCTTTCTTTCCCAGTTGGGGCGTAATCTGGAAGCTTACGTTGATGACTTGGTTGTAAAAAGCTTAAAAAGCTCTAGTCACTTAGATGATCTTGCTAAAGCCTTTTGTAATCTAAACAAACATGGAATAAACTTAAACCCAGAAAAGTGTTCCTTCGGGGTTTCTTCTGGCAAACTTTTAGGTTTCCTTGTTTGTACAAGAGGCATTGAAGTTAATCCTGAAAAAAATCAGGGCCATTGAGCAAATGAGATCTCCTTTGACCATGAAGGACATCCAGAGCCTAAAAGGTCACATGGCGGCTCTAAGCTGTTTCATATCGCGACTAGGCGCACGAGGATTGCCTTTCTTTAATGCCCTTCCCAAGCACAATGGTTTTTCCTGGTCGGATGAGGCCGAAAAAGCTGCCAAGAGGTTAAAGCATATCTATCTAGTCCACCAGTACTGGTCTCTCCAAATTCAAGGGAGCCACTACTCCTTTATTTGGCGGCCACCCCTCACGCGGTCAATGCAGTTCTGGTCGCGAAGAGAGAGGGTGTACAACAACCAATCTATTACGTAAGTGAAGTACTTCATGGTCCAAACGAGCGTTACCCTGAGGTCCAAAAGACACTTTATGCACTTCTAATGGCTTCCCGTAAGCTACGACATTACTTTCGAGTGCACAAGATTAATGTGCCTTCGTCCTTCCCTTTGGGAGATATTATCCGGAACCCGGAGAAATCTGGTCGTATCGCGAAATGGACAGTGGAACTTAGAGCATTTGACATCCATTTTACCCCTCGCGTCGCAATTCAATCTCAAATTCTTGCAGACTTTGTGGTCGAATGGACAAATCCCGACCCTCCTGCACAAGAATCCAAAGATTTACAATGCACCGACCATTGGACGATGTATTTTGATGGCTCTCGCAGTTTTCAACACTTAGGGGCTGGAGTGGTCTTAATCACGCCTCAGGGCGACCAACTCAAGTATGTCATTCAATTACACTTTGTTGCGACCAATAACGCAGCAGAGTATGAAGGTCTTATTGCATGGCTCCGAGCAGCTAGATTCCTCAGAGTCCATCGGCTAGTGGTAAGGGGAGACTCACAGCTAGTCGTAAACCAGGGTAAACAAGGAGTACAACACCTCCAATGAGACAATGGCTCATTACCTAGGGGAAGTGAGGAAATTGCAAAAACACTTCAATCATTTCGAAGTCCAATATATCTCGTGAAAGGACAATATACTCATAGACCAATTATCAAAGATTGGGTCCTCACGTACATCCGCTCCGGCAGGAGTGTTCATTGAACACTTAAAACACCCTTCGATCATGGCTTCGATCAAGGATGACTTGGTGATAGCTTACATCACCAACCTTGGACATGAAGAAGATTGGACCTGTCCATTGCGGATCTATCTCGAACATGGGACCTTGCCCAAGGATGAAACTGAGAGTGATTGGTTAATTCGAAAGGCACGTCTGTATAAAATCATTGATGGGGTTTTATACAGAAAAGGTACTCAAGGAATATGGGCATAATATAAAACGAAATTGAGTACATTTTTTCCAAAAAGTATGAGGCATGCATTTGCACATGTTCTATTATAATTGTATATATATACAGGTACAATTAACATAGAAGATCATTGTTCATTACAATGAGTTACAGTAAGCCCTATTCTTTCAAAACACCTTCAATGAGAGGCTTGACTTATTCTAAAATGGCTTTAAGATGATCTTCACTCTCGATTTCTGCATCTCCCACCAGATTCAAATTCAAATTTGGGCCGTGCTGATGTCTTAATTTGCACAAAATGGCAAAGGCTACAGAATTAGCTTTGGTCTTCAGTGCCTCTTCTTGCTTTGGTATCTTCAAGAAGATACTTGAGAAGTGACTCAGCTTGAGCTGCGACCAGTTTGCACGATTCGTTGAGGTTTAGTTTGTCTTTTTGAGGCTCGATAATGTCAGCTTTCAGCAAATCTGCAACCATCTTCAGCTTTTCGAAGATTCCTGATTGAACACTGCTGCAAGAAGAGATTATCGCCTTTAAGGTTCCATTCTCCTTGCAGACAGTGTCAATGGTCGCATGAAGGTCATTTTTATCTTTTGAAAGGGAGCTTATCTGATCCTCTTGTACTGCATGAGCAAAGTGATTGATTTTATAGTAGTTCATGTAAAGAAATATTTTCTTCTAGAAGTAAACTTACAAGAAAACTTTAACTGCGCCTCGTGAAGTTCTTTCTCCATAGAAGAAAGCCTCGTGGCTGCAGCTTCTTCCTGATTTTGCCGATCAGCCATGCTCTTTGTCAAGGAAGCATTTTCCCTATGACAAGGAAGGCAGTTATTATGCTTAGATGAAGTTCAAGTTGATATAAACAAGACACAGATACTTATTGTTGTAGCCAGCTAATCTCCCGTTGCGTGACCTCAATATGCTTTGCTAAAGCTTTTGACTTGGTCGCCACACAGACAGATCCTAAAACACAGTAAGACATTGATGTTTAAACTTGAACATTCCTAAGATTTGCAATTCCAGAAAAGGTAAAAGAGTTTTTACCTCTATGAAATTGCTAAAAGAACTATCCTCGGGTTCATTCGAAGGTTGAACCTTGAGACCAGTTCTTTCCTTGATAACAGGAGCATTAAATGGTTGTTCTTGCTAGTTTACTCCCATGGTCAAGGCTGCGGTTTCCATTCCTTGAGATTGGAGGTCTACAATTATTTCCTCCACAATGACCTGAGAGGCTGCCTTAGCCATTGTGCTCGAACCTGTGTCTCCCTCGACCTCCACGGCAGGAGTTGCACCGGTTTTTGAGGAGGTCGGCAAGGCACCAGACACAGGGTTCTTGAAAATATCATGACTTGTGACATCCTTGTTTTCAAACAAATACGATGTGGCAAGATGCGATGTCCTTACCTAAGTCGAAACCCCCTCATAGCTATGGGTTTCGGTGATGCACTCTAGGGATAAAGAAGCCCACTGG